>CM012456.1:4817500-5125000 GCA_003999625.1 Oryzias javanicus | reverse complement strand
TGACATTTTGTACCACCCCCCTGCGTACCCTGTACAGGTTTATCATTTTTCACACCTGTAAGGACTGTTGATACTAAGGCTTAAGGTGTAGCACATAAATTTGCATTGGTCAACCTGCCAAAAATGTTCATTCCTGTGTGGTTCACAAAAGTTTGACCATTTTTTCAGAGGACTTAGTTGCAGCCAGAACCTGGAAGTCCTCGACCGGAACCAGAGGTCCCCACCACATCCATCAGACAAAAGTTAATTTCAACTGGATTTTCATTTTAATATTTAATGAAAGTTTCTTTCTACAATTCTGACCACTTTCAGCTTTGGGTAAATTGTAAAAGTGCTAATAGTTGAAGATATGGAAATTGATAACACCCAGAAGGTAATAGCGTAAAATACTAAAGCTGATAGCTAAAATATTGACGAAATGCCAAATAAGCAGCCCCCCCCCAAAAAAAGAAAAAAAAAAAAACACCTGGAAAAAATTCTAAATTAGCTAAAGTGGCGAGCATATCACTGGAATATTAGCTAAACTTAAAAGCCTAAATTAGCCAAAACAGATATCATGTTGGTGAAATGTTAGCTGAATTAGCCAAAAAAATGATATAATGTGTAATTTAGCCTAAAAAACTAGCATAAGACTAAAATATTAGCCAAGCCCCAAATGAACCTAAAAATCTGAAAAAAACCTTAATGTTTCAGCGAGCATGTTGCTGAAACATTAGCTAAACTGAAAAATAGCCTAAAATATGGAGAAAAGGCCAAAATTAGCCAAAACAGCTAGCATGTAGCTGAAATAAAAGCTAATCACCAAATTAGCCAAAAGAAAAACAAACCTGAAAAAAATGCCTAAATTAGCCAAAACAGCTGGCCTATGGTTGAAATATTAACTACACTCCAAAGTAGCCTAGAAATGCTTAGCACTGCTAAAACAGTTGGAAAAGCTAGCATTAAAAAGAACTGAATATTTTAATAGCTGAAAGAGCTGAAGAGCTACAGACGTCCAAAAATGTACAGAAGAAATATAATAATAATAGTAAAGAAATAAAGAAAAAGTAAATCACTATTAAGACTAAAGGTGCTTAGACACAACTACGTGAACTTTTTCTCGCTCAATTGCATCTCTACCAATCAGGGATTTGATAGAGATGCGTGAGTTCTGTTAAAAACACAGAAGTTCCCATAAAGTTCCCATAAGTTTTGTTTTCCATTATCCGTTGTGGTTTTTCATCCCCGTGACAGAGCTGAGTTTGGTGTTTTAATTGTGATTAATGAAATGTGGCTAGCTCGCCTGTAATTTGACCACACGTGTAAATATTT
Source organism: Oryzias javanicus (assembly GCA_003999625.1). Lineage (NCBI taxonomy): Eukaryota > Metazoa > Chordata > Actinopteri > Beloniformes > Adrianichthyidae > Oryzias > Oryzias javanicus. The sequence continues at coordinate 5,123,689 of CM012456.1, read as the reverse complement.
TTCCTTTTATCTAGTTAGTAAGGCCAGTACAAGGGTTGAGATGAAGACGCAGTTTACTTTTATCTCTGATGCTCTTTATTTGTTGTAAATAATCAGTGTCATTAAGAAATCAGCTCAAAGTCATCAAGTTCAAAGACTTTTTGTGTTTTGCATCATGGTTGCATCTTTTATGGATGCTACAAGGTTAATTACTGGATAACCTGTAAAATACTGAACAAAGCCGATAGAAAAGCCTGAACCGAGCCAAGCTAATTAGCCAAGGAGTTGAATGAAAATATAGAGAAGGAGCAACAGTGCGAGTCCAGATGGGCCATGCACTCAGGTCTCTTGGATAATGATCCTGGGTGTTTATTTTTTTTATATTTTGTGCCCTTAAACCCGCAAAGAAGAAAGTAAATACACGTGTCCAAAACCACAAATCATTAGAGCTTCACAACTTGCGCCTGTGGCATTCCCTGTTTACCGGTGGTGTCTCCTGTAATGAGGCTGAGCCAACCTTCCACAGAAAAAGAAAAAAAAAAAACAACTTAAATCCAAATCCAGACGTTCAACAAAAGGTTATATGAACGTCTTTCATCTGTCTTCATTCAGGAAGTCAAAGGTATTGGATTCTCCACTGAGGCTCAGATGCTTTTATGGATAAATATACTTTAAATATAACCACTGCCCTTTATAACAAAAACATTACCATTTCAATTTAAATGTAATCTCCTGCTGCATAATATCTCACTCATCATAAATCATGATGTATTTGAGTTAAAGTGAGGAAGAGGGGGTACCGCAGAGGAAGAAAGCTCTCGGTGAAGAGATGGAGAGGAGGCACGAGGGGGGGGGAACAGATGCTGCAGAGAGGCCAGGGCAAAGATACGGTCAGCTGAAAGATAGAGCGGTAAAACCGAATCCAGGAGACAGACCGAGGAGCAGGTGGATGGTGAGATGTAGCCACGGGGCTCGAGAGGTTGTCACGCACACCTGCGCCGAGTTGCGAAAGGCCAACTCAGCTGCCCCCCCACACCCCCCACACACACATCTCTCTCCTTTGTCAACATCCCCTCACTCCTCCACTTTCCCATTTCCAGCGCTCTCCCCTGAGTCAGGCAGACAGACCCCGCGGGACTGTGGCATAATCACTTTATTTCCTCGTCGAGTGCAACTGCAGCCTCCTCTGACTCTGCAAACCCCCCAACAGGGACCACGGTGGCGCAGGTGACGGCCACAGATGCGGACGACCCCATGTTCGGGAACAACGCGAAGCTCATCTACTCCATCCTCCAGGGGGAGCCCTACTTCTCCGTGGAGCCAAAGACGGGTAAATGTTTCTAAAGACACCGGTGGCGTCCGAATTCCCCCCTAAATACTTAAAAAAAAATGGATTTTAAGCCTCGGGCACATCTGCCCGTGCGAATGTTTGACCCGTACGGGTCTGGGGTGGTTTGGCCCGTAGACCAGGCCCGTGACTGCCGCATGAATTGTGGTCATTAGTACAGGAGCCCGTGCAAGTGGTCGTGTGAAAAGCTGATGTCATTCTTGGGTGCGGAAGTACCACGGGCGTTGCTACAGACGCACGTGCGCGCACGGGCCCGTGCAAATGGTTGCGCGCGTGCCTGTGCGTGAGCGTCTCGACTCGTGGAGGGGCGGGGGGAGAAACAAACGTAAACTGCGTGCTGCAGCCAGAGGTATTTGGGCTGGCGTGCTCCTCCTCTCCTCTCCCCAACTTTGAAATTATCCAGCACCGTCGGACGCAAGAATTTCAGTCAAGTTTCTTGAGTTGAGCTTTTGTTGAACTCCCGCTCCCGCCCACTCCCGTCAGAATTTAGTCCCGTCCCGGTCCCGTGATTAATGGAAGAAATGACGCCCATCCCGTGGGAATCCCGCGGGAATCCCGTGACCCGCGGGAATCCCGAAATAATGTCAGCCTCTTCCGTGCATGCCGCAAGGTTTCACGCACGTCGCCGTACAACCGGCTGTACTACCCTTGCGGGACTTGGAACACGGGAAACTGATTGCACGGCTCGTAAGGGTGTAGTACGGGTGTTAGTACTGCTGTTAGTACGGCTAGTACGGCTCTTGGGGTTGATGAAAACAGCTACGGCCTGTACGGCCCTTACGGGAGTTGTGCAGCCAGCTGCACGGGCAGAGGGAAATGGGAGAAAACCGTGGCACCCGCAGAAGACTTTGGTGCATGTCAAACAGCCTCCCACGGGCGCCTACGGGCCTTTGCGGAGCCTGCTACCTTTGCGGACCCGTGCGGACCGCCGCACGGGGGCGGGAAAATCTGGCCCGTAGACCGCCCGTGGGAGCCCGTGCAGGCAGATGTGCCCGAGGCTAATTCGGACAAGATGCTCACCACATTTCTTTCGTTTTTTTTATCACCGCAAATGACGTCACCAACTTCAAAAAGTAAAAATTGAATAAATACAAACATTTTACGCAATTTTTTTCTTTTGAGTCCACTGTGTTCTGATGGTGACAATGTGGATGGTTTATTCAAAAATTACATTTAAACACGTTTTTTTGTTTGAAATTGTTCAACTGCAATGCATTGTGGGCTATATTCGCTAATCTAGTGACCATTGATGGGATATTTGAGTTCACTCGATCTAAGAATTAGTAGATTTGGACCACACTAGAAAATGGCGAACGAACTATACAGTTATTAGGAGGAATTCGGACACAACCAATGTTTAAAAAATTACTAGATTTTTTAAAACTCTTTTAGAAAAAGGGGCCCTCCGTTTCAGTTTTTGACGTCTTGGGTATCCCCAACTTGTCGTTTTCTGACGTGCTGGCTTTTCCCATGAAATCACTGGTTCCCAACCCCCTGAGCCTCATACCAGAACCGGTTCAGTATTGGGTTTGCAAAGTGCACCGGTACTCCAACCCTAACCCAGTACCAGTTTGGGTCCGGTTCGGGCCCAGTACTGCATCCGGTAGCAGGTTTGGGTACTGGACCATTCTGAAGGGTAGTGCATTTTTCATTTGTTTTTTTAAGTTATTTGAACCTGAGTCCTTTTACAAGACTTGTAATACTTCTCAACACAAACACAACCAAACTGAATGACTGAAAAATGCTCCCGTCTGCAGATCTTTTGTTAAAGCCGCAGCGTCTTTTCTCGTTCAGTTTCTTTAAATGTTTTTCAGAACAAACCAAATGTTTGTGTCTTCAATTATTGGTGCAAAAAAATCCCGCTTTGTGCTTCTAACTCTTTCATCTTTGCAGCTAAAGCAGTGGGAAGACATGACGCGATTCCATTTCAAGGTGCTTCTTTATTAAGCTGCATGTTAGCAGGAGGCACCCTCTCCTTTCAGTCAGGTGTCTTTGTTGTGCTTGGATCACTAATAGGTCAGTGTTAAGAGGCTTAAGAAAGAAAATTAATACGCTCCTCTGAATGCAGAAGGCTCTGGTGAAAATGAGAAAAGAGGAGCAAAGGAAAAATCTTAGCGCTCTTTAGAAAGTCAGAAGTTCAAGATCGCTCAGAGGTAGAGAAATGAAGTCTTACTTTTTGAGGAAAAAAAAAAAAAGACACAATCAGAGTCAAGGTTTACTTGAACAAACTTCTTCATTCATTGATATGAGTCTTCTAAATATTGAGCGGAGTAAGAAAGGCGATAAGAAAATGTAAAAAAATAAAATAAAATAATACAAAGAGAGAGGCATTGTGTAGCCCACGACCCCCACCCTGTTCTCACTGGCTGCTACCCTCCCCCTCTGGCTCTACCACATTTACCACAATTGGTTTTATCTCAATAGCAACCATTTTTTATGCTCCATGTGATTTTTGCACATTTTATATTTTTTTTCACATTCTATGCTATATAGTTTCATTCAGCTTAAGCCAAATATGCTAGAAACAGGGGCATAATATTTTTGCTAGCTTGCCATGCTAACGCTAGTAAAAATCTACAACTTCTAAATCAAAACTTTTTTCCCCAAATAGCTTCTCAATCATAGTCAAGGAGTTTGGAGAAGATGAATGAAAATCCATAGAAAGAGTTTAAATTTGTAGGTCGTGCTTATGGGAATTTTTTTTTTTTTTGGAGGGGTATGTAAGATGGCGACCTCTTTTCAAGGTCAAAGGTCAACAAAATCTCAGTTGTAGTTGTGGACTAAACCTTATTCTGTGTGAAAAACACTATTTTGTGCAAAAATGTTAAAATTGTCACATCTTGCCACAATGGGTGTCAAGATCCTGTCGCCATCCCATAATAATTTCAAAACTTCCTTTGGTGGATTTTATAAAGTTTGGAATAGATTTAAGCCTCATTTCCACCGAGCGGTACGGTCCAGTAGTTTGACCATTTCTATAACAGTATCATTCCTATTTGTGTGTGCATAATTGTTGATTTGTTACCTATACAATACATTTGTCACTAAAATATTTCAAATCAGCAATTATGCATGCAAAAAAATTCTATTGTAAAATTGACCCATTCATCAGTGTGGAACCGTACTTCAAGGGGCCCAAATCGGTTGGAGGTTCACAGAAAAGTAGAGAGAAAGTGATGACGACATCAGAAAACACCAACATAGCACTCATTTAAGCTAACGCTTGTTAGTGTTTGGGTTTTTGTGGTTTCCTGTGTACTCTTTTTGTCATGAGTCTATATTAAAATTGCCTGCAAACAACAAGGCCGGGTCTAAGGCAGAAATACAAACGTTTGTTGCCATCCTTGGGGACGGCGTGATAAGTTAGCTGGCGGCAAGCTAGCAGTCTACACCACGCATGCCCCGTGAAAACAAACCGCTCAGTGGAAGCGAGTGTTAACTGAGTGGAAACATTCGGCATTAACCGGCCAGTACCACTCTTTCCCAGACCAGATCGCTGAGTGGAAATGAGGCTTTAGAATCCCAAAAGACATTTGGCCCCATTCATTTCTTTGATGGTTTCTCCTGCTGTAATGTCTCGGGTTGGGGATCGATTTCAATTTCCAGAAACTATTCGATTCACAAGACCCTGAATCGATTGATTCAGATTTTTTTAGATTCTTCAATTTCATTCAATTCAATTTTGAGTTTATACATTTATTTAGAAATACGTTAATAATCTACTATAAGTTTTGAATATATTTATATTACTCTAATACAGTTCACATTTTGTAAAATTTATTAGTAAAATAATGAGACTGTTAATATCATACATGGATTCTCAAAAGGAGAAGTTCTAACAAAAAGGTTCATATTATTAACACAGTAAACATTATTCTGCTTCTTCTGGAGGGTGTTTCAGTTTGGCCACAGGGTTAAGCATCACACCTTATTCAAGAAGAAGAAGACAGTATAAGTGAAAAGAAACAATGTTTCGGACCACAAATTGTCTCTTTTAAAAATGTTTCCTTAAAAGAGTTAGCATTAGCCATCCTATGGAGAATTCCATTAAACGGTAGCATCAAGCTAGCAGACTTTAGCTTTGTGTGCTAAATCGATTCATGTGTTTTGTGAATCGATTCTTGATCTATTAAGCTTCAATCGATTCAAATCAATTTTTTCAATCCATCTCTATTAATGTCACTTTTTTGTGTGTTTTTGAGGAGGGGGGGGTGGTCATCCCCCTTGTCCAAAATTCTTTTTCACCAGACACTGAGCATGTGCAGATTTTAGTGAGCTTTTGAGTTTGTGACAGTCAAATTTTCACTAAAACTCTCAGAAAGAAAGAAAAATAGTGGAAAAAATTGGATCCTTGAAGTTCTTGCAATTCCGTGTTTCAACAAAAAACAACCAAAAAAAAAAAAACTACAATAAGTTGGCGAGATGAGGGTTGGTGATTCTTTTCACCGTTTTATTCCCCTTTCAGGGATTGTCGTAACGTCTTGGCCTGACCTGGACCGGGAAACTCGAGACGAGTACCTGGTTGTGATCCAGGTGAAGGACATGCTGGGCCTCAGCGGTGGTTACTCCTCCTCCACCACGCTCACGGTCATCCTGACGGACGTCAACGACAACGGACCCACGTTCCAGCGCCGTGAGTCCGCTCAACAAAGGCGGTGGAATGAGATTTGTGTTTGGGTTCAGGTGGGGTGGGGGGCGTTCGTGCTGCCAGCGCTGCTGTGCGTGCCGTGTTGTTCAGCCAGCAGCAAAAATTAAAAGTAGAGAGTGGAAAAAAAATGTGAAAGAGACGGGGATGTGCTGCTCATCTGTGTGTGAACGTTTGCATGTGCCACACACTGAATGAATTTAATCATTCACACATGAGCAGATATTTGTCATGACCTTTGGAAACAAACCAAGCCATCTCAGCGATAAACCTTCCTACAAATGCAGAGAGAAAAAAAATCAATTTTGTAGACAGCAAGGATGAAGCTTTTAACTATTAATGTCACATTCTCATTCATTGCAGGTACCAGAGGATCCCATGCCTCATATGTTCAGGAAAAAAGGCCCATAAATATTAGATGGCCACACTTCACTCTGAACTGTGTCCCCTTGCTTTGTCACATAATTGCATATTATTATGAGTCTTCATTTATGTTTTCTTTGCTTTGGGAGCAGCTGTCGCAGTCATCCAAGCTGCTCGAAGATGCAATCATGTTCTCTCAATGTCTTATCCTCCATCACCATTTCCACCCCTTTTTATCACGTTATCACTTTAGCCGACTCTCTGGAGCTTTCGGTTTAGTTTAGTGAGTAACTTTTCATCGCTTTTCAGCTCGTTCTGCACTATTGTTCATTTGGAGTTTGAGGTTGAAGTCCGACTACCGTACAAAAATCTTTTCTCAAATGGTCCTTCAACTGTCATTTTTATCCAAAATTTTAAAATATATATTTATTGTTTTCTAGGACATGCAAAGTGGCAATAGCTTGTTAGACATTCGCTTCTAAGTTGGCGCAGAGTAAACCCATCACCTATGACTGAGCTATCCGTTTACACGCTCTCCCGCTAGGTACTTGGTACCGCACTAGATTGGTTCAGGTCATACTTAACAGTACGGACTATGTGTGTTAATCTCAATGGTATTTAATCTTGAACAGGCCAAGTGTCTTTTGGAGTTACACAAGATACTGTTTTAGGGCCATTTCTGATTTACTTGTATCTGCTTCCGTTGGGTTCCATTCTAAAAAGGCACGTTGTCTCCTTTCGACGATATGCTGATGACAGTCAGATTTATCTGCCACTGAAAAAGAAGGACGGTTTCTCTACTAACCCGCTTGTATCATGTCTTGATATTTAGGATTGGTTGGCCCTAAGTTTCTGAGTTTTGATGAAGCAAAAAAAGAAGTACTAGAGTTTGGACCAAAGAGGGCCGTCCCAGTTGACTTGGATTTTTTGATTAACTTTTGACTAACTTTTCAAAGTCAACGGTCTCTAACGGGGATCTTAAATTGGACAGTCATTTTAAGCTTCATCACCAGATCTGCTCTGTGGGGAACATTTTCTGATCTTCTGCAACTTTCCGAAAAAACTTTCCGAAAGCGGCGCATTTTGAGACAGTAATCCACTCCTTAATCACGTCCCGGCTGGATTTCTCTCTTTATCTTGGACTTAGCCAGTTGTCTCTCTTACATCTCCAACATATCCAAAAAGCAGCTGTTCATCTCTTGTTTGGAGGATGTATAAGAGAAACCACATTATGCCAGTTTTAGAAATAGTTATTTTTAGATTATTTTGTTTGTTTTTAAGTCTTTACGTGGTCTTGGCCCATTTCACCTCTCTGAGCTGCTTTCTCCTCATTTGCCGGCCCGGTGCCTCAGATCAGCTTGTTCTGGAAACACAGAGGTCCGGCAGAAGCTCAGAGGGAACAGAGCCTTTGCTGTTGCCTTGCACAACAGAAGAAAAGTCACTTTTTAAACTCGCCTAAAGATTTACTTTTATGTCCTGGTTTTTAAAGCAACATGAGACTTCTAGTGTTTTATTGTTAATTTAATCCTTTTTACTATTTTATTACCTTTATTGTCTTTTGACCTTGTTATAGTGTTGTTGTCTTTTATGTTTTGTTTTCAGCTCTTTGTTTTAGTCGTTTTCTTCTTGAAAATGCTACATAAATTCAACCGAGTTGAGTTTTGAGCCAAATTCCATCTCAGATGAGTAAAACAAAGTCGTCTACAAGCGGATGAATACAAATTGGAGCAGAGCCTGGAGAGGGTGGCCCGCCAATGCTTTTTTCAAACGCCATTTTTTCTCATGCTCCTGATTCACAACAATTTGAACACAGAAATACTAAAAAATGCAAGTTTGAGCTTAATTTTCATCATAAGAACATGTTAAAAACACACACAAAAAAATTCTTTAAAGCAGGTCTTTAAAGCTTTGGGTTATTCTCATGGACATACTGATGTGTGTGACGCACATTCACATACGTGCATTCAGCCCATGGTGTCCACACTGGACAAACAAGATTTTACTTCTTTATCTACTGTTTACTTGCCCAAGTCCACCACCTACAGGTTTTTTCTTCCACAGCCCTTTTCCAAAAAATTATCCCAACACTACGACGGAAAAAGTTGGGAAATCTCTGTTTTATTTATTTTAAATGCACAACACAGGGGGTCATGATCATCCTCTCCTTCCCTCTTACTCATGGCGTGGAAATAAATAAACATAACAGGATAAAATAACTAAGGGCAAAACATAGTAAGACAGTAAACAACAAAACACAATCTGCCCAGACAGGCAAAGGGAATGGCATCCCACAATTCCTAGCTCTGACTGCAGACTCAATGTGTCCGTGACCACAGTTACAATATGAAATATTTGTATTTCTTCTCCACAATCAATATTTAAACAGTCATTACTTCCTTGAATCAAAGGGGGGCGTTAACCAAACGTCACTCCATTTGAGTCGCTGATTGGTCAAAGTTCAACCTGGTTTAACTTTCAACAACAGTGGATACACGGGTTGTACAAAGAGTCCAAAAACAATCTCAAAAATATGCGTGGCTACTCGTGAAACTAAGTTTTGCATTAGTTAATTACAAGCATTTAGATTTGCTTTTCATAGTTTCAGGTTGTGAATGTCACACAGAGAATCGCTTCTTTTCTTTTTTTTTTTTCCTCCAACAGACCTTTACACCTTTACTGTCCCGGAAAATGCGGCCGTTGGCAGCACAGTGGGCAGAATCATGGCAGACGATGGAGACATTGGCATCAATGCAAGAATGACATACACTCTGGAGGACGACCTGGAAGAGAGCTCCACGTTCATCATCCAAACGGACCCAGTGACTCAAGAGGGACAGCTCCTGCTGGCCAAGGTGGACACATTTACACTCTCTACTCCCCAAATCTGTAATCTGATTGGTTTTAGAAGAGACAAATGCTCTGGGACAAATCCAGAATCAATAGAACCAAAATCTATTCTATTACTGACCAAACAAAACAAAAAAAAACTGTTCAGTGTATGACCTGACAAAGTAGTTTGAAAAGGTGATTCTATCACAAACATAAACTTAACTTACAGACCACATCCGCCGTCAGGTCAAACCACACAGAGAGATAATGGAAATAATTACATTTACAAATTACTTCAAAAATCATTTCATTATTATACAATGAGGCATTCCACTGGTGTAGCTGCTCACTCATCCATGTAATATAAATCAAAAGAGCTTAAATCAAAGACACACTGACCTTTTTTTCTTTGTTCTAGAGGATGTTTCCCTGTTTATTCATTTGAGTTTCTGACTGAAAATGGTAACAAGTTGTTTTCATCGTGTGAAAGATAAGGAAACATGCTTAAATCAAGGCTCCATCTCAGGTGTGAAACACACACCAGTCGTCCTATTGCAAAAGGTTTACTTCCGTGACCCCTTCAAGGATCTCCAGACTCTAAGAATTTGGGAGCGCTGGTCAGACTTCATTAAACTCAAGTAGCTCTTTCTCAGAAGTGGTGAGTAGAGGTGGGGTCTCATCTTTCAAAAGGTGGAGTCCCCCCCTCAATTTACAGAAGAGTGGCCTACAAGTGTCTTTGTGTCACCAAAAGCCTTTAAAAAACGTTATATTCCTCATCCTTTGGTGAGACGTTCCTTTGGAGGTAGATAGGGGGCAACTGACTGTCACGAGCACTAATGTGTCTGGTAGCTACCTGAATTATTTCATTTTTGTTCTTTTGTTTACAACAATTTTGCACTAATAGTGGCTCTGCTGTTCATGCTTACCATTGTTAATACTTTATTTTACAGATAATTCCATCTTATATATTTCTTTAACTCTTTCCTCCTGTCTTATACCATTTTTCAGTAATTGTTTTCTTACAGATTTTAATTAAATACTTGTCATTTTTAAAAACATTGCTTGACAAATTGCCCAAATACAAGAATATACTTGTCTTTGGTAAATTATAACCCAAGATTCTAGTGATGACATGATGAATTTCTTTCCAGAAAGAGCTGGTTACAGTGCAAAGAGAGTGATCTGAATTCATTTTTCCACATTTTCTCCAACATAATTGTGGTGCTATGGTGTATTTGCTTTTGATTTTAGGTGTTATACAAAATTCTGATTATTTTTTTCCCACAATGCATTCTCCAACTTTGTGAGGAAGTGGAGCTTTGCTGCGTTTGCCAAATTTGAATGTGATATATTTACGCCAAGCTCCCTTTCCCAATTCTGTTTGACATATATGGTGCTCTTGTCTTTTATTTCCATTAGGTGTTTGTAAAGTGTTGATATAATTCTTTATTTCTTGTAGGTTTCGGCAATAACTTGATCCAAATTAGACTCGGCTCTTATTTCTTTGTCAAAATAATCTCTAATTTGCAAAAAGCTAAAATAATCACAATTTATTCAGGCAGTATTTGGGATTTGTATTTTTAAAAAATTTCCATTTTTTATTTTACAGATAATTCCAATTCAATTGGTGTCAACGTTTGTCAAAGACATAGTATCACTGATTTCAGCAGTAAATAAATGGGGATATATATTCCTAAAAAATTGTTCTTCTTTATAATGTTAGCTATTAGAGAGGATTTTTACCAATTATCGCAGTATTGCAATATCGTCGATATTGTGAGCCAGGTATCGCATCGTATCACAAGGTACTCAGTCATTCCAAAAATACTGAAAATATGCCTTTCAGTATCAATCTCCTCTTGGATTTACATGGAAGGGTTTTGCTGATTCTCTGCAACCCTTTTTATGCAAATTAACCAACAGTTCCACCAATTCATATTTTTAAACTATGGAGCACAACACGACACCCCTCCCCCCAGTTCTGCTTGATTTTGATGTTATCCTGCCCAAACTCACTGGATTCTGCTCATTATTAGGCTCAGCCCTGGCCTGCTAATGACAGTCAATAAAAGAAGCTACGCTTAGGAAGAAAACACACAGTGGGAGGGTACAACATAACCACAAATATGTCACAGGTGCAGCAGAAGAACTAACCAGTCATTCAGAATGTCTGATTCTCTTTTTGTTCTCCGAATCCAATTATATTTTATGGGTAACTTTAAAAAGTTATCACAAACGTGTAACAGAGCCAAAAACCGTTTGAAACTGGTTTATGTCTCCTGTTGGTGGAACAAAACTCTTCTGAAATAAAGTTGTTTGGACTCAAGCAGTGAGAGGCCAAAAAAACAACTCAAATGAAAAGATTCTTGCAAATATAAAAATGATACTTCAAACTTTTGAAGCTGGCAAAACCCAAATAGAAATTTTGTACGTACCAGGCAAAACAAGAACTTCTGGATACGTCTTTCTCTAACGCGATTCCCACATCAGATTTGCCTCTAATGCTTCTCTTTAGATTAGCTGCATGGCGCTTATCCAAAATACGTTCTTGAAGTTGACGCCCCCGTTGTTTGTATCAAGTGAATGGATGGAAGACAGAAACGATGTTGAGAGATTGGGTTTATTTTAAGAGTACACTCAAGTTTGTTTAAGAATACTTAAAAAAAATAAAATAAAATTAAGATACTATACTTTTAGTTTACTTTTTAAAGATAAACTTTATGAGTTCATGTGAAGTATACTTGGATTATACTTCGAATTATACTACAAGTCTACATATATTTAGCCTGTATTTGTTACATTACTTACATTAAAAGTGGAGTAGATATATTCTTGGGATATTCCCATTATATTAAAAATTAATTTTAATACACTACAGTACACGTTTATTACTTGTAAACTGTAAACTAAAAACAAACCTTAATAGCGGCAGTAGATATATTTCAAAGTTTACTTTCATAAAGTAAACTAATAGTAGTAAACCAATAGTACACCGAGAGGTTACTTTAAGTATACTGTAAGAATACTTTTTATAAACTAAAAAAGTCGTTGCAAGAAGTATACTTGTTAGTAGGGATGTCTCAATCTGATTCCGATTCTTGATTTCGTACATTTGCCGATACCGAGTCCTGACCCAATATTTTTGTAACACATTTAAAACATAAACAAACTGAATAAACAGATTTGTGTTGTCCCTTATTCATATTTCATTAACCTTCTCTTATCATTAAAAACTTAAATAGAACACTTATGTGAAGTAGCTTTAATAAACAAGTAAAAATAGAGCAAATATAAACTAGAAAAAAAATGTTCTTGTTACATAAGTTACATAAATCAAATGACAATGTTCAATGACTGTAGCTTTAATATCAGGAACCCCCGTATTCCTGGTGGTGGCAGCATCAACTGGACATAGCTTTAGTTGTACAAAAATGGAGACACATGGAGCACCCAGGGCAAAAATACTATTACTGGCTATAAAGTCTCCTTTTTTTGTGAATTTAAACACATTTCCAGGTCAGGCAGAGCTATTTGAGTCTGCTGCTGCACTTTCTTGACACACTCATCTCAGTACCTCGTGAACCGCATTCAGCGAGCCCTTTTAATCATGCACTGAGCGTGCCTCTCTGTAAGCTGAGTAATCATCCACCCTTTCTGTGCAGCCTATATGAATAACAAAAGAGGGCTAGTTAGAGGTTCAGATCATCAAAAGCTGATGCATCTGAATCCCCTGATGACTATCATCAGGACGGACATAAAAGACGTTTTTCTTTAAATTGAGATGCAATTCAGAGAGCACAAAAAGAGGCCAGAGGATGATGCAGTGGAGGCAGAAGGAGTGCAAGGTCAAGAGCAGATGAGGGCAGTTTTCGACTTTGAAGGAATGAAAGTCGGCCATTTTTATTGCATTTGCACACATCAGAGAAGGCTGCAATCACATCGGATGGGATTTGTGTGTCAGGGACATCAAGCCGCACATGGTCCAGCAGATCTAGAAAGGTCTGCCACTCAAGGTCCGGCAGATCTAATGGGGCGCACCACCCAGGGTGTGGCAGATCCAGCGAAGTCCACCGTTTAAGGTCCTGCAGAACTATTGAGGTCCGTCTGTCACCCAGGGTATGACAGATCTAGTGTGGTCCACCGCTCAGGGTATGGCAGATCTAGCAAGGTCTGCTGCTCAGGGTCCGGCAGATCTAGTGTGGTCCGCCACCCACAGTCAAGCAGAAAAAGTGAGGTCTGCCCACCAGAGTTTGGTAGATCTAGCATGGTCCACTCCCCAGGATATGGCAAATCTAGTCTGGTCTGCCTACCAGGGTATGGCAGATCTAGTGGGGTCTACCTACTAGTGTATGGGAGATTTAGGGGGGTCTACATAGCAGGGTATGGCAGATCCAGCATGGTCTATCTACCAGGGTATGGCAGATCTAGTGGGGTCTACCTACCAGGGTATGGCAGATCTAGTGGGGTCTACCTACCAGAGTATGGCAGATCTAGCGGGATCTACCTACCAGAGTATGGCAGATCTAGTGGGGTCTACATACCAGGGTATGGCAGATCCAGCATGGTCTACCTACCAGAGTATGGCAGATCTAGCGGGATCTACCTACCAGAGTATGGCAGATCTAGTGGGGTCTACCTACCAGAGTATGGCAGATCTAGCGGGGTCTACCTACCAGGGTATGGCAGATCTAGTGGGGTCTACCTACCAAAGTATGGCAGATCTAGCGGGGTCTACTTACCAGAGTATGGCAGATCTACCATGGTCCACCCTTCAGGGTCCAGCAGAGCTATGCCTGTCGGACCCTGGTTGACAGACCTCGTAGATGTTGTCATAGCTGGCTTGATCGTACCAGCTCCATGGAGTTATGATGTTCTTCTTATTTTTATGAAGACAAAAAAAAAGTTGTTTTTTTTTTTCCCTCTTAAGTTAATGCAGGACGGACTATCTTCAAATTGGGCCACAGACAGACAGAAGTAAGATCCCACTGCATGATTTCTTTTTTTTTCTTGACTCAGGTTTTTTGGGAGAAAAACGTTGGTAGTTGCTCCTCTCACATGCAGCCAAGGGTATTGGTCAAGAACTGTAAAAGAGGGGAAGCCGAAGCGTTCCCGTTGCTTTTCACAGCGAACTTCTCTGCCAGCCTTAGTCATGCAAGACTGAGGATCATTCATATTGCTGAATCTGCGTTCATTTATCTGCATTTGTTAAAGTCGGCATAAATGCTCCAGCGGATCATCATTTATGTCCATCTTTGGTGAAACAATCAAGCAGAGTGTCTCTCTGAATTAGAATGAGCTCAAATAAGAGCCGTTGACTGTCTTTATCTGTGATAGTTATGGCCTTCATGCTGTTTTCAAAAGCACATCATTATTTAAGTTTGGGCTCCCAGCATGCAGTTTATAACGGGGCATCAAATGACAAATTCAGGTGCTACTATTTCCTAACATTTAACCCTTGATGTTCCACTGGTTGATGACTAAACATCTGAGATTTACTTTGATCCATTCTGTACTTTTTAGGGAAAATCAAACATATAAAGTAAATTTAAAGAAGTTGAAGGTGTTGTGGCAGAATGCGGGTTTCTATACACTAACAGAGACTTCAGGCTGGTTTAGTAGATAAACACAATAACGTTATTTTGTTTTGCTACATTTTTAAAGTGTTTTGGTTTCTTTAAAATCACTATATGTATATTATAACCCTTTTTATCATATTCATACCTTCCTGGTTGATCAAAAGACCCGGCGTTCAGAGGAAAAGGTGGTCTTTATTTATCCCCACCTGGGTTGATGAAATCTATTTTCTCTTATTTATAAGTCATTTACAATATTTGTGAATTTTTTTAAAGATTTTTATTTTTTGATTTTAGATATTGTCCTCCTTCTCTGTGTTGCTAGGCAGATTGCAAGACCTACTCTCATAGACCTTAAAGACCCCCTCCAATCATCCTTGGATCTATTTTAAAAGCGTCCACAATGGAATTTAGTTGTAATTATGCTACGTTTAGCCAAAATAAAATAATTTTAAAAAATTGGGCCGTAATCGAATTTAAAAAATTAACCAGTTAATCGCAAACCTAGCAAAAAATTAATCAGAATTAATTTTGTTTTTTAGTTACAGTATTTTCCAACCACTTATCTACAAATATTAACAATATGAAATCAAACACAAACTGCACATTTAGAACATTTATTTTTAATTAAGGCCATCAATCGATAGAAAAATCAAACTAATCACACTTTATTTTAATTAATCACTATCAATTGAAAAGTTTTACTATATGACAATTTGCAGCTTTTGAACAAACACAGTAAAATGTTTCCTTCATTTTTACTGTCTGAACTTTTGTGTTAACCCAGAAGTGTAATCTAAAGACTTTTATGTCTGCAATATTACTCTAAGAAAACAAAGATGTTGACATACAGCAACAATAAATAAATAAATTTAAAAACAAGTTCCGGTCACAGCTCTATATCCCTGCGCTTGATGTTCAGCGACGCGTTGTCTTGACGAAAAAAAGCGATTCTGAAAAAGCGATTTTAACCAAAAAATAAAAAGAATAAATGACTTATTTTGTAAGTGAACACTTTTTTTTCGGGATAATACCCGACAAAGTGTTTTAACGCATACCGAGGAATCCTAAATCAGTGAGGCAAATAACGGTTTCCTTAATTCTTTTTTATTTATCGCCTGTTACTGTTCATAGCCCTAAAAAAACTGTAGTTTTCTAGGATATAGAGTGGCAGGAGTTCATTAAAAATTTGAGTTGTGGGTAGAACGGAAGTAACCCTCAGCTGATATCCCATCATCTCTTTGTTTACACTCCCTCCTGCTAGCTTACAGCCCCCCCCCAACATTACTGGCGCAACAAAAATGGTGAGACATTTTGGAGCTTTGCAGTCATACTGTTTAGATCTAGATCCCCATGGCAGAAGCTGCATCACAATGGAGAACCTTTTCCAGTGAGGAGTTTTAATCTGCTCCTGATTCATCATGATTTTAAATACTCAGAAATGCTGTTTTCATATTTAAATATCTTATATGTGACCTACATCATGAGAAAAATGCTAAAAGAACATGTTAGAACCTCCAAAAGCTGGGTCTTTAACACAAAGCAGTTCTCATTTTTTACAGGGCTGTGAACATTAACGCGATTAATCAAAGAGAATTAATGTGTTAATATTTATTAACGGAAATGAATGATACTTCGCCAATTTAGGCTTCCACGGTGAGCGTTAAAGCACATTGTTGGGTATTGTCCCACTTATACCATGGTCACTTACAAAAGAAATATTCAATCGTTTTTATAGTATTTCGATTTCTCTGTTTTTTTTCGCAAAAAAATTACCTGTTTTTGTTAAAAAGCCGCATAGAGTCATAAAATCTACCCATTAAAAAATTCTGATTAATAGTGATTTTTCACAATACAAAAGTGTGATTCGTCTGATTTTTTTTTTTAATCAGTTGGCAGTCTATTTAAAAAAAAATCAAATCAAAATGGACAGTTTTGTGTGTTTTCCTATTGTGATTATTTACAGATAAGTGTTTTGTAATTGCGATTAATCGCGATTAATTTTTTCCAACTTTGCGATTAATTCGTTTTTTACCGTTCTTTACAGAAGTATTTTTTTATAGTCTTTCAGTGAATTTTTCAAGCCAAACTACGGACACAAAGTGCTGATAAGGAACGTTGTGTTTTCCACTCCCAGCCTTTGGACTACGAATCCAAAAGGCGCTACGTTATGGCGGCAGAGGCCGTCAACGACCACGTCGACACGCGGTTCCTGCCTCTGGAAGAGTTCAGCGACAAGACGACCGTGAAGATCGTGGTGAGGGACGTGGACGAGCCGCCCGCCTTCGTCTCGCCGGCCTACGAGTGGAAAGCTCCGGAGAACGCGGCAGCGGGAACGGTGGTCGGCAGCGTTCGTGCCAGAGACACCGACGCGCACGGCAGTCCCATCAGGTAACGACGGCTGTCTGAAGCAGGAAGAATGGCATCTGCCACCCCCAACAACCTGCATGATAATGACGCGGCAGACACCCGAGCTGGTGTGAGCGCTTCGTACGGAGACAGCTTCCTCCACAGGGTGAAAAATCATTCCATTTCAAACAGTGTTGCTGCCTCAGTGCATCCATTTTTACCCTTGATCTCTGGATACCCCGTACATGGTCATATTTATCTCATATTACTTTAGCGGGAAATGAGCTCTCCTGAATAAATCATGACATTTTTTCTCTATACCTCACAGGCTTTTCTATCTTTTGCCGGCGTATTATCACAAAGCGACGTTCCTAGGACGTGGGAATGTAATAAAGCACCATACAAGCTGGCATATGGAATTCAGATTTGCACTCATTTGCAAGTGAGGCACGTTGCAGAGGAAGCAGCAGTGCTACTGGTGCCTGTAGTCCATCTCAGCAGAGCTTAAGAGTGGCAGGTGCTGCATATCATCCTCAGCGTAGCGTCTATTACTGTCCCTCTGGTGACAGTGTCTCATTGATTAATAAATTCCGCCTGACATTTTAGAGGTTTCCACAGTTCTGGTAAATATGATTAAGTTTGCTGTGGTCAAATTGGCTTATTTCCCATGTTGTTATCAGCAAAGTAGCTCAGGGAAATGAGTCATTACTCAGTTAGCCTAACTCTCAGAGGTGTTCTAATCACTTAAGGGTTAAACATACGGAGATGTCAGAGATAGTGAAAAAAATTATGTTTTTAAAAATGAGTTGTCTTTTCAAGTGAACTATGAGAAAATATGAGCCGTTTTTCAACCTTACACTTGATTTTCTTTCAAAAAGTGAAAATATTGCAAAAATACAAAATCTATTTTTGTCTTTTGCTATAAAAAGTACGCCCAATAAAAAATATTTCTCACAAAAAATAGTTCAAAATATGACAACACGTGATAAATTAGAGTAGTTATTTTATATTTTAAACTGTGGTTTATGTAAGAAAATGGAAAATAAAAACAGGCTTCAAAATGGCTGAAAAATGAGGAATTTGAGAAGAAAAAAAAATCCAGAAAAAATAAATGAGGATACTGGAGACTCTGTCTTTGGTCCATCCGTTCCTGAGATGTGTCAGACTTTACTAACGGACCACAACACTCAGAAAAGTACAACAAAACCACACAGTATAGTGCTCCATGTTAAAATCTATTACTACATTTGATAAAAGACATACGACGGGGTAGTTTAAAGATAAAAATAAACAAACTACAACTATAAGAAGAAGAAGAGAAGAAGAAGAATAGCTTTATTGATCCCGAAGGAAATTTAAAAACGGCCAGCTGCTCACAATCTCTACACATTCATAAAAACAAATAAAAAATAAATAAAACCCTAAAAACACTTAAGATCTATCAGTTAGAAAAGTATAAAAACATTAAAAATTTAAAATTGACTAAAATCCTCTTTTGTTGCTCAGTCAGGGAGTAAATCTTGTATTATTATTTATTTTTTTGGTTGCCCTAATACTTTGGCGTAAAAAACAAAACTGACTTAAAAGTTACTTTTCTCTAGGAAAACAGATTACATTTGCACCTTTTCTCCAACTTCATCTTGTTTTCTTTTTACATTTAGAAAAAAAATAGTTGGACTGTTATAGCACTTAAAAGGGGAGTTTTTTTTTTTTTTTGGAAAACATATTATAATGTAAGTAAATGTTCCTAACTTTAAAGATTTTTTATTTTTTTTTTGCACTTCACATCTGTTTTAGAGCATTTTTAACCATTAGAGCAAAATATCCAAATATTTATAAATGTTTGTAGCTAATTTCAAGATCAAACTTTGTCCTAAAAGAACATCAGGGCTTGTTTTAGGAAATCCCACGTTCTCATAGTTCAGGGTCTGGAACCTGAGACTCTAGAGACACATGTGGCTCCAATATGGCTCCCTGGTTAAAGACAAATAATAATTTTGAAAAGCTAAATACTGAGGTAAAAAAAGGACTAAGCTTCATTTAACTACAGTTGAAGCACAGGATCTATTACAATTCAAACAAAACAGGCAGTTTTTCTATTATTTTTGAACACATTTAAGGATTTTAAGTACACTTTTAGCTAAAAAAAAATTAATTATAGCTCCTTTAATTGGCGCCGATTTAATTTTAGTTTGTTCGATTTCCAAATGTCTCGCTGATATCTGTTAAAATGACACCATTCTACTACGTTTGCTGCACTGAGAGGATTGTATTTGGCTCAGAGTGTCTTTTATTTTGAAAGGAATCTCTATTAAAAAAAAAAAAGTAACTGGAAAAAGAAGATAGCAGTTAATCATTATTTATCATAAAAACCCATGCTTTGTATTTCTCATGGACTTAAAAGTCTCTTTAAGTGTCGAAGGTTGCAAACCCCTGTCCAAGTTTAAATTTACTACGAGGCAAAACAACTTGTGTCTCTTAAAGAATGTTTAGTTTTTCGGTGGATTTCTGTAGTCGCAAGCCAAAACCCTTAGTAATTAACGCTGTTATTGGTAGCCTTCATGTTGCTTTTGTTGGACATCTGTAAATAGATTAAAACATTGAGCAGTTAATGACTCCCTCACGATGTTCTGTCCGCCCAGAAAGCGTTCTTGCAGGCTAATTATGTCTTCCTGTGAATTCACTGCTAGATACTCGATTGACAAAAGGAGCGGCGCCACCAAGTCGTTCAGAATAGACCCGAACAACGGAACCGTAGCCATCGTGAAAGCTTTGGACCGAGAGACTGCGAGCTGGCACAACTTCACCGTTGAAGCAAAGGAAGAAAGTGAGAAGGTTTTTTCATTAAAACAATCTGTTTTCTGAAGCAATGTATGATAAAGAAAGTTTACAAATGAGTTGTTTGTTTAACTATTATAGATTATTGTAGATGTTTTAAGGTTGTTAAACCCCCTCATTACACACGTTATTCACTTTTCTCTAATAGAAATGAACATTTTCACACTTTTCTCTTGTTTAACCTCGAAATGTTTAAAAAAAAAAAAAAAAAAAAAATTCCAGTTTTATGGACCGAAAACAAAGATCTGATTTGGATCAAAAATGTTTGTTTTCTATTTTTACATATTTAACTTTTTTTAAGCATCACACACAAGTCTCTTTCAAAAATAAAATATTCCTTGTATAAAAGATAATCTTATTAGAGCAGATTTGCTTAAAGAAGTGACACATGATATTTTCTAATATTAAGACTCTAACACGCCCTTAATTTTTCTTTGGAATATATATGGAATATAAACAAAGATCCAGTATCCAGTTCTACTTTTTACGAATAAAATATTGGCAAAAATAACCAAAATTAGTCAACTAAAACAAATAAATCAACATAACACACCATTATTTTTAAATTAAAATCTTTAACTTTTTCTTCAAAACCAAAGAACCAAAATGGAGGAATAAAGAACACAATAAAATGAGAAACCAACAGAAAAACACGTATTATATATTGTTGTCGAGGATTTTCCTCAGTGCTTCCCCCAACGGCACGAAAAAGAAAAAGAAAAATGGCGCGAAAATGGCGTATCGGCTCGTTTAAAGAAGCTAATAACAAAAATAATACATCTCAAACCGAAGAAAATTAATGCAGAACAATTGGAACTTTTGTTACATCCAGGTAAAACAAACTAAAAACAGTTTAAGCAAATAAATAATTACGAAGTATGGACACAGGGAGGAGTACGTCTTACCTCAGCCACAGACCGCAGCAGTCTGAGTGCGCATGCGCGGCACTCTCTGCTGCGTCACTGTGGTGAGTTCAAGGACCCTCGGACAGACGAACACCCAAGTAGAAATGTTAAAAAAAAAGCTATTTACAGTGAATTTTGTGGAATTAAATAAACAAAACAAACAACTAATACACTAGCATCAAGTGTTCAGGCCGGTGGCTTTGTGGAAATTTTCTTGGCATCAACCGGACATGGTTCCAACACCTCAGCCTACCTGAGTGTTGTTGTTGACCACGTCCAACCCTTTATGACCACAGTTTACCATCTTCTGATGGATACTCCTGTGGCTGCATTTTCTGTATGCGGAAGCAAAACGGTTGCACCGCTATCCCGCATGCGCGAACCATACGTCACTTCCGCTAAAGATTTTTCCGGTCTTTGGACGATAACAACAATAATAACCTCGCAGGATGTTAATATAGCACTTAAAATGTTTATCATAGTGAAAACATTCACTTATTGTTGAATAAACGAAAGGAAAAAGACACGTTAAGGATAATAACCTTACGATCTTGCAGTAACTACAACGGACTACAAATGTTTTCTTCTTCTGCAGTTTTACATGACGGCAGTTTACTCCTTAGGCTAAGAGGAAACAGCGCCACTTCAAAACACTTATTTTATCCGGTAATACAAATTCGTTTTTAACGGTAACTCGGTGGCTTTTTTTCGCACAGTAATCCAGTCAGGAGAAGCTCTCGGTTGTTGAGAAAAACATAAATTCTTGTGATCGAGGAGTTTTACTGTTTGGAAATGACTCTGTCGTATAGTGGGCGAAGAGCGGAAGGGATGTATGGTTCGCGCATGCGGGGTAAGTGGTGCAACCGTTTTGCTTCCGCATATAGAAAATGCAGCCACAACTCCCACCAAATCTGCAGCAACTGTGTGATGCTATTGTGCCAATATGAACAAAAATCTCAGCAGCTTGTTGAACTGATGCCACCAAGAATTAAAGCAGTTCTGAAGGCAAACGATCCATACGATGTTCACGAACAAATTCTAAAACCTCTCAAAGTCCTAAACCAGCATGTCATGACACCATCTGAAGTCACAAATTGGTAAAACTTTCTCAGGAATGAGCGAGTCAAATGAGTTAAGATTCGGTAGGAAAACGATCAATATGAAGAAAGAAAAACGTAAGAAATTCCTCCTGTAAAAAAGTTGCCGACTGATTTAAAATGAAGACTGAACGCATTTTCCCACAGACTTGTTTAAAGCAAATGCTTGATTGCAGTCGTTGTTGCCAAGGGCAGCATAAGCACTTTAGGGGGCAATCACGTTTTATGTAGGGTAGGAAAGAGTTGCATGGCTTTTCTCCATTAAGAAATTAAGTCATAGGTGACCTATTAAACAAAAGTTTACAGCGTTTTTGCTCAAATGGAGAAAATTCTTAAAAACCAAATTTGTGCAAGAAGAAACATAAAGAAAAACTCCAAAATGAAAACGAATTTTCTCCATATATTTAAATTAATAAAAGCACTCAGTGGGAATGCATTATCAAGATAAATTTAAGAGTTTTCTTAGCGTCACTTGTGCTTTCCCTCAGTGGTTGCACATCTCGACTTTAAGAATCATTAGGCTCATTTTGGTAAAAGCAAAGCGACCGCTCCGTCTTCACTGCATTTATCAGTCTTAAGTGTTATTTTGACGCGGCTTTAGAAAGCGTCTGTGATGCATGCACCCAGCGGACTCCACCGAACGTCTCTCTTCACTGCTGCAGCGCCGAACCATTTATCCTCCTCGGTGGCGGTGTTCATCAAAGTGCTGGACGTAAACGACAATGTGCCG
The DNA here is from genome assembly GCA_003999625.1 of Oryzias javanicus. NCBI lineage: Eukaryota > Metazoa > Chordata > Actinopteri > Beloniformes > Adrianichthyidae > Oryzias > Oryzias javanicus. The sequence continues at coordinate 5,101,033 of CM012456.1, read as the reverse complement.
AGGCTCGCCAGAGATTACCAGCCATACATCTGCGAGGGCACGCAGGCGGGAGAAGTATGTATATCATGACGTCCTGAAAGCTCAAATCTAATTGTACATGAATGTAACCTGTCATCTTCCATGTTTTTTTGTTCTTTTAAACAACAACGGCACTACAAAGAAATATTTGATTACAGTACAGCAGCGTCGCAGGATCCATTCATAACATTGACAGCTGCTGGATTACATTGTTGAGTGTTATTTCTCAGATAGCAGATCCTCCAAGGAAATCTGATATTTTATTAGTCCTGCTCATATATTTTTTGTTTTTTTTGGTGCGTCTCTCAGCTCGTTCAGCTCCTCAGCGCCGTCGACCCGGACGACCCCGAGGAGGGACACCACTTCTATTTCTCCATGGTCCCAGAGAAGCACATCAATCCAAACTTCACCATCAGAGATAATCAAGGTTATCTTCATTTACACAATAGCGGCACACGGAGAACTTTCAGTACTTTATAGTGATGCTAATCTGGGTAATTGCAGCAGGACCGTCTGTGAACATTTTCAATTACAGGGCCCGGTTTGGGACATTTGTCAACAACCAATTTTAGCTTTTTTTTTTCTTAATGCCAAACAAAAGCACTTTATTTATTTGCATTATGGCTTTAGGGAAATTCAATTTCTGGATGGTGGAAAAATAATTACCTACAAGGCTACCTAGCAGCTCACTTATGTTGATGATCAATTACTCCCTTTTTTTTGTTTAACTGTAGAGCTGAAAGCATGGCGTGCAAGGAAAGATATTGATCAGAAGCGGCAGAACAGCTGCCAGGCAACAGAATATTGATGGAGTTTCGTTAAGATAATGTTTCATACGCATATTTTGTGAAAAATGACTGAAGTATGGCTCATAAAACACATTTCCATTCCATGTTTAACCTCCTACCAGCTATGAATAAATAGGGAGGGGTACTGATAATAACTTCCAAAATCGATTCGATTCACGTTTTTTTCCGATTCTTTCAATAAAATTCAATTCATTCAGATTTTTAGTTTAGACGGTTTACACATTTAGACACATTTGTTTAGAAATGCATTAAAAATCCAGATATTCATTTAAATTTAATACAGTTCACATACTGTTAAAATAATAAGATTGTTAATAGCAGTAATAGTAAAAAAAAGCCGTTTGGACTCATTCTCTACTGATTAAAAGCCGCAGAGTCTTACTTTAGCCTTTAAGAAATTTAGATTTGCATTCATTATGTTCTTATTTTCAATAATAAATATGAATTATTCCGATTTTTTGGCCTAAATAAAAGCAAAAATTTAAGAAGAACCTCTCTCAAAATGTGATTTTGTTGGTTTTTATTTATTTTTTACCTTTGACAGAAGTTTCATTAACTTATTTTCAAAATAAAAGATGATCTGTGCCAAATGGGATCATCTCATCTGGGCAGCTATTAACCAGTGATGTGTTGCATGAGATAATATGAGCTTTTAACTCATAAAAGATCAAACTTTTTACCAAATTTTTGCTTTGCTTATAAAATCTGTTCATTCTGGAGGTTGAGTTTAGCAAACACAACGTTTTCAGGTCAACAGGGATGTAAAAACCTACATAGTTTATCATCTATGTTCACCTCAGCATCAATTTATAAATGTAACTAATCTAAATTAAATAAATGCAGATTAAGTAATCCTTACTTTAAAAATATTTTTCTTTTATTTCTTTTTTCTTTTTTCCTCTTTGCTGGGTTTTGTTATTTTAGTTTGGGGTTGGTAGTCTCAGTTTCTCAGCTTTCTCCATGACTTATTTCATGTTTGACCAAAGAGTCACGTGTGGATCTGGAGCCGCAGGTTGCAGCCTCATGGTTAATAACATACAGTGTTATATTGTTTCTCAAAAGGAAAAGAGAATATTCAGATCATTGACATTGTTTTGCCTCTTCTGGAGGCTGTTTCAGTTTGGCCACTAGGTGGCGATCACGCTGTAGTATTACAACTTATTCCAGAAGAAGAAAAAATACTGTGTTTAATCCACAAATGGTTACTTTAAAATAAATATATCTCAATTTCTTTTTGGGTAAAATTCATGCGGTGAGATTATAAAGATCTTCATTTAGTCAGCGATATATGTTTAGAGAGTTAGCATTAGCCGTCCTATTGGAAATTCAAGCAAACGTTAGCATTAAGCTAGCAGACTTTAGCTTTTATGTGCTAAATTGATTTCTATTTTTATAGATCGATTCTTGGTTTATTAAGCTTATATAACCGTCTTCGTCTCGGCTCTGTGTTGTGTTGTCACTTTTTACGTGTGCTGCATCAAGAAGTCATGTGACACCGGAGAAATTTTATCGGAAGAGCCTCCATTTATTCTCTGTTTATAACAAAATATGGCGTCAGCATGTGCCGAGCTCCGACAGTGCCCAAAATGAAAACAGACAAAATTCAAATTAACACAAGAATTTAATGTAAAGAAAAATATATCACTCACCTGTCCCGAATTAAGAAAGCAGCAAAAGGGAAGAGGGAGGGCGGAACTTATATTTGGGATCTGAAGGACCCTATTAGCATGCGACCCAATAAAATGAAAAAAATAAAATTTTGTGCAATTACACCATACATTGTGAACCTGTTACACTTAGATCTTTTAATCGATTTTATCAACTCATCCCTATAAGGGAGTCCACAAAGCTGCATGCATTAGAAATGATTGCTTTTACTTTGAAAATCTATATGAAAAAATTTGATAACTTTCCTAAAAAGTTAGCTTCGAAAATGTAATTTTCCCTCCAAATTGTCCAACTATTGGAAAAACAGTGCAAACTAAACTCAAATTTGAAAAAGGAAACCCTGTGAGTCATTAAAAACATCTGTTTGAACCTGCCTGATTATCCTTGGAGGTTTTAATCTGACAACAAACTCGGCTCCAGTTTGAATCATTTCCCCTTTAAGTGCAGTGAACCCACACTTGGGTGACTCAGTGTTGTTGCAGTGAGACCCTTAGCATAAATGAATTCTGTATAATTATTCTTCTTGCAACAAGAAATGTCATCCTGCAAATTACTGACATTTCCTAATAGAGGCTTTAGGCTGTGGGGCAAAAACGAATACATAAAATGAGATTAAGGCTTACTTACATGCCAGAGCTGCGATAGCAACGGTGGCGAGGGGCAGTCAACCTATTTAAGCATGTATTATGTATGGCGACGGGGAAAAGGCAGCAGACGGCGTGGTAAAGGTATAGAGCGCGCTTTAATATGTTGAATAAAAATGAAGTGTCTGTGGGGGTGCGAGTGACGGGGATATGAATAATGAATCGGGAAAGTGGAGTCACTGTGTTGTGGTTTGATGAAGTCAAGAACTCCTCGAGAAGACGAACAACCAAAAGATCGACTCAATCGGCACAGAAACTTGCAAGAAGTTGAGACTTTTCCCAATCCAGGCCTTGAGGGCCGCCGTCCTGCATTTTCTGATTACCAAGCGCTTTTAGCCAATAAGGAGCTTCAATGGCGGGGTGGTTGGAAAACGTGCAAGGCATTAACCCTCGAGGCCTGGATTTGGACTGCCCTCTGGAAAACAGCATGGACTTGGAAAATAACAGACCTGGCTGCAGACAATAAGATGGCGCCCAAACATTAAAGGCCGGAACTGGAAGTCCCCGCCCCCACTTTCATTTTGGTAAAATCAGCGGGTGACCATTTCCGTTTTAAGCTTATATATACAGAAAGGGGAGTGAAAAAAACAAAGGACACAGGTGTAGCCCGTCAGGGAGGAGTGGCAATCAGCCCAGGGGAAACACATGACACTACCCAGTTATTGATACTAAATCGGATTTTCAGAAAATAATTCCCATTTGGAATCTAAATGTTTTGGGATTGAACAGAAAAACTTCATTCAAGTTTTTGGGTTTTTCCTCGACTTCTTTCAGACAACACAGCCGGCGTGGTGGCCCGCAGGAGCACTTTTACCCTCAAAGACCGCGCGCATTACTTCCTGCCTGTGGTGGTTGCGGACAGCGGCACTCCGCCGCTCTCCAGCACCAGCACTTTGACCATCAGCGTGTGCAGGTGTGAGCCGGCAGGCCACTGCCCCACTGCAGGGGTGGAGAGCCTGCCTCTATCGCTGGATCCCGGCATGCAAACAGTTTTGGGGATTCTGGTTTGCCTGGCCGCCATCACAGGTAAGCAGGTGATAAGAAGATCAAGAGTTTGATCCTCTGGTTGTCCTACTTCAGCTTGGAAACGCAAACTAATTTTGTAAAAACACATATTTGAAGATAAAACACAATGTTTCCAAAATCGATAAATGCAAATTAGAATATGGAACGCCGGAACATCAATCACAGAGAGGCTGCTCTGGAGATGTGCTTTTCAGATTTCAGATAATGTCGATGTGAGGCTTCGAGTGAAATATCTGCTTCTGCTAAATGTTTGGCACGGCTTTCTGCACACATTGATTGACAAGACAGATAAACAGGACAGCTGCGTCTGGGGCCGTACTGAAAATGCAGTTTGTTTCATTTACTCTACAGATACGTACACTTTACTTTGATGGAAACGTTTTAGTCGTACTGTAAACCAGACTAAACAAAGCAAGAACATCGTTTTCTTTTCATAAATATGTTCTGGAATCCTTAATTGTACTTTGGTAGAATCCAATAATAATGACTCAATCGGTCTGAGAGACGCTCGGTTATAATCTAGTTATGTTTGTTTGTAGCCAACTAAACATTTGGAGGCAGACAGACGGACTGGGCCTGAAATACACCCAACAGTTACACGTTTTCTACAACTTCTCAGAGGTCAGAGAGGATATGAACCAACCAAAAGAACACTATTATAATAGTTGTTTTGTTTTCTCTGTTCATAGTGGTAAAGTCCAAGAACAGCTTAGAAAAGCGTAATTTAAAAAAAATACAAGACCCATTGATTAAAACTGCATTTCTGAGTAATTTAAAATTCAAATTGGGAGCAGGTGAAAACCAGATGCTCAAAAAAGCTCCGACTAATGACAGCTACTGAACTTCTAAAGCAGTCACTTAGAACTGGGCGGCCAATTCCTGTTTTCCAGATCTCCAAGGCCTGCCAGATGCTGATTAGCTCAGTCAATGATTGAATGAACACACCTGGTCAGCAGCAAGGAGAGCTGGAGGACAGGTTGGGTGGTAGCTATCGAGGACTCTAAGCTGTACGCCAGGATAGCTCTAATATTGTTGTTATGCTACACCACGGGTCTGGAGCCGCAGGTTGTTATCCTTATCTCTCCATTGCGGCTCTCTGGATGAAGAAAAATAAAATAATAGTAAATTTTGGAAAAAAATTGGAGATTAGCTTTTTTTTTAGCAACATACTAACGTTTTTGGCAAACGTGTTACTTACTGGAGTTTTTAGGCTAATTTAGAATTTTAGCTTCTATTTTAGCAACATGCTAACGTTTTTGGCTAAGTTTTCTGAGAAATGTTATGCTAATTTGCAGTTTAGCTAATATTTTAGTAAAATGTTAATGTTTTCAGTAAATTCCTATCTACTGAAATTTATTTTGGATAATTTAGAATTTAGCTTCTATTTTAACAACATGCTAACGTTTTTGACTGAGTTAGTTTACTGAAGAATTAAGCTATTTTGGAGTTCAGCTAGTAATTAAGCAACAAGCTAGCCTTTTTTTTTGGCAAAGTTGGCCTCTAATTAGTTTTTTATTCTAATTTAGAGTTTAGCTAATATTTTAGCAATATGCTAACATTTTTAGCTAATTTGTTATCTACTGGGGGTTTTAAGCTAATTTTGAGTTTAGCTTTTATTTGCTAAAATTTTTGGCTGATTTAATTTACAGAAAAATGTTATGCTAATTTGAATTTAAGCTAGTAATTAAGCAACGAGCTAGCTTTTTTGCTACTAAAGTTAAAAATGTAAACAAATACATTTTTGAGAGATATTAGTTTCTTTTTATATATTTTTTTGCTTTCGTTCGTACCAAAAATAGACATTATTCACATATATAAAAAACAAAAAGAAGGTTATGAATGCAAATCCTAATTTCTTAAAGGCTAACGTAAGTCTATGCGGCTCCTTCTATTACTCTTAAAGGTTGTCGACCCCTGTGCTACACTAATGTTAGCTTAGATTAGCGTGAGAGAGTACAAACAAAGGTTTGATGACATATTAGCGGAGCTAACTTCTGTGCCAACAGTCTTTAGGTTGTGGGATTTTGGTTAAAAGTGTCATAATTAAAACTACTGAGTACGTAGAGTGGGACTTTAAACGTACAACATGTAATATTTACACAAATTCATTGAATTTAAAGTCGTTTATGTCCAACAAAAGTTGACCAAGCTGTAGGAGTCACTCCTACAGGTGTTCCAACTTTTCCTGATGACTTCCGACCTTCTCCGTCTGCCATAAAGCGGTGCTGGATCACAGCGCGGTTCCAAACCCTCGTGAACTTCAGCTAAACAACATTGCACAGCCTAAAGTGGTGTGTTGTTTCAGAAATTGCAAGAAAAAGGCAGCTAACAATGGAAGACATACAGACCCTTCATAACACTGAGAAAAAGAAAAAAAATGCTTTCTTACAGGGAAACTGCAGAGAAAGTCAAGAGGTCAGTGAGAAAAGTTTTGTTTAGCATGGAAACTTGCTCAAAAACTAGGCAGGAAGAGTTCTGCCAGACCATAACTGAATCAGAGGGTAGTTAACTCCTGCATGACCGATGGCAGTTTCAAGCACTGCTTCATTAGCCTGAGTTTTACTGTTGAAGAGGAAATGCTGATGTCAGCAAAAAAGTCAGAATCAGAAGAGAAGAAGACTTGAAGGAGGAGGTGTTGTGGACCCATAAATCTACATTAAAAGCTGATAAAACATCCAGAGGATCAAACTTTAAATTATTTCTACATCTGTATATTGTGTTTCACAAGAAGTCATTTTTCTTGCAGCAGATTTGAGCTAAAGCCCCCCCAACACGGCAAGTATCCGCCGCGTTTTCCTTTAACAAATCTGAATCCGGCGTTTGAAAAGCTCACCGGCGTGCCTTTAACACAAACATACACAATGCTGAAAGCTTGCAGCGCAGCGATGTCAGGTAATGAGTGTATGTTGCAATACATCAATACCAACGGCATCCTGGGATGCTGATGGGTTTGCATAGTGAGGAGCTTTATCATGACCTCGGCTGCTTTGTGTCCCCCCTTCGCCCATCACATGAAAGATTAATGACACAACCTGCTATGCTAACACTTGAACAACAGCCCATAAAACAATTAAGACATATGTGGATTTTTTTTTTTTTTTTTTTTTTGCGAATGGAGCAAACTAAACTTGTGAGGCAAATAAAAGAAAAAGGGGTTTCATTCTGATTGTTGCATCAAGTAATGCTGGGCAAGTTAAAGAATCATTTTATTGCTGAACTTTGGTGTAAAATGTATTTTCCTACTAAGAAACGTGAAACTGCTGTGCATTTTTGTTTTCTCATTATTGACTATTCAGTTACAAGTTACTTGAAAAAATAAAATACGAGAAAAAACATTTTTTTTTCAGAGAATAACTGAAAATATACTTTGTTGTGGTTTATCTCGATACATATAATTAAAATAATCCATATCATGGTTAGTGCTGTCAAGTGATTCTTTTTTTGTGTTAAATTACTTAACCTGTAATTAATTAATCTAATCAATTTTAATCAAACAATTTTTTTACCCCATAAATGCAGTTAAAAGCCTATTTTTTAGGTATTTTATTTATGTTTGTGACATTGTGGTGCAGTAAAAGCTCAAAATATAACTAAAAAAGTAGATTTATTACTTTTTTTTAAATATAAATTACTTCCAACCTTCACTTTGACACATCAAAAAAGTTTTTTCTTCTTCAATCTTAAACCAAAAAAAACACACATCAGGTCCAGAGAGCTTTAATTTACCACATAAAAAAAGTAAGAACATTTTTCAGAGTAATCCAAAAAATTTTGAACTCCAACTTCTCATTAATATCATAATTAAAACACTGATATACCTTATGCAACAGTTTACCACGACAGCTAGACAATAGAAAATACATGAGGGATTTTATTTGATTCAACCTGTTTGGGTGAACTCGATCATTTTAAATATAAAGCAGAAAAAGACAATTTAAGATCGAAGAAATAAAACACCATTACAACACGATTGTGTTAAACAGTCTGCTTTTGTAAAAATAAAAGAATAAAACTAGAACAGGACCAAAGTTCTAATAATTTATGTAATATTTATATTTTCTTAAAAGATCACGGTGATGAGATAAAAGGCTCCTCCTGGTTTGCATAAACAGGAAGTAACCATCCGACGCAAAAATGAGATTAAAAGAATAAAATAGCTGTAATTATTAATCATGATTAACGCAATTGTTTAATAGTTCTAAACATAATATACAATTTTTTTCCGTGTCGCCCAGCACTACATTAGGTTCACACTGGACACGGAAACACGGCAGAGCGGCGTGCACGCAGCATCCGCGAACTCCTACAATTTGTTTTCATTTCTCAAGCTTTTTTTTGTTTTTTTGTCTCCTTGTGTCAATTAATAACCTAAAAATATTACTCCATATTTCTGCTAAGAAGAAGTAAGTAGTTAGTAGTTACACTTCTTTAATTTATGCTGTTGAGACACACAAAGAGAAGTGTCTGTGCTGTATGTTTATTTTAATTCGCTAAAGTCCGTTTAGATACAAAAACACCATCGCATGTGTCAATTGCGTTTTTTTTTGTGTGAAAAATTGATTATATATCTGGATTTTCTTGCGTATCTTGATATAATTTCCTGCCAGAATTGACGCGCATCTAAATAAAGATCCGCTGCATGGCGCGAGGCAGAGGACCGCGGAGGACCGCGGCGCTTCGTCCGCGTCCGGTGCGAACTACACCAGAGGTTCTTAACCTTTTTAACACCGAGGCCCAAATGTCCTGTTACAAAGTGATTCAAGACCCATTCAAATATTAAAATGTTACTGTAAATTGATCCACATCTTGTTTGATTTGTATTTATTAATTTGCATATTTTCTGGACTATAGAGCGCACCCGAGTATAAGCCGCATCCGCTCAATTTAAAAAAAAGAAAGTAAAAAAAAGAAATATAAGTCGCAGATATCTATGTTAAAAATGAGATATTTACTGCATGTACAGAACGATTTGGTACATGAATATACCTGTCGCCCTCAGCGTCTCACCATAGATTCTTTGACACTAAGCTTGCGTGCAGCAGCTTCAACTTAAACATTGCATCATACAAACTTTTAGTGGTTTCCATGATGAAGGGACCAAGATTTAAAAATAATTACAAGTTAGTGATTTGTTAGTGGTTTTATCTGCTAAAGAAAAAGTACGGTAGGCTACTCTTATTTGAATTCATTTTTTGCATGTCTTATTTTTTATTCTAATTTCGGTTAGAGCGCCCCTAGTGGTGGAAGCAAAATCAACTCAATAGCCGCACCTTTGTATAAGTAGCACGGTTCAAAACCTAGGAAAAAAGTAGCGGCTTATAGTCCAGAAAATACAGTAAATCAAGTCATTTCATGGTTTATCAAAGTAAAATCTTGCGGAAGGAAAAAAAAATGATACAATGTGATCTTCTCAGACATTTATTTTCACACTAACCAGGTGAACCACAGTTGTCGTGATTGACACAAATTAAAATTCCAAAAAATATTTATAAGGCATTTTGATAAATATGGTAATAAAACAAGAACAGTTGAAATAAGTGTCAAGCTAAATTAACTGTAAATGACTTTTAAATAAAGAGCTGATTCAAAGAGGACCTTATAACCTACTAATGAACTTCATAAATAAGTGGGTTTTAATTTTTGCTTTAAATAATTCTCTCTAAATCTGTGAAAAATTAACAGTCTGTTTATCCCACTTCATGTTCAGCTCTTAATGAGACACTTTATTATTAATGTTAACATTATTTATTATTCGTTTGTAATGCCCTTGGATGGATTTGAGTGTAGTTTAAGAGCTTAAAAAATAAATTAAAAAATAAACATGAAATGAGGCAAAGAGTCATGATATAAAGTAAATATGATAAGAGGCCTAGAGCCGCTTGCTTATTGGCCGAATGTGGCCGTATTGGTGCGTGCCACAACCCGTTACTGACACTTACTGCCAAGTGGTAGAAAGCTTGTAATAAACAGGGGGTTGGACTGGCTCCACTGATGATGATGTCAATATATAGAGCCGCGCTGGACTGAAGCGTGCACTTTTGTCGCTGGGACCAGACCTCCTTTTTCTTTTTTGTCTTTCTGTGGTCGTAACCATCAGGTTGTGCTGCTCTTGTTTTTATATATGTATATTTGAGACATTAGCCGTCCAACCGGACATTATAAGGTTGAGGACAACGATTAATAAAAAGACGAAAACTGTTGGAGCCCCAGATTTCGCATAGTCGCGAATTTTTGTTGCCATCTTCTTTTTTCCCCTCTCTGCTGAGTTCCTGGGTCTTTGCACAACCTGTGAACGTCACAAGCTGTATTCAGGTCCCGCAGTCCTCAGGATCAGAACAGATTTTTGTTCGCAGCCCACGAGGGGGCGTTCGCGGACCGAGTTTGTGCCCATGGTTAAGAATGACGGAACCACACCATAGGGGCCTCAGTTCCGCGCTGCTTCCGCGTCCAATGTGAACTGAGAATGTGGCTCCAGTTTTTTTTTACCACTTGCACATTCAACGTCAGGCAGCGTATGTTGCTTTGCTGAAGCTTAATTGTAACGATGTCCCGCTGTGCCGTGTCCGTAGTGCTGTCAGTTCTACTGCTGGTGCTGAGGAGACACAAGCGCCAGCAGCAAGAGGGGCTGGCCGTGAAGGAGCTGGAGCTGCCCGACACCGTCTCACAAAAAGTCCTCCACTACGAAGAAGCCGGGGGGAGGAGAGTGAACTTCTGCCAGCCCGCCGTCCCGCCGCGCCCCCAACCCAGGAGGCGGGACAGGAGGCTGCGGAGGGAGGAGGTCAGGGCCAGCATTCGCATGTCGCTCGGGGAGTCGCACTTCATCGGGCCGGACGACGAGGTCTTCCGCCAGTTCATTCTGGACCGGCTGGAGGAAGCGGACCGGGACCACTACGTTCCACCGTTCGACTCCCTCCAAACGTTCGCCTACGAGGGTTCAGGGTCTCCCGCCGGGTCGCTGAGCTCACTAGATTCCCTCGCGGAGGAGACGGAACTCGCCCAGCCCTTTCGTAACCCCAGAGCTCACGTAGTAAAACTCAGCCCCTGGTACGGCGGCGGAGAGGAGGACACAACCTTCTGAGGGGCACCTTCTACTTTAGAGCTGTTTTATGACGGTGATAAAAAAGCCCCGCGCGTGTCAGGTAATCATTTGTCAACATCACTTTGGAAAAGACTCGCCTTGTCAGCACTTTTGCTTATTTTTGGAAATGTTGGAGCTTTTTTTTTTTTGAGCTGTTGTCGTTAAACGCTGACAGACCGCTGACTGCAGATTCAATGTGACGCCGTATACAATGATGAAGGGAATGTACTCACTTTAAAGCCATCACTGCACACATATTACTGAGAAAATACCAACAACATCGTCTATGTTGGTGAGAACAGATTAAAGCTCACACCACTTTGATGTATAAAGGAATTTATTCAAAAAGTAGAGCGCTTAATGAGACAATTTGAAGCCAAATTTACAAGAAAATTGACAAATTAGAAACAAAAGTCTAAATAGAATTTATGAAATGAAGTTAATATATTTGATTTAAGTACAATTTTCAAAAAATGAAGCAAAAAATTCCGAAAGTGGTCACCAAATACTGTAATTAAAAAAATATATATATTAATCGCAATTCATTTTTTCCTATATTTGCGATTAATCTGTTTTTTTTATTCCTGTCACAAAGCTATTTTTGATACTTAAAGTTTTTTGTTTGTTTTTTTTCTGAAAATTCAATTCAGTTTTATTGAAATAGCCCAATATTACAATCCACTTGTCTCAGTGAGTGTACTGTAACTGTACCATCACATATAGTGAGTCATAAAGTATAATGTTGTTAAACCAAACTGAGTTAACTTGGCATCCCTGTCCTTAGACCCTCCTTTTCCATGTCCACATGAAGGAAAAAATCCTGTTTAACCTTTAAAGAAACTTCTTTATCATTCAAATTATTTCATTTTGCAGCTTATGTAGGATTTATTTTATCCAACTTGTTTCCTTAACATCTAGATTTATTTTTTCAAACGTATTTAAAGCTTATTTTTGTAAAATTAACTTTTTTTTATTGAATTCCATCCAATAAAGGCATCAATCTTCTTGTCATATTGAAGAATGAAAAACATTAAAATTTGTTATATTTCGCTGAAATTAATAACCTACAGCCCTAACTAACACTTATATTTAATTGATGTTTTTTTTTTTCTTCTAATTTCCAATTTAATGCAAATTTAAGCTGCATTTTATTAAGCTAAAAACAATCAGATTTAATATATTTCTGTTATTTATAAATTAATATTTTTTCATTGAGCTTCTTTTTCTTCAGCATCAATATTTTACAAAAAATATTAACTTTTTAACCTCAAATTAAACTGAATTAAACAGCAGTGACAAATAATGGCAAAAAAGTTTTCTTTTTAAAATATATTTAGGTAGTGTTATACAGTTTTCTGCCAACATGAGTTTGAATTTTTACAGACTTTTGGGTCAATCCAACAAATGTATTTTTAATATTTTGTATGCTCTTATTTGCAATAAACAATTAATATCCAGTCGTGTAATTTGTTGTCATTTTACTTCCTTTTTGTATATTAGCAACTGCAGGATAGTGAGATATTTTACATTTAAGTCACTGGTTTAAGGAAGTGCGATTTATTTATTTAAACAACCTTCTGACTGGTCTGAGCACAAGTCGAAACCTTCAATCTTTTGCCTATTTTGTCTGCAGAAATGTTATTTCTTAAAACTCACTTTTGAGACAGTGATCAATTAACAGCGTGCTTGCTTTGAGTGACAGGTGAGTTCCACAGCTACTACTAAATGAACCCACATGCTAAAGTGTCCTCTGCTTCTGACAGAGAATAGAAATTCCTCCAGAAACGCTTAAAAAATTCCATCAAAATCATTATTGGATGGAATTGGCTAAATCACACTGTAAAAATGTACCAAGTTGTTATTAAAATACTTTAACTCATTTCGTGGAAGAAAAAAAAATAAATAAATAATGGGAAACGAGCGTGCCGAACAGATCTATTTGTGTCAACCAGTCAAAGATTGATTCCGGACGTGTGCATGACGTGCAAACTAAGTTCCTACTTTGGACGCCGAACCACAACTTTACTTAATGCAGTTTAGAATTTGGATGTCACCCATTGAGATTTTCAGAGGAGAAACAGATGGCAATTGACATAAACCAAGATTATTTCTTTATAAAATAAAATATTGAAATTATTGTCAACACAAACAGCTAATGTGACAAAACAAACATTCCTCAAGGAAACATTTCTATATATGTTGTTGTTTCCATTTTTATGATTGTCCTTTATGGGTGTTTGGGTTTGAATTATAAAAATATATATTTAAAATATATAAAAAAATAAAATAAAATAAACGAATCATCATTAAAAATCAAATATTAACTATATTTAACTTTATATATACATACATACATATATACATATACATATATATATATACATACATAATATATACATATATATATATATATATACATACATATATATATATATATATATATATATAATATATATATACATATATATACATATACATATATATATATATATATATATATATATATACATATATATACATATACATAATATATATATATATATATATATATACATATACATATATATATATTAATATATATATATATTATATATATATATATATATATATATATATATATATATATATATTTATTTGAGGTTGTGTCCAAACTAATCATCATGATTCGAACCAGTGCGTGTAACCAGAAAGACTAATTCCTATTGGTCCGTCACTCAGAATGTTAGCATTTCCGCCATTATATCTGCGTCTGACATCCGTCCCGCTACAACGCCATGAAAGCTCCACAACAAATGTTGTAGCCAATTGGCGCATCAATCTTTAGGCAAAAAAAAAAAAATTACATTCAGGGTGACGTGTCCACATGATAAGGAATGTAAACATCCTGGATAACACCGGCGCCCTTTTTTTTTTTTTTATTTAATTTTTTAATTAACAACGGAAGTTTAATTTTAGAAAAACATAGTTTACAACATGAAACATGCATGGGGCCAGATTGCTAAAATTATGGACGTTGTTAACACACGGGTGGCGGGACAAACTACTCCTCCAGAGGGGAGGGGGAGCAGACCGGAGACGCACGCCAAACGGACCAATGAAAATCTGGCATAACTCCACCACATGCCTTCCAACTGAAGACACTTTTGTTCAGGAGTCTTGAACTGTTTCTTTTAGCCAAACAACATTTTTATGTGTTGTCAAAGGAACATCAACCCTGGCACAAACATTTCCAGTTCCGGTAAGCTTCAGAACGCTGCTCTGACCTGTGAACGCGTTCACTGAGGGATGTCAGAGTCTGCTGTGCAGTGATCTCGCTGCCCCTCTGGTGTATCGCCGGACTGGATCACATCAGCATGAAAAATATAGAATATATTCAATGGGAAGTAAAGCGGAACAGGAAACAAAACAAGCCTTCTATCAAGAGTTCCCTGTTAAAATGCTGCTTATTATCATAAGTGAAACTACTGACTAGTAACTAGACTAATATGTCCAGGATGCTCTCATTTCCAGTCAAGAGAGCGTTTCCTCCCCTTATTGTTCGGTTTGTTCTCTACCGGCTCCTGAGAGCAATTACATGGCTCCTTAGCTTGCTAGCTCTAAGATGTCAGCCCCGTGTTCGACCAGGAACTTGTTGCTCTGAGCGCTGAGTGCACAGCAGGCTTTGCAACACTAAAGTTTCTAGCTGTAAAGGGGCTCCCTGCTGAAGCTGGAAAATAGGCTGTTGAGAACAGAGCAAAGTGCTCTTTCAGCTGATGGGAAACGCAGAGCCAGGAACACCTCTCCATTGGTTTTCTAAGACAATGCCTGCCTGACGCGTGTCTTTCAGAAGTGTGGCTTTCTTTAAGCTCACACATAAAGCCGTTTACTTAGTAAAAGATGTTTGAAAATAATAAAATGTAAGTATTTTTTTCAGATGTTGCACGTTATTTTATTTTTGGTATACATCACATTTTTACTAGATTTTGGTTTCACTTGGGATTTGTTTTAAGACTAGAGCAGTCATGCAATTCATTTTTTGTGGGATTAATTATTAGTGACCTAAGCAAAAAATCAAAATAAACAAAAATGTAGCCAGAGATCAGCCAGACTTTAGCCAGAGATCAGCCAGGCTTTTGCTAGAGATCAGCCAGACTTTAGCTAGAGATCAGCCAGGCTTTAGCTAGCAATCAGCCAGACTTTCCATAGAGATCAGCCAGACTTTAGCTAGCAATCAGCCAGACTTTAGCTAGAGATCAGCCAGGCTTTAGCTAGCAATCAGCCAGACTTTAGCTAGAGATCAACCAGACTTTAGCTAGAAATCAGCCAGACTTTAGCTAGAGACCAGTCAGACTTTAGCCAAAGATCAGCCAGACTTTAGCTAAGATCAGCCAGGCTTTAGCTAGAGATCAACCAGACTTTAGCTAGAAATCAGCCAGACTTTAGCCAAAGATCAGCCAGACTTTAGCTAAGATCAGCCAGGCTTTAGCTAGAGATCAACCAGACTTTAGCTAGAAATCAGCCAGACTTTAGCTAGAGATCAACCAGACTTTAGCTAGAAATCAGCCAGACTTTTGCTAGAGATTAGTCAGACTTTAGCTAGAGATCAGCCAGACTTTAGCCAGGGATCAGTCAGACTTTAGCCAAAGATCAGCCAGACTTTAGCCAGAGATCAGCCAGACTTTAGCTAGAGATCAGCGATACTCTAGCCAGAGATAAGCCAGACTTTAGCTAGAGATCAGACAGACTTTAGCTAGAGATCAGCCAGGCTTTTGCTAGAGATCAGCCACACTTTAGCTAGAGATCAGCCACACTTTAGCTAAGATCAGCCAGACTTTCCATAGAGATCTGCCAGACTTTAGCTAGAGATCAGCCAGGCTTTAGCTAGCAATCAGCCAGACTTTAGCTAGAGATCAGTCAGACTTTAGCCAGGGATCAGTCAGACTTTAGCCAAAGATCAGCCACACTTTAGCTAAGATCAGCCAGGCTTTAGCTAGAGATCAACCAGACTTTAGCTAGAAATCAACCAGACTTTAGCTAGAGATCAGTCAGACTTTAGCTAGAGATCAGCCAGACTTTAGCTAGAGATTAGCCAGGCTTTAGGCAGAGATCAGCCAGACTTTAGGCAGAATTTAGCTTGATCTGAGTCTATCTTTAGCTAGATTGTTGCTACAGTTAAGCAAGATTTCAGCCGTACTTCAAGCAGAGATCAGGTAAATTGTAAGCTCGTAGTCAGCTAGTTCTTAGTTGAACTAACTAGTCAGACGTCAGCCAGACAAGCAGGTGGCGTTCAGCCAGACTTTCCCGAGTGTTCAGCCAGAGTTGAACCAACACAGAGTCAGAATTAACCCACAGTGCTCTGCGTTGAATCAGCAACGCAGAAGCGACTGCTTAGATAATTTCTAGCAAAGGTTCGGCGAGGACAAAAAAGTTTACAGAGAGCTAATTTGAATGTAACAAATGAAGTGAAACTGTCAAGAAACAATAACAAGCAAGGTGAAAACACACACGGTGTTTATCTCTTCCTTCTTCACGGTCATTTGACAAACTTTTCATGCAGCTGTGTAGGTGGTTGCCTGCGGGGGGACTTGATGTAATTGTGTGGTGATCAGGTCCAACCCCTTTCACCTACTCATCCACTAATTGGGCTGTTTTCTTGCTGAGAGGGTCAGAGCTTAGACCAAAGAGAATGCCCTGTAGCTCCCACTGAAGAAGAAATTACTGAAAGAATTTCATATACAAGCTTTTTTTTCGAAGAAAAAGACGTCGAGAGGTAAAGGAAGAGGTGATGGAAATAACTAATTGAAAGAATTCATTCAACCTTTCCTGTTGCGGCTTCTTGTGCGAATAGGGGAAGCACTCAGCACGACAATTTCCAGTCATCACGGCGAGTCAAAGCAAGCTTCAAATAGCTTTCACAGTTGGAAACAATTTTTCTGGCCAAAGCTTTTTAGACAACCAAAAAAAAAAGTCTTTCCAAACCAATCTCTCTCATTCAACCTGTATTAGACTTTCCAGTAAAAGCTCCGTTATAATTTCCTTTTCAATACTACCTTTATGTCAAAAGTCATTTGGCTCCTGGTGTCATTTAACCTTCTGAATTCCTGCCATTATCCATGGTGAATATCACGGGTAATTTACCCTAACAGCCTTTTTCTTTGTGCGATTATACCCATTATAGCAACATGAAGGATTCCACTCCATCGACTGTCTCCGTCCTGTGCTTTCCTGCACAGGTTTGAGATCTCAAACTGGAAGCCAAAGTCATCATACGGCGCCACAATGTGCTCAGGAGGCCCTTGGAGGAGAACTTTCATTTGGCAGACAGCGAGTTGATTGAAAAGATGCCTGAAAGGATTCAGAGAGCCATTTATTCTTTCATTAGCTGCATGTATGCCTTAAGGATTGACTGAGGACAGAGCAAATGATTCATGTGCAATTTGGTAATGCGAACATAATTATAGTGCATAAAGATTCAAATGCGGGTGGTATTTCTGCATTTTACAACACGCTTTCTGTGCATATTTCTTGCAGCTGTCGTCTGAAAATGATAGCTAATGCACAAACGAGTAATCAACTTTACAAATAAATGTAAGCTTTATTGAGGATTTAATTGATGTCTGCCAACTAAGTCAATGTATTATGTCAATAAAAACCACCAGGAATTCAAATGAAGACGTTCATGTGGCTTTCAGCTGCGCGATACCTCTGGGTGTCTCCAAGTCCTCTGTACGGTGGCCCTGAAGGGCAAATCACACCAAGAAATCCCTCAATGAAAGAAAATATAATAAAGATCATAACCAGCATAAATAAAGAAAAATCATAGATAGATAGTTGAAACTTTCATTTGGTTTCTGGAAATTACGGTTTTCCTAAATGTTTTTTTTTTCTTTTATCCAGAAACTAGAAAAATTAGACACTATAGGAAATAGCTGATTGATTATTTCAACTGAAAGGGATGAAACGAATCTAAATATGCACCATCATGAAATGTATTAGTCTGCAGACATTGGAGACACATCTGAAAAACTCAAAAATCATCATCCAATCAATAATGTCCCGCTGTACCTTCCTTTTTTCAGTTTCTTGTGTTTCGTTTTTGAGCATTTCATTTTGATTTATTACTTTATTTTCCTTTTTTTAAATATGTTATGCTTTGTATGTCATTTTTTAGAATTATTAGTAGCAGTTTTGACTCATGTTTCGTCGAATGATTTTACCTCTGGGACACCGTAGAAAATCTTCCTTACTTGAAGGTTTTTTCCAAACAGAAGCTCATTTCAAAGTCACCAACTCATCCTTTTAGTACAGCTTTTACTTAATTCTTACAGGTTTTTATTTGATTTTATACTTTTTTTTTTGTACTTGCGGGATGTGAATGTATCTAGATCTTTAATGTGTTTTTATTTATTTTATTTTATTTGTCTCACTGTTATTTATGTTACTGTGGACAGAACTTTGAGATGCTTGAAAGCAGGAGAAGTGCAATATAAATAAAGTCAAATTTGAATTTGAATTTAATAGCAGGAAAGTGGATTTAAAAAATTTAATGTTTAAAGTCCAGATGCCATGACTCAACTTCAATACGTCACCTGGAAAAATAAAAACCTTCACTGGGACGTAGAAGGAAAACTATAAGGTTACTATAGTTACAGTCTCCTTTTATCTTTGGCTAAAATGCTTTAGATTCATTCTCAACTTGTCAGCGCGCCCACGTTTCTAAATTTTGTTTTCAGAGTTTATGCCTGAAACTAACCTGGAGTTTTTGGCTTTGTGTTGATCAAACGGCAGAGTCGAGGTTCCTCCCGGCAGACGTCTGACTCTTCATTCCAAGATGGTAGCTACACAGAAACAGAGCCAAACTTCATTAACTTCTACATATAGCTAAATGCAGATTTGTCAGTCCCGTCAGGATGCTGCCTCTGCAATCATCACATGCACCTGTTCACCTGCTCGGCCAGAAAGAGGCTGTTTCTCTGCAGCGTTTCCTTCTGGTCTGGTCTCTTAGTTCAGCAAGAAAACTCCAGTTTTTGATGGAATCTTGGAACTTCTTCTTGTGATTTTTTTTAATGTGGTGGTTGAAAAACAGCTGGTTGGTGCATTATCGCCCCCTCCTGGTCTGGAGTGTGGATCAGGAAAACTAACGTATCATAATCTGTTGATATTCATTTAATCTTATTATGTTCTAAACTTGGTTATTTTCAAAAAAAATAAATTATAAAATTACGAGCCTTACGACAACTCATTATGCTTATAAATCCCAGAGAATCTTGAGTCTATGTAAATGATCTATTAAAACGCTACTCTGTCCGTTAGATTTTCTACACTGCATGAACACGTGTTTATAGCTTCATCATCTGCACTAAAGTCACACGTTTCCCAATCAAAAAGAGCTGTTTGTTGATAGATGTGCGGCCCAATCTTCCCAAATGTTCCTCCCTTTACACCCCATGGTCCCGTTGTCGTCATGGCTGGCTGTTGCCATATTTAATTTACCGTATTCTCTGGAATATAAGTCGCAGTTTTTTTCATCGTTTAGCCAGGGGTGCGACTTATACTTAGGTGCGACTTATATGAGACATAAATAGCATACACTTGTCATTTTTGAGATTGTACTGGCGCCTCTGACAAAATCAATGCATGACAGAAGAAAGACTAAACATTAAATATTTTAGATTTAGAAATAGACTAAAGGAAGTTTGAAATGTGTTACCTGTAATTGCAAATAATGTCTTTATAGGTGATTATTATTGTAAAATATAGTTTACTTTTAGTTTTGCTTGATTCAGTTTGTTGACAGAGGTGCAAAAGGTTAAAAACTAAAGAAATTAGATTCACAGTTAGTTTTAAATTCACATTTATATCATGAGGAAGACCTGTTTTTAACTGAGTGACCAAAAAAAACCCAAAAAATTACAAATTTTTTCTTATAGTCTCACGAGTTTGTTTTCACCTTTTCATAGCTTTTTTATCGACAAATCAACAACCCAAAACAATCCCTTTAAGACTGTCATAACAATGAACACACCAGTTAAAGCTTCTAAATGAGTTTTAAATACGGTTTAAGAGCTCTCCCAAAAGGATTCATGAAGACTATGTAAATATCACAATAATTAGCAGTCAGCCACGTTCACCAGAAGTGCGATCTCAGCGACCCGACAGCAGCAGAGATGTTGTACGTGTGAGCTTCTGCTTGTAATCAGACTGCTATCACCTCGGCGTGCAGCTACACTCAAATCTGACAGCAAACGTGTTCGAGGATTATGCAAAACTTTAACGGTTTAGGATTTGCAGAATACATTTCCAGCAAGGGAACAATTCGGATCCATTAATAAGCTTCATTGTGAATATTTTGGTTGTCACTGCAGAAATAAATAAAGCACAACAAATAAAAAAAGGAACGGAAGAATGAACAACTTTACAATCTTTTGTTGGTTTTTGGAAGCGATTGTATGATTTTCTTTTATAGGCATGAAATTACACACTAAATCAAAGATTTATTTTTATTTTTTTTTAATTAACTAACACTAAAACGAGGTAGCTTTAAAATAGGAACATAATATTTATTTTAAGAAGAAAATTACAAGATTTGCTGTCAAATTTTACATTTATCTTGTAAATTGCAAAATTGAGAACTTTGTTCCACACATGCATTCAAAATGGAAATAAAATATTTAAAAAAAGCTGTAATTACTTAAAAAATAATGTGATAAAGCCTAATAATAAGTTTGTTTCTGCTTTTTTTGAGTTTTATGTACCTATACCATCAGTTCATTTTTATTATAATGATAAAAAAAAAGTTAATCATTTTAGAAAGAAAATCAGAATTGAATAATAATATGATCTTAGTACAAGTTGGCCCAAATTAATTTTAATAAAATATAATTCTTGGAAAGTAAATCTAGGTTTTAAAAATCTAAAAATGACAAATTCATGTTTTGAAGTATTTTTACATAATAAAATCCACTCAGATGTCATTTATTAAACCAAGCAATTTCAGTTTTTAACTTCAAACCTGATAAAATGCCTTGAATGGTTAAAAATAAGGTTTTAAATCATAAAACAGTTTGCAGCGTAAATGAAAGAAACTACTGTTAATATTAATATTTTGAACAACATGCTTTAATCAGGGGCGGGCAAAGGTAGGCGATTGCCTGGGGTTCCCAGCTCTACTCATAAGTGTCAAAAATACATTTTTAACCTATTTTTATTTAACTCTGTCATGCAAAAACATCAGTGAAATGGCAAAAGTCTGATCAAGTGAAAGGGTTTTAGATTCTTATTGAAATATGTTTCAACCAGGAACGTTTGATCCTAATCTTTTCATTTTTATCCTCAAAATCAGTGGATTTTGCCAATTTCCTATCTCAAGGGAAGTTTTGATATGATTTTAATTTTAGATGCTTATCAAAACATTTTGATCGTTAACATTGGTTCTATTCTAGAGTAGGGGTCCCCGAACCATGCCCGGATCCGGCCCTCCTCCACATGTGGGCCGGCCTTAAAACAACATCAGACATCCATGATTTTTTTTTCTTCTTTTCTTTTTCAGTCAGGCCACAAGATCAACACCAACATAGAATGTGACTTTTTATTCCACCTTTCTACAGTTTATAAACTCCCAGAGGCTGTTCTCTGCATCCGTTGCATGAGGAATGTGCAAATTGAATTGTCAAATGAGTAATGCATAATACTTTAAATTATGACATCAAAAACCCATAATAATTGACAATACAATTGATTCTTTTTATTTCAATGTTTTATTTTGAAAATTGTGATATTGAATTGTAAATTTTATTATTGAATTGTAAATTGCAAAATGAATTGTCATTTTGCAAGCCTGAAATGATGAATTGCAAACAAAAAAAATTATTTTCAATTGAATAATGCATAATACTTTGAATTATGACATAAAAACACATAATAATTCACAATGCAATTGATTTTGTTTTATTTGATATTTTATTTTGAAAATTGTGAATTGTAAATTGCAAAATGAATTGTCATTTTGCGAGCCTGAAATGAAGAATGAATTGCAAATAGAAAAATGCATTTTCAAATTGCATGGTGAATTTGAAAATTGAATTGTCAATTGAGTAATGCATAATACTTTGAGTTATGACATCAAAAAAACCATAATAATTGACAATGCAATTGATTTTTTTATTTCAATGTTTTATTTTGAAAATTGTGATATTGAATTGTAAATTGTATTATTGAATTGTAAATTGTAAAATGAATTGTCATTTTGCAAGCCTGAAATGAAGAATGAATTGCAAATTTTGCATGATGAATTTGCAAATTGAATACTTTGAATTATGACGTAAACAAACTTCCATACAAAAAGCCTCTTGGGGGCCGAAATACCCAGACGACTTTTGGTGTTAGCCTTCAAACTGACGGCGGCCCCAAATCAAAGAAGAAAACCACCATATGGCCCTCACAAAAAGCAGTTTGGGGACCCCTGCACTGAAGGACCAAGAACCTAGATAGATTTTTAAATGCAAAAGCTGCAGGGAGCCCCAGTTTATTTATTTATTTTTCTCCCAGGGCCCCCAAACTGGCTGTAATTGAGTGAGAATTAAAAGCACAGAGAGCCGTACGGTAATACATTTTTCAATTTGATCAAATAGAAAAGTTTACAGTCAAGTAAATGTTTTAAAATTCATTGTTTTGTGTCCACAAAATAGGCAAATATATGTGTATTTTCACTTTAGTCAATTGGATTCCTGAGAAGCGGAAGCTGCTGACAAAGCAGAAAACGAAAAGAAACAGGTGAAAATCAAGTGGATCAGCTGTAAAAAGGAAAAAGCAAAGCCAGTATAGCTTCATGAATAAGTATTAGACTCTGATATTGGAATTTTCCTTTAGAAAGCAGAACAAAAGTAAGCTCGCTAACAGCGGAATAGTTTGCTGTCAAATGTCTCTACAGCTACTTTGAGAAAATGATATTTTTCAGCTCCACTGCATTTGCAGGAATTGCGGCCAGAACTGCAGCCCGACTTTTCAGGACCCCCGCAGTGAGGAAGGAACTCGAGACTTGAAAAGTAAGTTAGTTACGGGTCAAAAAAGTTGTTTTTTTTTTTTCCTCCTTTTTTCCCAGAGCCTCCCGCAGGGTAGATCTAAAGCTGAAGTGAGGTTGTATATTAAGAGAAAAACAAGCTAAACATCAAATATTTAATTAAAGTATCCATACATGCAATAAAAGTGTATTTCCTGACTAAAATAATAATTTTAATCTGATTCTCGACCCTCTTTTTCCTTAAAGGGCAACGCTGAATTTACAAAGAACTACTTTCCGCTTGTGATTCATAACACATCCACTTGATCTGATTTCATATTGTTCTTTCCTTAGGTCTGTAGTATGAAACCACTATTATGGAATACCAAAGGCCTCGGGTCCAAAGTGAAAAGTCCCATTAATAAAGAAGAGATTACTTTCACTTGCTGTCAAGGCCCCGCGCTGCAAAAGGATTGATGCTCTCACATTAAATCAGCCCCTTGAAAGGTCCTTCTAAAACTGCACCAGTGCCAACTGTATAGGTGATTTTTTTCTCTATTATGTTTCATTTTCAGAGCTCGTTCAGCGGTATTATTAAGGTATTGATATTGGGATTTGTTTTGTGTGTTGGCTTGGTCATTTAAAAAAAAAAAAAAATGTTTGTAATTTTTTTTTCTAAGTATGTTTTGTGCTTTTTTTTTTTTTTTTTGTTCTCCCTCCATTTTCCTCCTCACAGCCACAGGGTTTGTTGTTCACTTTCTGTTGTCTGCACCATCATTCAACATGCAGGGCTTTCTTCTGACAGGCACTGAAGCGCGGAAATGAGAAATGACTTACACAGTTTAGCTCCTCTTCATTTTCACTTGCCTTATTATTATCAAACACACACGAACGCGGCCGGGCCCGGCGTGTGCGCACGCACGCCGAACATCCTTTCACAGATGATTAGTGAAGTCTCCTCGACTAAAAGACACCTAAATCTGTAGAGTGGTGAGAGGTTTTTTGTCAACGTCTAACCCCCGTGGCGTACAGTACACCAGCCCGACTTTGACACCGCAGAGACCGATTGTCTTCTCGCACCTCTAATTAGCTGACACTCATACATGATTTAAATCCAAATGGAGAAAATAAATGGAATTTTAATTTCGTGTAGCATGCCAGGTTGCCTTGACGGGTACGGTTACCTAATGCATGAAACATGGTTTGGAAAAAAATAAGTTCTTTATCAGAGTCTACGAGCTGAAAATAGACTAACTAACTGATCTAGACGCTGGTAATGATCCGATCTCCAGTTAGTTACTTCACTTTACTGCAGACTGCGATCTTCTTATATGCTGACTGGAAGTATTGCATTGCAGGAAGTGTCCTGAAGGAGTTGTCTCATGCACAAGATCCAGACGTTTGTAGAAATGCTGCAACTGCTTGGTTACAACTAATGGGGATCCGTAATAAATAAATAGAAATACATCTACGTTCACATTGGCTTTACTTGACTGAGGGAGTTTGAGAAATACCAGCTCCAAGCCCCTCATGGATCTGTTTTAAGCCTCTTTTTTTTTTCTCCAAAAAAGGAAAAAAGCTACAACCTGTCCTAAACATTTCTACAAGTTTTTTATTGCAAAGCACAATTTTTTAAATGGAGTGAATGAATCTGTGGAACGTCTACATCGCAACGTGTTATTTGGACAAACATTAGCTTCCACAACGTGGTCGCGAGTCTTAAAATGCATAAATATCACAAAAACTTCAAAGGATTTCACAAAATGTACAATCTAGTTAATACAAAATACATTCCAACATAAACATGTTAAAATAATGTCAAAGCAAATTCATTCTAGTATTCATCATAACAATAATAAATACATTTTATAAATAAACTTTTGTTTTTTTTTGGTTATTTTGAGTTAAAATGTACAATAAATACAATCTACTCAGAGAACAGGTGTAGGATGAAGTCGTATTATTTTATCTGATACCAACAGAAGACTCAATTAGTGGATAGAATCAAAACAAACACGAAAAAAAAAAATTCATAATAACAATAATACAATCTGGAACAGTACATTTACATGGTGCTGAATACAAATGAATCATTTTGTTTTTACATTTAAACTTAAAGCAAACAATATTTTTCTATTTTTTAACCTATTTTTTCAAAAAGATTGTATGTATTGGTTATTAATGTGTTGACAGCAAATAGAAAGTTTATGATCAACTGTAATGTTTAAATCACCTCCGTCAATATTTGCATCTGTAGTCTGTCCCTTCAAGCTTTAAATAGGAGTACAGTTTGGGTCCATTGATGGCAAAAAGGCAGAAAACTGGATGGTAAGTCTCCATGTATATCGCCTATACCAGAGGTCGGCAACCTTTAACAGTAAAAGAGCCATTTGGGCTCGTTTTCTACTGCTCAAAACCGAGAATGACTTACGTTAGCCTTTAAGAAATTTGGATTTGCATTCATAACCTTCTTTATGTTTTTTGTTTTTTTAATAAATGTGAATAATGTCTATTTTTGGCACAAACAAAAGAAATAAAATATATAAAAAGAAACTAGCATCTCTCAAAAAAGGAATTTTTTTTGCGTTTTTAACTTTAGTAGCAAAAAAAGCTAGCTCGTTAGCTGAGCTTCAAATTAGCATAACATTTCTCTGTAAATTAAATCAGCCAAAAATGTTAGCATGTTGCTGAAATAAAAGATAAACTCAAAATTAGCCTAAAACCCCCAGTAGATAACAAATTAACTAAAAATGTTAGCATATTGCTAAAATAGTAGCTAAACTCCAAATTAGCATAAAAAACTAATTAGAGGCCAAATCTGCCAAAAAAGCAAGCTTGTTGCTTAATTACTAGCTGAACTCCAAAATAGCCTAAAATTCCTCAGAAAACTAACTTAGTCAAAAAGTTAGCATGTTGCTAAAACAGAAACTAAATTCTAAATTATCCAAAAAAAATCAGTTGATAACAAATTAGCTGGAAACATTAGCATTTGACTAAAATATTAGCTAAACTCCAAATTAGCATAAAAAACTAATTAGAGGCCAAATCTGCCAAAAAAGCTAGCTTTTTGCTTAATTGCTAGCTGAACTCCAAAATAGCCTAAAATTCCTCAGAAAACTAACTTAGTCAAAAACGTTAGCATGTTGCTAAAACAGAAGCTAAACTCTCAATAATCAAAAAAAAAAAAAGAAAAAAAATCAGTAGATAACGAATTGGCTGGAAACATTAACATTTTACTAAAATATTAGCTAAACTCTAAATTAGCATAAGAAACTAATTAGAGGCCAAATCTGCCAAAAAAGCTAGCTTGTTGCTTAATTGCTAGCTGAACTCCAAAATAGCCTAAAATTCCTCAGAAAACTAACTTAGTCAAAAACGTTAGCATGTTGCTAAAATAGAAGCTAAATTCTAAATTATCAAATAAAAAATTTAAGAAAATCAGTAGATAACAAATTAGCTCGAAACAT
This sequence comes from Oryzias javanicus, assembly GCA_003999625.1. NCBI lineage: Eukaryota > Metazoa > Chordata > Actinopteri > Beloniformes > Adrianichthyidae > Oryzias > Oryzias javanicus. The sequence continues at coordinate 5,074,346 of CM012456.1, read as the reverse complement.
TAGCATTTTACTAAAATATTAGCTAAACTCCAAATTAGCATAAAAGTTCTCAGAAAACTTAGTCAATAACGTTAGCATGTTGCTAAAATAGAAACTAATCTCCATTTTTTTTTTAAATTACCTATTATTTTATTTATCTTCATCCAGAGAGCCACCATGGAGAGATAAAAGAGCCACATGTGACTCTGGAGTCGCAGGTTCCAGACCCCTGGACCATACTTTAAGACCAACATTTATCACAAAAAAAGTTGCTTGATATTTTTGAACGAATTGTCACTGGAGGAGTCAGAAAAAGCCGAAACTGGCAACAATGAGTTTGAGTGTCCAAACAAAAGAAACCCAGAGATCAGCCGTTCAATTTCCCACATCCATGCACTGCTAACACTTCAGTGTTTTTTTTTTTTTTTTACCTTCTTTTGTCCTTGTGTTTGAGCCATCGCGCTCGTGTTCGTCCTTAAGACAATCGTAGCTCTTGACACCTTGACAACGAGGTGAAGATTTCTGATAATGGAGTTAGTTAAATGTAGATCATAATTAAAAATACAAGCTTTGCAAAAAGACTGTAAGACTTTTGTTAGTCCACCTATTGTTTATTCAAGGTCTGCACACCATAACATATATAGAACAATTGTATTGCATGAATAAAGCTTTACACTGGTAAGAAAAACTACACATTATTATAACAAACAGGTTTTTATTGCAGATTTTTGACTGAAACAGTAGAAAGAATACAATTATGACACATTTTGACTGCTGCAATGAGGCATTTTAGTTTTTTTAAAGGTCTCGCCTGTGTTAATGCATTTTAGCTGTCTCGGTAATTAGTGGCAGTCAGCCACCGGTTGCTTTTTGCATTTCGGATGTCTTCACGTCTCTATTGTGTATGCGCATATTGTGAGGAGCTGCTCCCGGAGTCAGAAAAAAAAGCCATCGATGCAGTCCTCAGAAGTAGCACATCATTAATAACGGAGGGACCTTTGAAGATCCTGCCTAAATGTCTAATTAGGTTTGGTAACCTTTAGGAAACTCAAGTGGGTGAATACTAAACAGGCCTGGAGATCTTGTACTGCATGGCAAACTAAGCACTCAACATGTGGGAGAGAGCGCTGACATTGAGGAGGTTTGTTCCCCTGACTGAAAGGGCATGCAATTTAAGTCACATTACAAGCTCGTCTGAGCTCATTGGGCAATTTTGGACCAATTTATTGCAGTTAACCATCTCGTGAGCACGCGTTTTCAAGGAAGTGAAACAAAAATATGCCACTTTTTTTTTATGATTTCCTTTGTCATGCCCTTAAAGCAGCACGGATGATTGTTTAGCATAACTGTGACAAGCCTTTGTGGCATTTAACTTGAGCAACCGGTCGTGTTCGCACCAGTCTGATGTTGGAACGATGTGACCTAGAAAATTTATGCTGATATTTTCCTCTCCTTTCGCTGCAACCCGTACCTGCTGCCGCTGTGCGTTTTACTGCGTTTGACCTTTTTCTAAGTCGTCACACCGGAACATTTCTCCTCCAGTCAGCTGAGTTCGGAAACCAGAAAACGTTTTTGGGAACTTTTTGATTTTTGTGGCCAAAGTAAAAAAAATGGAAATGCTTCATCTCAACTTTTAAATACTTTATCCAAATAATAAAAGACAGCATACTACATTTATTTATTTTTATTTTCTATGAAGTGCAAAACTGTTTGTCTGAGAAAAGTTGATGTAGTGAGGAGTTTAACAGCCTTAAAACATCTATAATCCTATTATGTGGAATGTACTTCTTATTATAATTCCATGAAGGGTTATATTCCATAAAGGGAAGTAGATTACATTTTAGTATGCAGTCTTTTTTTGTTTAAACAAAGTATGACTGAGTTAAAATTGAGATTTTTCTCATCATTTTGGTCCTTTCACCGTTAAAAAAAAAGGTTAAAATGTTACTTTATTTTTAAAAAATAATCTGCAACATCGCAGATTATTTGGTTTCTTAGAAATGTTGCTGAATTTATTTTACAACACAAATTTATCAGCCAAAATAAAAAAAGGCAAAAATGATGATGTTTCAAGAGTTGCTTCGTGTTATATCGCATCAACCAATCAAAAACCGGGATTTGGCGCAATGCGTTGACGTGAAGCCCAAAACCAATAAGGTGGAGAAGATGATAACGCTTATTTGCATTGAGACACTAATAAAAATCCCTTCTTTTTTTTTTTTTCCTCAAACTAATGCGGGACAGGAAGTCATTAAACTGGGTCACAGACAGACAGAAGTACCGCTGAAAGCATCCATCATTAACAGTAGACAGTGAAGCACTCGTACCGGGAGAGTCGTTGAATGACCTCATTAACTTGTGCGTGGAGACGTGATTACTGGCATCTTAAAAATCTAAACTCTTACTTGTAGTTCCTCGTCAAGTTGGAGCAGCAGGTTTATGAAGACACTTCTGGAAAAGCGTTGAACGTCAAAACTGAGACCGAAAATGCAAATTTGATATGTCAATTGTGTTCACTGGGAACAGAATTAGTCTTGTTATCAAAATGCAGTCAGTGGATTCAATAATGGCTTGTGGGAGAGGGGTTCGTGTGTCAGACACTTCTCTTTTCAGCTGGTGTGGGAGGAGCTTCCACAAAATGCTTTTAGCCTGATCGCTACATAGAGTTGGGTGTATGAAGGCGTAGATGATGTTTAGAGATTAGATTTATTTATTTTAAAAAGATGGTCAAAAGCGTTGGTATTTATGTCTGGATTCATGCAACATGGCGACCTGTACAGGGTGTACTCTGCTTTTACCCAACAGGAACCGGGACAACCCAGTATTCCCAAAAGGGAAACAGTGGGTTAAGAAAATGAATGAATGGAAGTTTAGGACAAGAACAGCTGAATCGATCCTCCATGTTGAGTTTGTACTACACCAGGGGTGTCAAGGGGTCAGAATCCAAAATACACTTTAAGTCGAGGGCCGAAAAGGACAAGCAAGCGCTCTAAAACTACATTTTTTAAACTTAAACTGTAACTTTTTAACATAATTATGTAGATGTATAGCATTACCTGAAATAGTGTTGGTGTGAATACTGAATTTGGCCGCTGAAGATGCTGAAATTGATAGCAAAAAACATTGGAACTGATGCTGAAAGCACTGAAGCTAATAGCTGAAAATGCTGAAGCTGATAGCTAATTAAAATATTATCGAAATGCCAAAAAAAAAAAAAACTAGGTAGGCCCTAGCATGTATCTGAATAAATAGCTAAACATTAAAATAGCCTAAAAAACTATAAAAAGCCTAAACTAGCCAAAATAGCTAGCATGTAGCTGAAATAAACTCCGAAATAGCCTAAAAAAATCGTAGTCAATGGAAAAATAGTCCAAAAAGCTAACAGAATGCCAATTTTTAAAAATTTAAACGCGTAAATTTTTAAGATAATTATTAATTTAAAAAAAGGCAAGAATATTATTCTCGAATGAATAAATTTAAACATTAAGTAACTTTCAATATTTTACCTTCCATAAAAATACATTTTGGCAAAATTATACAAGTTAACAGGTGGATAAAATTACCCGGAGGGCCAGATCCGGCCCCCGGGCCTAAGCTTTGAAACATGTGTACTACACCCACAGATTGGGTCCCCTGATTAGTTGACACGATGCATCGTCCTCGCCACAGTTCAGATTAACTTTGGATGCGCCGCCTAAAATGGTTCTGCCGCCAGGCCGACTCCCACATGACGCCACGACCTCAGATCACGTCTGTACATTGACTTTACATTGAAACTGGATCAACACGGTTGTTCCATCTCATTGTGAAAAGCAGCAGGGCTGGTTTACACAACATTGTCCTCGTCATTGACTAATAACATATCTCGTATATTAAGAGATGACAGCAGAATAAAAACACTGCCATGTGTTGTTTCGGCTGGCAGAGAGCTGCAGGCATTCAGCAGCACAATGAAACATTTTTCATTCAAGCTTTTTCTTTTTTTTTTTTTTTCCTTTGCTGCTTCCCTAATTGTTTGAATGCACCAAACAATTTGATTTATCGCCGCTCAATGTAATTATTGTGATTCAGATTGCAGTTTTTATGGTTAAAATATATAAAGAAAGTAGCGTAAATTGACAGCACTTCCTTGCTCAAGAAGATAGTAAAATATTCTGACATCATTAAGATCGATCTTGAAAACAGACCACATGAAGAGAGCTAAATATAATGTTGAATAGTATCCTTAAATGTACTGCATATGAAGAATTTCTGTGGAAATAAATCAAGTCCAAAACATGTTTTTTTTTTTGTTCTCCAACCTTTCCATAAAAATAATTATTGACCGTCCTGGCGGAGATACCTCAAGCTTCCCGCTAGAACGCGATATCAGCTCCACAACACACACCGCTAAAACTTATTTTGTATGAACACCTGAGCATACACATGCAAGCGAACAAACAAACAAACAAACTCCCAGCGTTGTCAGAGCGCGGTGTGAAATCAGAGGAGCTGTTAATGGAGGCGGACAGCTTGGCGGCTGCTTCATCAAAGAGCAGAGGAAATGCAGATCTGTGTCCTGCAGGATGCGGGGAATTGGATCAGCTTCCTTCTGTCTGCTGCATTTGAAACACATACCGATGAGGATTAGGCAGCCGTTACCACACAGCAGTTACTTTTTAATGCTCAACCGGTGGAAATATTTTATTTGCTTGTGCTGATCTGCCCATCGGGAGCGGAAACCTTTCCCCTCAGCCTGATGCTAATGCGGAGCTTCCAGCCATGTTGTAACCTTGAAGCTGTCTTTTTTATTTATTTATTTATTTTATTTTGCTTTGATTTCTAGAGAAAACTCTTTGCAGCTGAAACTTTTATTTCTGATGTGGATGCTTACATTTTTATGATAGCAGGAACACAAACTGATCCAAAAACATCAAAAGACACAAAAAGCTGAAGTCTGAATATATAATATATGATTGATCATAACTCTCAGTATAAATAAAGTTTATGTCCATAATGGCGTATATAGTATACATAATATATATTATATAATAAATATTATAATACATATATATATATATAAATTTATTATACTAATATACATATATATATTATATATACAATATATAATAAAATATATATATACATATACTATATATATATACATATACAATCATACATATATATAAACACATATTATATAATATACATAATATACAACATACATATACATATACACATACATATATACATAAACACACACATATATACATATACACACACATATATACATATACACATATATATATATATATATATATTATATATATATATATACATATACACATATATATATTCACACATATATATATATACACATACTGTATATATACATATACAGATATATATATATATATATATATATGTGTATATATATATATATGTGTATATGTATATATATATTTATATACACATATATACATATATACATATATATACATATACGCATTAATGCGATGCAAATCAATCAAAGTAGTAGTCCTTTGCTTTAACTCGGTGGTTGAGACGTCCATTACGTGTTAAAAACTTTTTATTTCTTTGTATTCGATTAACAGCGCTAATTGAAAATTAATGTTCAAAATGTTGTATCTTCTTTATGTTTTAGTCATATGTCTAAAAGTTTTGTATGTGATTTTATTTATTATTCACAAATAATAAGTTGTAAAAATGGGGAAAAAAAACGTTATCACGATTAATCTTTTCCAGTTTGCGATTAATTTGTTAATTTTTTTAATCGATTTCCCAGCCCTAATATAAATATATACTTTAAAGAGCCACTTTCAATGAAAAAATTTTATTTAATATTATAGAGAGAAGAAATTAAGCTTAAATCTGAATTTCTAAGTGGTATTTGTGATTGATTTAGAACTAGCACAGAAAATATAGAGAGAAAATAGTCTCAATGGGTTTTTATGTGCGTAATGCTTTATTTGTAACTCATACAGTATACTTTGTGTAGCTGTGTGTACTTGCAATTGTGTGTTCACATGTGCACTTGGGTATCTAAAGTTTATGAATACATGGACGCAAAACTTGAAATTATAGCAGCTTAAAACTAACTTTTAAAACAGCTCCTACACATACACATCTTTAAATAGTACGCACCAATTCCATTTATACACATAGATAAAAACCACATTTACACACAGATCAGAGTAACAAGTACATAAGTTGTTTTGAGACTCTTCATTTCCCCAGATTTTGATGTGTTTAAATGCTTCTAGAATGCTGGGTCACGTTAATGTAGCTTAACAAAGAAAGTTGCGACTACCTTTTTTTCTTTTTACTTCATAAATCTTATTGCTTAAATCATCAATAATCTGACAGAAAATTAGGGACCTGGATTTTCTCCTGATATACATGAATTTGAAGCTCAAATAACCACGTTTAAGTAGTTCATTGAAGATTAAATACGCTCAATCAAATACGAAGATTTCAATACAAAAAAACATACATAAAATTATAAAATACAGTCAACTAGCCAGAGGCCCATTCAATGTGACTGGAAAGCCAGGCTTTAAAAATTGGTTTTGAATTGTCTTAACATCAGTAATGGAAGTGGGAGTCCGCATTTAAAAAAAAACAAAACACTTATCTTGGGTTTAAAATGTATTCAGGAGACCATCAGCAGGTTTTGTCCTGAGGATCTCTGCCTTTTGGAGGGGGTCTAGGGCTAGATGAGGTCTGAGATATACGGAGAGGATATACATTCAGTGAGACACAAGCTACATGCTAACTGTTGTTGGCTAAATAAGACTTTTTCCAGTTTTTAGGCTAACTTAGAGTTTAGCTAATATTTTAGCATTACGCTGGCTGTTTTGTCAAAATTTGACTTTTAAGTTCTTTAGGCTATCTAGGAGTTTAGCCAATATTTTAGCATTACGCTAGCTGTTTTGTCAAAATTTGACTTTTAAGTTCTTTAGGCTATCTAGGAGTTTAGTCAATAATTTAGCATTATGATAGCAATTGTGTCAAAAATTGATTTTATAGAGTTTTTTGGGCTAACTTACAGTTTAGCCTAAGTGTTAGCATTATGCTAACTGTTTTTTGTCAAAATTTGTCTTTTCAAAGTTCTTTGTGCTAACTTGGAGTTTAGCTAATATTTTAGCATTACTTTAGCTGTTTCATCAGAATTTGACTTTTTTAAGTTCTTTGTGCTAACTTGGAGTCTAGCCAATAATTTTGCATTTCGCTAGTTGTTTTGTCAAAATTTGACTTTTAAGTTCTTTAGGCTATCAGGGAGTTTAGTCAATAATTTAGCATTACGATAGCGATTGTGTCAAAACTTGACTTTACAGGGTTCTTTGGGCTAACTTACAGTTTAGCCTACGTTTTAGCATTATGCTAGCTGTTTTTGTCAAAATTTGTCTTTTCAAAGTCCTTTGTGTTAACTTGGAGTTTAGCTAAAATTGTAGCATTATGCTAGCTGTGTCATCAAAATTTGACTTTTTTTTAAACTTTTTTTTGCCTTTTTTATCATTAATATCTTAGCTTGCTATCAGCTTCAGCGTTTCAGCTTGAGCTTTTTTAGCTGTAAGGTTCTGCATTTTCAGCTTTTCACACTCACATTATCGCAGGTAATGTTATATATCTAGCTAAACTTGTGTTTTTAGTGAGGTTTTTACTGTAGAAGATCTGCATGAAACTCATTAAAAAGTAATTTTAACTAAACAAACGGAGCAAAGATGCATCTTTTGTTTAGTTATTTCCTAACATTTCCATCTTTTGACTTAAAATGACCTTTACATTTTGACATGTAATCTTGGGAAGGATATTCCTTCCTTAAAAAGATCTTTGATCTCTAAAAGAAAAGTTCTAGTTTAATAAAGGAGCAGTTTTCTTTCTATATAACAGCAGCAGAAGTGTTACCCTTCCTCCCTCAGGACAAAAACATCAGAGAAAGTTTATCTTTATGCAAATGATCCCATATAGGCTTTAATTCATTGTTATTCTCTCACCTTTGCAATTTCATGGAGAGCAGCAGTGAGATGGAAATTAAACCAAGAGCCTGTAATAAACTGATAAAGTCATATTTGTTTGGAACAAAAAAAAAAAAAAAAACTTTAAAGCCTCCCAGTGCGTTCAATAATCATCTGAGGACGTATCGCGCGCGCGAGACGCAAACAGCTGGAGAATTATAGATGTTGTATCTTTGTTTTGGCTTAATTGTAACCCTTAATCACTCTGAAGAGAGAAAAACCCTCTCCACCTATTTAGTGTCGCTTTTTTGTGCATCAACAACAAAAGCAAGTCCCTCCTGCTGCCATCTTCGCTGTCAAAACAAAGCCTTTCCAAAGACTGACGGCTCATTTCATGTCAGCTGAAGAACTATCTGCCAGATGTTTCGTCAGGTATTAAAGCAGCGCCGTTCATTCCAACCATTCGGCAAGGACGGCCTCTTTTACAATAGCTGTTAGCAAATCACTTCAGGGCTTTTTTTACTTTATTTTGAAAATCCATCGAGAAATCTGATCACAATCTGTCGTGTGTTTTTTTTTTGTTCTGAAGGTGAAGGTCAGGAGGAGGGGAATTTTTTTTTTTTTTTTTTTTTTTTTAACACCCACGCGTGTCTTCATCCCGCCGCTCTCTGTTGGGACTCGAACAGGAAAAGTGTCAACTTTTGCCTTCCTGATGGAGCCGCAGGTCTGCAGAGACCTCTAATTTTCTGAGTGAACGGTCCCAGAAAGAGCTAATGATATGTTAATGCTGAATGGCATACATTAGGGATGGGGGGGGGGTCAGATGACTGCAGTCCTGATTACCTCAGAGGGATGCGTCTCATGTGTGGCTCCGTCACACAAATAACCTCCGTTAACACAAACACTCAAACGCCTCCGTTCTCTGTTCAGCCGGAGGGGAGAGGAGTTTAAATTAACCTCACTGGAAACAGACGCGAATCTTTTGTTTCCACTGGGACAAAAGTTACTGTCTGTCCAAAAGTATTTGTTTTCATTTCTTACAGGAAAAATGACAAAAATTAGAAATGAAAACTTTTGGAAATTCATATTAAATTTTTTTTTCTAAAACTTAAGAAAAATTCTAGTTAATATTTAATATAGAGGTCCATAAAGTGCACTTTACATTTAATTTACTTCAAATTTGGAACTATTTTATTGTGAAAAAAAGGTTTTAATGCCAATAATTTTTCTTTATTTACTTAGATATTTCTAGATTCCCCAGAAAGGGGTAAATGTGCGATAGTAACAATATAAACAACAAAATTACACAATAAAATTGATATTTTCATGTAAAAATACACAAATTAGTTTGAAATTGCCTCTCCTTCAAATTAATATTTAATTTTTTTTTCTCAGACACATATTGAGCAGAATAAATGTGTTATAGATGGAAGTCATTAAATAAATAAAAAGCTACTAAAATGGTAAAACTACATAAAAACAAATATTAAAATTTCGGAAATATTGATAGCTTAATAATAGTAAAGAGTCAAATTTTGAAGAAGGAATTTAGTCTCTGAAGCTGTTAACTGTTATTTATTTGATTTTGGTCTTAAATGTAAGAAAGAGCTTAATATTTCTAGAGATCTCTCACACAAATTCATTAATATCTTTTAATTGCGGTTAAATTCTTTTATGCCAAAAGTTTGGAGTGATTTTTATGCCTCCATATTAAAAGCAAAAGTCTCAGTTTTGAGATCAAAATGTTCTAAGTTGCAAACAAAATGAAAAGTGTTGCAAATGAAATATTTAATATTCACTTTTTTTGCGTTTGCAAACGTTTTATTCAATAAAAAAAAAAAATTTTGCGAACAAACGTTTCTAGATGCGTAGTGCCTCATCTCGCTTTCGCCCTATCTTTGATATTGTGTTCTATATTTTCTCTCAGCGTTACGCTTGTACCACCCCGAACAGATTCTATCCAATCAGGCGTCTCTACCTGGCATTGCGGCTGACTTTAGTTTTTCTATACCAGTCCGGTCACTCACTCATGTTAAGGATTAGTTAAACATTTGTCACACTAAACCAGTCTTAAATAGTGGGTCTTAAAAAGGAGCAGTTGAATCTTAAGAGGAGTGGAGGTGAGTTTTGCTGCTCATCCTAAGGGACATAAAAATGGGTCGTACCATTGTTGTGTGGGTGGTAAGTGTATCAGGAAATTTTTGTAAGGCTAAATTACTAAAAAAATTAGGAGTTTGAGAAATGAAAAAAAAATTCCTCAAAAAAAAAAAAGATTGTCTTTTGGTCCACACATTCCTGAGACTTTACCCAGGGACCCATATGTTTACCAGGGTGGAAATCATTTGGCTCTGAGGTTAATGAGTAAAACTTAACCGCTACCGACATGATCAAAGCATTGATTGTGTCATTTCCTTTTTAAAAAACTGTCACAAAACACCTGCATCTCACCTGCTTCACTTATTCTAACGTGTTGCATAAGTGTTCCCTATGACCTGTTGCCCGCAGCATGCCCATAGGAAAAACATGCATGAATATTTTTACTCTACGGGTTCACTGAGCAGTCTACGACCTTGGCATTTCACACAGGCCGCCATTCTACTTCATCCATGTGATGAAAACTATCGATCTGAATGTTCTGATTAACCTAAAACTTGTCTACTTTGAATTTACCTCAGTATTTTCACTTTTAAAGACTACCTGCTGCTTATTTGGTTACATTTTAATCAGTGCAACCTCTCCTATGTCACACTACCTCTAATTTTTTTCATACTGTATTCACACACGAGACATAAAATCAGACAAAAAAGGAAAAATTTGATCCATTTTGCTGTTTAAACCCCAAAAAATGAAGGTTTTAGTTGTAATTTCATAAAAAAAAAAAACAAGAATACATTTAGTCAGAAAGCAAATTTTTTAGTGGTAATCTTTTGAAGGAATAGCAGATTCTTATTTATGGTAATAGAAGAAGAACATCACAGACTTCAGAGGTCAATGATGTGACCTTTCTTATGCTGTTACAGAAAGTAATCAGTCTGCCTGTGTGGCTTCAGCTTCCAGGTAACCCAAAAAAAAGGGCACTGCTCTCCATTTGACATTTTTCCTGGAATTCTTTTTTTTCTCATACAATTTCTTTGTTGTCTTTGTGAAAAAAAAGTTCTGAGTATTATTTTGTCAGGTTTTAATAATCTTAACACATATTGAGTAAAAACATTCATTTTATTTACCAAAAAAAATTATTTAGTGATTTTTTTTAGTTACCTGATAATCATTTTTTATGTATTATTTATTATTTTAATAGTATGTTTTTAGCACGGGTTGTTTTAAAGTATGAGTGTTTTTCCATCCACCCATCCATCCATTATTTCATCCATCCCTCCTTTATTCATCAATCCATCCATCCATCCATCCACCCATCCATCCATTATTTCATCCATCCATCCATCTTCCCATCCATCCATCCATCCATCCATCCTTTATCCATCCATCCATCCTTTATCCATCCATCCATTATTTCATCCATCCATCCATCTTCCCATCCATCCATCCATCCATCCATCCATCCTTTATCCATCCATCCATCCTTTATCCATCCATCCATCCATCCATTCATCCATCCATCCATCCATCCATCCATATATCCATCCATCCATCCATCCATCCATCCATCCATCCATCCATCCATCCATCCATCCATCCAGGTTTTCTCTGGAAGTAATTTCAAAAGTTAGAAAGGGAGCCTTTACTGTTGAACTTTGGGCCCAAAATACACTTCTATCATTTAATACCATAAATGCTCATATATTGAGTCTTGCATTTGTTTTTTTTAATCAAATATTGTCTGATATGTTTCAACCTGACGAGGAATCGGAATAAAAAAACAGGAGAAAGAGTTAACCGGTTTAGATTTAGGTCTAACTAGTTCAACACAACCCCCAAAAACCTGACATTTTTGAAGACTGTTCCCCCAATTCCTTCCATCTTTGTCTCTTTTTTTCCTAAACTTGGACTCCAAATGCATTGTTCCAATGCTCTTTGTTTAGAGAGAGCAGCCGACGGCTATTGTGACGAGGGGTAAAAGTAAACGCCGCGTTACTTGAAGAAGCTGGGCCTCGTGAATAATGCAAAAGGTGCAGCAGGGAGGTTCTCGTCGCCGCCTTCAAACCGTCTCTCTGGGAGCGAGACTACAACACTGCAGGGACATCGGGAAGACGGCGAGGAGCCACCTGGTCAAACTCAATTAAACCCAATTCCATCCGCTCAGTTTTATTGGGAAAAGAATCGCCTTGACAACACAAAGTGAAATCAGTCTGTGAATTATTTAGCAGGGAGTTCGCCCGGTCCTTCTATGCAAAAATATGCAAATCTGCGGACAGCTGAAGACATGACTGATGAAACTTTTCATTAATTATGTCAGAGAAACACCTTAAGGTCAACCAAAGTAGATTTTAACTCCAAATCTCAGGCGGTTCTGCAAACACAATCATTTCAGACATGTAAACGCGCTGGAGGACTGAAATGCTGCTGATGAAGTATAATAGTCCCATTGATGGATGATTTATTAGCAATCCAAATTGGAATGTGTAATTAAGCTAAAGATAACAAGAAAACCCCTAAACACACAAATCTTGCTGTTTGTTTTAATATTCATTCTCCTTTCAGAGTCTTTTGAGATCTAATTAGCCCCGAGGCCCCTCCTGCAGGGAGACGAGGGCCCCCAGAAGCTCTTCTCTGCACCCAGCCCGTTGTAGCATGTAACTATTTTCCATGTCTACATGATAAACAAACACGTCTGCCACACGCGTTTTTAGAGATACATCAAGCCAGGCTTGGCTAATGATGATAAACCTTTGTAAAAACACAAAGCGCTACTAATTAGGCGTGTGTCGATTACGGCTCATTACGGCTGATATCGCCCTGACTTGGTTGTTTTTGCCAGTCATTCCTGGATGGGCCTTCGGTGAGTCATCCTTTAATTACTTTAATTTTTCACAAGTCTGATGAGAAATAAAGAAAATGACCGTCAACAAAGAGACAAAGTGTCAGTCCTGTTTCACGAAACCGTTGGAGACTTCAATGAAAATAATACAAATTGAAAGTGGTAAAATTATAAGAAAAGATTAATAATTTTACAAGGAAAAAGTTGTACATTTATAAGAAAAGTTGTAATTTCAAAAGGATAAAGTTGTTGAAAAATTTGTAAGAATAAATTAGAAAAAATGTGAGAAAAAGTCATAATGTGAAAAAAAGAAAAAAATTTAATTTCACAAAATCTTGGAAAAAAAATGTAATTTTACTAGAATAAAGTAGTAAAATTGTGAGGAAAAAGTCATGATTTCCCCACAGAAAAAGTCATACATTTTTTAGATAATTGTAATTTTAAATGAATACAGTAGAAAAAATTCAGAAAAATGTAATTAATTTAATGAGAAAAAGTCGTAAATTTATTAAAAAAAAGGTTTAATTTTACGACAATAAATGAGTGAAATATGAGAAAAAGTCATAATACGAGAAAAAAGTTGTAATTTTACAAGAATAAAATCATACATTTATTAGATAAAAGTTTTTGTTTCAAAAATATTATTTTAAACGTAAAATTTGAGAAAAATCTGGAAACTTCACAAGAACAAATTGTAAAATTGTATCTTTTTTTGTTCATTTTAGGCCAAGTGGTGACTTTCCCCCATAAAAAAAAAACATTGACTATATATAAAATCTGGACCCCCCCCGTTCCAAACAGAAAGCCAAAAGTCCCACAAGAGAAATAAACCACTCTTGCTTTTTCTCATCATGTTCTTTCCAATCCTTTATATTTTTTCATTATATTTTCCCTTCATTGTAAGTTATTCAAAATATAAACTGACCAATCAGATTTCTCAGCAGAAGTGGGTGGAGCCTGCCGGCCCCCACGTCCAACGCTGGAGAGGTTTGACAGATTTTGGAAAAATCCCCGTTTATTGACGATGTCCGGCATTGGAACAGGAAGTAAGTCATTTTCTATGAGTGACATCACACTCACTCCATCCAGTTCTCAGATACAGTCAATGGTAAAAAGGAATAAATTACTTAAACTTCAATTTTATCCCCAATTATCGTCTCCGACTAATGAAATGTGGGATCGATTACATTTTAATTGTTTTTAAGAATGGAATATTTCATAATAAAAATACTTGGTGATTCTGTAAACTTTAACAATTAATCCATAAACTAAATAAACATAAGAAAAACATGAACTACATTAACTCTTTTTAACTTTCTGCTGTCTTTAAAGTGGATTTTTCTGAACCACAACCAGATTATTCCAGATTAATAAAATGACTTTATGAGGTCTGTTTGAGCCATTCTTCTTTCCACAGAAAGCTGTTTCATAGTTTAAATTGACTAAACATAATTCTGTAGATTTGGATTTTTTGTGCCTTTCTCTGTAATAAATAGTCATCTTGAGTGTCAGTGTCTGTTTAGTTATGCTGAGGTTCCTACACCTGCTGCTCTTCCAGACAAATCCTAAATCTCAGCTGAAATCAGAAGTTTCTACATTTGTTTACTGCAAACTTGTATAAATAAACATGCGGATCAGGAAAGTCTTGCAGGCGTCGCCTGGAACTAGCTGGGAATGCTGATTAAATTGTACATTTGAATGGGTTTGCATTCACCTGCAACCTTCTCAGGGATGACTGGGACTGAACCAAAGTTCCTGGACGAACAATGTGGTTCCAACAGCTGCTTATGGAGGGTCTGAAATGACATCAGAGAAGACAAAGATCAGAGATTACTGTCATTAGTCATCGGACTATTGCGCGGTAAACAGACCTCTTAGCTGCACAGGGATCGTCCATTCATTTTTGTAGTTCTGCATTGACTGTATATGGATACTGGACTGAGTGAGTGTTATATCACCCGTAAAAATGGACTCCAATTAAATTAAATCAACTCGGTAGTAGACAACGACTTTGACTCGGAACAATCACTGTTAACTGATGTTTCCATGGCAACCACTCGTCCCATTCGGCCACGCCCCCACCACTTTGACTGACAGATTTGGTGTGGCCTGTTTTTCAAACGTTTGGAACGTCGGGGGCCGGTGGGTACTTGTATTGTGCGGTCCGATCGGTCAGTTTAGAACTTGAATTTATTGCGATAAAGAAAAAAAATATTTTAAAAAATGATCGAGAACGTTCTAAAAACAGGCAGCAAAGCAAGAATGGTTCCTCTGAAAAATGAGAAGGTATTATTTGGACTTTTTTGGGTTTTTTTTAAAATAAAAGTCTACGATTTTTGGCTTCTTGGAGCCAGAAGCCACTTCCTGTTTGGAACATAAGGGAAGTCGGGGTCATCCCATCCAACTTAATATACAGTTAATGATTTTTACTGGGGAAAAAAATCACCACTTTGCCAAATATGAAACCAACATGTCATTGGAAAGCCAGACACTTCCTGTTTGGAATGCCATGGGGGAGGGGTCACTTAGTCCAGATCCTATATACAGTCAAGTGATTCTTGTTTTCTTCCACCAGCGTTTTTTCCTCCTTAATGAATCGTCTGTTTGGTCCACAGAACGTTCATTTGCGATTCCAGTGACGTAAGCTGCACTAAACATCATCTGCAGGTAAAATGAGGATCAGTTTTTTTTTTTTTTTTTTTAAGCAGATCAGGGTTTGTTTGTTTGTTTGTTTGTTTGGTCCACTCCTGAATTTGAATGACTTTTAAGCCCCGAAATCAATTAAAAAATGTGACAATTTAATTGCAGACCTGGTAAAAATTTAATCGCAATTAATCGTAATTTCAATATGAATAGATATATAGATCCCGAAGAAAATGATTGAGGAGGCAGTATTTCCTGTTTGAATCCTGATTATTCAAACAATTAATCGCAACCAATCATGATTGTTAAAATGTATCGCGATTAATCACAATGACAAAATCACAATTAATCGCAACTTTTGTTGCAGCATTTACTGACCACTTATTATCTACAAATAAGAACAATATGACAATAGTCATAATATGAATTATGAAAATGAAAACTGTACATTTAAAACATGTATTTTAAATAATGCAATGAATTGATTAAGAAAAAAATCTGATTAATCACACTTTTGGATTGCGATTAATCGCGATTAATCATGGGGTTTTACTAGGTAAATTTTATATGACAAAATGTGGCTTTTAACCCAAATCAGACCTATAAAAAAAAATATTTGACCTAGAAGTGTAAATTGCGAGCAGAAAACAAATCATCAGTAAGAAAAACCTAAAGACTTTTTTTGTCTTCAGTTTTACTCCAAAAAAACAAATGCTGCCTTACAGTTATGTGGAAACAAACCTGAAAAAATAAAGCTCAAATGTTCTATATCACTGCTCTGGTTTCTTTAAAACAAACTTTTCTGCAACTTCTGGACAAAAACAAGAGCCAACAGCTGAGCTTTCTCTCTGAACTTGATGTGTTACCGTGACAACGTGCTAAACCATGGAATAAATAGTCCACTTTTTATATATTTTGTAAGAGACCATTGCATCAGTGGGATAATCCTCGACAAATTTGCATTAATAAATATTAACGCGTTAATTATTTTTGAGTAATCGAGTATGTTAACGCATTAACAGCCCTACTTTTCATTGGAGCTATCACAATCTTGTGAGGATCAAGAAAGAAACGTATCAGATCATTGGATCAGAGATTGTTGCAGGATCATGCTGAACTTCTGCCCAAATCTGTTTTAGATACCAGAATTTCTGAGAAGGTCAAGTGTCTCCAACATTTACCTTCCAATAGCTTGTTAGTTAGAAAACTCCTTTTTGAAGTCATGCTGCTTCCCTAAAGAAAATTGCACAATTTGCCTCAATTTTCTCAAACGAGGTTGTTTGGTGCTTCATAATTTCAATCAGCACAAGTTGTGGGGAACAACAGCCGCATTGTTCTCATAATCACATTGTTGTGCTTGATGTTTCAAAACAAGCTCAGCGGCGTCTGAAAGCTGAAATAGTTCCTGATCGCTTTTTCTCGGCTCGCCTCTTGTGGCCAGTCGGCCCACAGAGAAGCATCAATCACCGATCAAAGGTGAATCATTACCTAATTGGCTTCAGACATTTCTTTTCTTTTATGCCCTGTCACTCTAATCCAGGGGTGTCAAGCTTGATCGCACAGGGGGCTAAAATCCAAAACACACCTTTGGTGACAGGCCGAAGAGGATAAACATCTATTGAACACAAAAACAACATTTCTAAAACTTTAAAACAGTAACTTTTTAAAATAATTATAAACTGGATTTATAGTATAATGCTCGTGTGAATTCTGTAAGCTGAATTTGGCCGCTGAAGATGCGAGTGCTGATAGCTGAAGATGCTAAAATCGATAGCTAAAAACGCTGAAGCTAATAGCTGAAAACACTGAGGTTGATAGCCAACTAAAATATTAGCTAAATGCCAAATAAGCCTAAAAAAATAAAAAAAAAATAAAAAAACAGGTTAGCCAAAATAGTTAGCAGCTAGCTGAAAAAATAGCTAAACCCCAAAATAGCTTAAACAAATCAACATAAAAAACTAATAAAAGCCAAAATGGCTTAAGAAAAAAAGCATAAATTACCCAAAATCGCTAGCATGTACCTGAAATATAAACTCCAAAATAGCCTAAAAAATCTTGGTAAATGCCAAAATAGTCCAAAAAGATAGCAGAATGCTAACTTTTAAAACTTTAAACCTGTAACTTTTTAACATAATTGTAAACTGGATTTATAGTATAATGCTAGTGTGAATGCTGTAAGCTGAATTTGTCCGCTGAAGATGCTAGTGCTGATAGCTGAAGATGTTGAAATTGATAGCTATAAACGCTGAAGCTAATAGCTGAAAACGCTGAGGTTGATAGCCAACTAAAATATTAGCTAAATCCCAAATAAGCCTAAAAAAACTAAAAAGAAAAAAAAAGGTTAGCCAAAACAGTTAGCATGTAGCTGAAAAAAATTGCTAAACCCCAAAATAGCTTAAACAAATTAACTTAAAAAACTGATAAAAGCCAAAACAGCTTAGGAAAAAAAAAGCCTAAATCAGCCACAATCGCTAGCATGTAGCTGAAATATCAGCTAAACTCCAAAATAGCCTAAAAAATCTTAGTAAATACCAAAATAGTCCAAAAAGCTAGCAGAATTCTAATTTTTAGAACTTTAAATCTGTAGCTTTTTAACATAATTGTAAACTGGATTTACAGTATAATGCTAGTGTGAATGCTGTAAGCTGAATTTGGCCGCTGAAGATGCTAGTGCTGATAGCTGAAGATGCTAAAATCGATAGCTAAAAACGCTGAAGCTAATACCTAAAAACGCTGAGGTTTATAGCCAACTAAAATATTAGCAAAATGCCAAATAAGACTAACAAAAATTAAAAAACAGGTTAGCCAAAACAGTTAGCAGGTAGCTGAAAAAATAGCTAAATCTCAAAATAGCTTAAAGAAAAAAAAAAAAGCCAGCTCAAGAAAAAAAGCCTAAATTAGCCAAAATCGCTAGCATGTAGATGAAATATTAGCTAGACTCCAAAATGGCCAAAACAATTGAAAAAAAAAAAATCTTAAAATAGCCAAAACAGCCAACTTGTAGCTGAAATATTAGCTGGATTCCAAAATAGCCTAAAAAATCTTAGTAAATGCCAAAATAGTCCAAAAAGCAAGCAGAATTCTATTTTTTAAAACTTTAAATCTGTAACCTTTTAACATAATTGTAAACTGGATTTATAGTATAATGCTAGTGTGAATGCTGTAAGCTGAATTTGTCTGATGAAGATGCTAGTGCTGATAGCTGAAGATGCTAAAATCGATCGCTAAAAAAGCTGAAGCTAATAGCTGAAAACGCTGAGATTGATAGCCAACTAAAATATTAGCGAAATGCCAAATAAGACTAACAAAAATAAAAAAACAGGTTAGCCAAAACAGTTAGCAGGTAGCTGAAAAAAATAGTTAAATCTCAAAATAGCTTAAACAAAAAAAAAAAAAAAAAAAAGCCAGCTCAAGAAAAAAAGCCTAAATTAGCCAAAATTGCTAGCATGTAGATGAAATATTAGCTAGACTCCAAAATGGCCAAAACAATTGAAGAAAAAAAAAAAATCTTAAAATAGCCAAAACAGCCAACTTGTAGCTGAAATATTAGCTAGATTCCAAAATAGCCTAAAAAAAATCTTAGTAAATGCCAAAATAGTCCAAAAAGCTAGCAGAATTCTAATTTCTAAAACTTTAAATCTGTAACTTTTTAACATAATTGTAAACTGGATTTATAGTATAATGCTAGTGTGAATGCTGTGAGCTGAATTTGTCCGCTGAAGATGCTAGTGCTGATAGCTGAAGATGCTAAAATTGATAGCTAAAAACGCTGAAGCTAATAGCTGAAAACGCTGAAGTTGATAGCCAACCAAAATATTAGCTGAATGCCAAATAAGCCTAAAAAACTAAAAAAATATATAAATAAAAACAGGTTAGCCAAAACAATTAGCAGGTAGCTGAAAAAAATAACTAAACCCCAAAATAGCTAAAACAAATCAACTTAAAAAACTGAAAAAAGCCAAAACAGCTTAAGAAAAAAAGCCTAAATTAGCCACAATCGCTAGCATGTAGCTGAAATATTAGCTAAACTCCAAAATAGCCTTAAAAAAATGTAGTAAATGCCAAAATAATCTAAAAAGCTAGCAGAATGCTAATTTTGAAGACATTAAATCTGTGACTTTTTAACATAATTATGAATGATGAAAAAGCAGGAATATTATTCCAGAAAAAATCAAGCTTAAAGAACTTTAAATATTTTACTCTCCATAAAAATATATTTTGTCAAAATTAGAAATGGGCGCAAGATAACAACGGGGCATTAATAACTGAAATAAAATGATCTGGAGGGCCGGATCCGGCCCCCGGGCCCTGACTCTAATCTTACCTCTACTTTTGGTTTCTCTGCTTCTTCCTGCAGAAGAAAAGCAGTTGGACTCGCACACAAAGAGCCCCCCCCATCCACTCCCGAGGGAATTATTTATAGTGGGCAGGTCCGGGACCGGACTAATTTTAGTGGCGCGCAAACCGCAGTCCTGACTTTTTCTTTCGCTGAAGGCAGACGAACTGTGAGAAACGCAGAGAGAGACAGAATAAAACATGGCGCTGCAGCGGCCTTTGATCTTCCTTTCTTTTTTCAAAGGAGCGGCGAGACGTCGTCCAGCTGACGCGGGAGCGGGGGTCCCATCCTCCTGCCACAAACACGCACCCAGGGATTGATAGCCAGCGCATTATTTATTTCTATTTTTCAGGCAGACTCTCTTTGGAGATTTTTTTTTAGTGCTTGGTAAGTGCAGAAATAAATATTCACCGCATAAATATGCATGGACTCGCACACCCTTTGGCTCAGACTTAAGCTGATATTTCACTGGATTTCTCACCCTCCGAGTTAAAGAAGATGGCATCTCGCGCTTATGAATTGGGCGGATTTTATCTCAATTATGCCCAAATAAAGTAATGATTTTAAGGGATAATTGTCTCTGAGAGTCATAAACAACTTCAGACATGAAGAGTTGGAAAGTCTGACAAACAGCTGAGCTCTACGTGGAGCCAAAAGGCAACTGCAGAGAATGATTTCTTTAACAGGCAGCCACAAGGTCAGACTCTATTAGAGGCGTTCCAGCAGACAATCTGAGGGAAAGCGTGTTCCTCATCTCGCTGAGAGTCTCTGAAAATGGGCCCCTCTTCGTCAGGGCAATTTGCTGATGATGCATGGTTATGATAAGAATCGAGTGAAGTGCCGGTAGCCGGCCGGGGCCTCCGCAGCCGAGGCGACGGGGCCAACACAAGCAATCAGCCGAGGTCCCGATGGAGCGCCTGATAACAGAAGGTCCCTGATTTCACATGAGTACTTCAGGCAGCGGGCGTTTACGACACTTTCTCCCTGATTTCGATTGACAGCTGGCCGATCAAAATCAAAATCTGGTCGGAGTGGCTGTCGGGACAGGAGTTTACATTGGACGCGTGTGTTCGAAAAAGTTGGCAGCAGATACCCCGGAACATGAATTAAAGCCTCGAGGGGGCATACTTTGAAGGATTAGATGTTTAGGGGCATGCAAAGATAGGATTTGTTCCACGAGAACAAGACGTCGACGAATTTTAAAAAACAACATTTTAATAATTGTTTTGTTTTAGTTTTTGGTTGCCGTGGTAATTGATTGTAGATGGTGGTAGTCAGGCCGCCATCAGGCGTGTGGAATAGACCATTTTTTATTTACCCTTGTGGCCAGTGGCAGTTCATAAGGACGGAGGTTTTTACATATCATCCAATCAGAGTATTCAGATTTTTACGATTTAATACATATAATTTATTTTTTATTTTTAATTGTCCTGTCCAACAGCTGAGCAGACAGATGTGAGTTGAATACCTCTTGTGTTGGACCAACACATTCTCACTCCTGACCCGTCAGGTTAAGGACCCCTCCACGTCCCCAACTCGTCGATTTTTTAACCCGCTGGCTGTTCCCCTTAAATCAAGGGAGTGAATCCTGAACCGGTCCAGTTCCGGGACCCTAACTCGGTACCGGTTCGCGTCACGTACCACGTCTGGTATTGGGTCGTGTCCAGGCCTGGTTGGCGTTGGGTACCGCATCCAGTAATGGGTCGGGTCCTTTACCGTTTCGGGTATCACGTCCAGTGCCGGGTTAGGGTACCCTAAAAGTGGACCAGTCCGTGCGTCCGGTACCAAATTCTGAGGGGTACGGACCTTTGATTTTTCAAACAGACAGTTTTTGACATTTTTAACCAAATATCTGACAACTGGGGGATGAGAATATGTTAGTTGGACATATTTAAATGCTAAAATAGGAGCTATGAATCTTCAAACACACAAGGTGTATATTTGTATAAACTCCTCTTGTAATTTAGCCTAAACTTTATTTATATTAATTATATTTGTATCCTTCTTTTTGTTGTTGAATCGGACAGAAAAGAAGAAGACGTAAGAGAAGGTATGATATTTCCCTGCATCCAGTAGGAAGACATACATTTCGTGTCAAAAAGTAAGAATAGTAGTATCATCTGTGAATCGTTGAGCTTGAATCGGATCGCCATTTAAGTAATGATTCACTCTCCTCTGCTGGTTGGCGATTGGTCCTGTGGCTGCCCAACAATTGCCCAATTTTGTGATGGGGTCATACCCACCTGTCACTGAACTACCATCGGGCGACCACAAAATGTACCTGGGTGACCACAGATCGATAAATAACAAATATCGTCTTAGATTTTCTTAAAGTAATATAGAAGAGTACTCGGATACTCACAATTTAATACATATAATTTTATAATGACGCCATCTCGACCTGTCACTGGACTGCCACTGATCGACCTCAAAATGTGCCTGGGCGACCAAAGACCGAAAAATCATCCGAGTGCTATAAAATACTAAAATGCCTCTCGATCACAAATGCCACTGTGTGGCTACATGGCAATATTGCTGAAAAATGTGCATTTTGGGATCTGTGCCCATACAGTAGTTTAAAAAACATGTAAAAACAACTCATCAAAAAACAAAAAAATGTCCTTTTTAGCTAAATTAACTGCATCCGTGACCCTAAAAGAGTTCTCCATTCAAATATTATGATATTTCTAATCAAAATAATGCAGTTTTTGACTCTGTTTTGCCACCCCGAAGCTCATAGATGGTGTAATAGTGCTTTAACTTTGCCTTTTCAAAGAGCTTTGTGCAGTAGAACCTATAGATCCAGATAAATGAACATAGATACTGAATGTTTGAGTGAACCCCGTCATAATGAGCACACAGTAGGATCTCCTCTGCCTCACACTCAGATCATCTCAGATGTTTTGCCTTTGTTAGGTTCAAAGCTTTGCAAATCATGTCGATACCTGTAAGGAGACGGCGTGTTTACCCAGCACAGATGCATAATAACTTCATTGCAGTCCGTTGCATCACTGGGAATTACAATAAACTCCGAGCTGCATTCATAAACCTCTGATTGCCGTAAACAGAACTTGACACAAGTTGTTTTCTTTTTTGACACAAATTTATGTAACTCAATTCAAACAGGGTATTTTTAAGTGGCATAAAAATGCCAAGTCTAACATTTCCTCATTGTAACTGCTCTTGCAACAGCAGAAACGGAGATTTTATTCTCTGTTTTTTTCAGCTTTATGACTTATTTTTAGTAAGTTTTTTCCTGATTCTTCATATCATAAAAGTCTGTGTTGTTTAAATTAAGGAGAAACAGGAATTCTTTTGTCTTTTGCTTCTTTTTATGACCGTCTGTATTCTTTTTGTTCTTGTTAGGCTTCAGCATCGCACTGCTGCAAATTCACCCATTAATCAGCAGTAGTGTGAGAACATATCAAATCCAAGTCCGCCTTTGATCCTTCGTTTCTGATATCTACACCTCCCCAGGGGTGTAGAAATCTCCCCTCGTGCGCGCCTCCACAGAGCGCCGCACAATTGCGGAACCAAAGGAGGGGGGGCGTTTCCTTAAGACTCCTTGTTGTCAAAACCTGTTTTCTGTGAGACGGGAGGCGGGAAACACGGATGATCTCCATGAACGAACACATGATCCTTTTTTATAACTTACCTGACACCTTACCAAAAAAAAAAAAGGGGTAAACGACACCCCCCTCCCCAAAAGACGATGACATCATGGGGATTGAAGCCATAAAAAAATATGAATGAGCTGAAAATCACTTACGAAGCCAAAAAACCAAAATATATGTTGACGATATCCAAGAGAACTTTTGAAATTATTATGGGATGGCCACACGGCCTACAGCTTGGCGGCCATTTTGTGGTGAAGTCTGAGATTTTCATGTTTTTCCACAATATGGGTAAAATGTTTATGCAAATTTTCACAAACTTGCTGCCACCAATCGTCTACAACCACTACAGAAGTTTCATTGACCTTTGACCTTAGGAAGAGGCTGCCATCTTGAATTAAGAAGGAAAAAAGTTGTCTTAGGGATTTTCATCTATTGTCTTGTAACTTCTTGAGCATGATTGCAAACCTACAATGCAAAAATGTCCAACTTAAAAAGTAGTCGAATTTGAATTGTGTTGATGTGGCGAGATCGCAACTGTTGCGATCTTAGCTAGCTAGCTCGCACATCTTGAAATGTCAAGAATTTCCTGAAGAGTACACGTTAATTTTCCAGCTCAAGATGAACAAAACACTATAACTTTTGATATCACAACGTTAAAATTGTGGGAGTGGTAAACGAAACTATCGCAAATAAATCTGCTGACTCAGCTAAAAAAAATTTAGTTCGGTAAAAAAAAAAAAAAAATAAGTAAATTCTCTAACGAAACCTAAATACCTATGTCAAGGATACTCACGGCAAGTTTTGAAATTATTATGGGATGGCCACACGAGCTACAGCTTGGTAGCCATTTTATTGAAAAATCTGAGATTTGGCGATTTTCACGGTTTTCCACTATAGGTGAAAACAACACTGCCATCACAAAAATGCCATCAGCTATTGTCATCAACCAAAGAAGTTTCATTGACATTGAGCTTGGGAAGAGATCGCCATC
Organism: Oryzias javanicus; assembly: GCA_003999625.1. NCBI lineage: Eukaryota > Metazoa > Chordata > Actinopteri > Beloniformes > Adrianichthyidae > Oryzias > Oryzias javanicus. The sequence goes on along the minus strand of CM012456.1, from coordinate 5,049,886 downwards.
TTGAATTTTTTTTTTTTTTTTTTTTTTTAAAGCACCTTCCGTGCTAGCTAAAAAACAAAAACTTGTCCTAAAGATTTTCATCGATTGTTTTGTAACGTCTCGAGCATCTTTACAAACCATCTGAATATCATACAAGTTGCAGCTATAACACTAGCTAATCCTAGTGTAAGATTGGCAGAGGTCAGGAATGGCGAAGGCTGAAGCGGAGCAGTGGTCAAAGACAGGCTGGGGTTCAGGCAGGCTTAAACAGGAGCAGGTTTGATTGAGGTAACGCTCAGAATTGCGGGAAAACCAGAACAAGACTTCGCACATGGGCACAGCCTGAAACCTCCTTATAAATGTTTGTGGTTATTGCTTGAATGAGGAACAGCTGGTGAGGTCTGGGAACATCAGGCAAAGGCTTATGGGAAATGTAGTGAAGATGACGGTCAGGAGAGATTCAGAACTCAGGTGATGGCTCCCTCTGGTGGTCTGAGGGGGAAATAGACTGATTCATGACACTTAGCTAGCGCGCACATTTTTTTTTTTTTATTGGAATGTCATGCATGGATTTTCTCGCTCAAGCTGAACAAAACAATATAACATGATGTCACAATGTTAAAATTGTGGGTGTGGTTTACAAAAAACTGCTGACTCACTTAAAAAATTGTAATCTGCTAACAAAACCTATATAACTGTATTAGGGATTTTCAAAGCTAGTTTTGAAATTATTACGGGATGGCCGCACGACCCTCTATCTTGGTGACCATTTTGTGGGAAAATCTGAGAATTTCAGGAAAGTAGCTCTGCAATGACTCCTTGAGGTTCGTCGACCTTTGACCTTTGCAGAAAAGGCTGTCATCTTGAATTTTTAAAAAAACAAAAACTTCTCCCGGGAATTTTTTATTTGATCATTTCCTAATTTAGCAATTAGGACAAAAATTGGTAAAATTAGAAGTTTTCTTTACTTTAATTCTTAGTAAGGTGTTTATGTAAAACCATCTCTACATGTGGATCAGTAACAAAAGAAAACCTGGTTCATCCTGTTTCCTATATTTCCTAGTCTTAACATTTTGCCAATCATGAACAAAAACAGGGGGAAACGAGGTAAATTGATTGTTTATCTTGTTTTTTTCCGCTTTTCTAAAAATCTGGTTTTCCGGATCCGTCATTATAAATACGGCCAGCCAGAGTTAAATTACTGTGACAAGAGTACAATCAGCAGGCAGTAAACGATCCAATTCATGAACCATCAACGAGATTTGGGTGTAATTGCTGGAACAACACTGACAATGAATAAATATGTTGTGGAATTTCACTTTGATGTTCACCTAAGAACCATTACAGCCTCACTTTCACCTAAACGGTTCAGAAAAGTGCAATCGTTGAGAGAAATTTGATTGGACTTGGATTAGAGACGCATCTTAAAACAATTGCTTCCATCATGTGGATTCCCTCATGACTTCAGTCTGGTGTCTTCACCGCCGGAATACTTATCAGGCAAGTGCCGTCAATGAGGCATTAACTACTGCTGAATACACTCAACCCCGAGTGTTTGTTGTCTTTGGGAATTTGAGAAAGTTTAATGATGCAAAGAGTAGTCTCTAATTACAGAGAGTCTATTTGAACGTCTTCATTCTGAGTCTAGATTCTTGTACGAACGTATAATATTGAGGAAATGATTGAAACAGAGAGCAGTTACCACCTCGCTGACGTCTGACACAGGGAGCAGCTGTGTTATCACCGTCACACATGCACTCGCTATAATTTGGCTATTTACCAGAGATGCTGTGTTTGAACTCTCAACCGACCCGTGACTAACTCTGAAAGAGTCTTTAGATCTCCTTGTGAAGTTTCCAGACTCGTCTAATACGGGAAAGTGATGAGAAAATAAAATATGAAACTGTTGTTCCTTTTGAAAAACAGCTAAATTAGTAACTTGTCATAAAAAGATTATTTTTTAAATACTCTAATGCACATCCGTTAAAGTCAAGGCCCGGGGGCCGGATCCGGCCCTCTGGCTTATTCTATCCGGCCCTCCAGATCATTTTATTTTATTGTTATTAATGGACCGATGTTATTTTGCACTTAACTTGCATAATTTTGACAAAATTTATTTTTATGGAGGATAAAATGTTAAAAACGCTTTAAGGTTTAAGTTGATTCATTCCGGAATAATATTCCTGTCTGTTTATTACTCATAATTATGTTAAAAAGCTACGGCTTTGAAGTTTATTTTAGTTTTTCGGATTATTTTAGCATGTACCAAGCTTTTTTTAGACTATTTTGAAGTTTATCCAATATTTCAGCTACATGCTAGCTGTTTTGGCTAATATAGGCTTTTTTTAGTTTAGCTACTTTTCAGCTACATGCTAGCTGTTTTGGCTAATATAGGCTTTTTTTAGTTTAGCTACTTTTCAGCTACATGCTAGCTGTTTTGGCTAATATAGGCTTTTTTTAGTTTAGCTACTTTTCAGCTACATGCTAGCTGTTTTGGCTAATATAGGCTTTTTTAGTTTACCTACTTTTCAGCTACATGCTAGCTGTTTTGGCTAATATAGGCTTTTTTTAGTTTAGCTACTTTTTCAGCTACATGCTAGCTGTTTTGGCTATATAGGCTTTTTTTCTAGTTTCAGCTACTTTTCAGCTACATTGCTAGATGCTATGTTTTGGCTAATATAGGCTTTTTTTAGTTTAGCTACTTTTCAGCTACATGCTAGCTGTTTTGGCAAACCGGAATCTTTTTTTTTTTTTAGTATTCCAGGTTAATTTGGCACTTGGGTAATATTTTAGCTGGCTGTCAGCTTCACCGTTTTCAGCCATTATTTTCAGCTAACAATTTCAGCTATCAGCACTAGCATCTTCAGCGCCCAAATTCAGCTTCTAGCATTCACACTAGCATAATCACAGGTAATGCTATATATCTAGTTCCTAACTATGTTAGAAAGTTATGGTTCTAAAGTTTTTAAAATGTGTTCAATAAATGTTTATGTTGTTCTGCCTCTGACCTGAGGTGTGTTTTGGTTTTGGCCCCTTGTGCGATTGAGTTTGACACCCTTGCTCCAATATATATTGTGTTTTTGATATTTTCAACATGTCACTGTGGCTTTTTTTTTTTTTTTTTTTAAGACGGAGGACATATACTAAAGAATCTAAGATTAAACTGTTTTTTGAGCATTTCTGTGTTCAATCAGCAGGCCACAATCTCCCTGCTCCGTTCCATCCACAAATAGATCCATGAATGTCTTTGTTCTCCTCGTCCGAGCTGGAATCTGGATCAGAGCGGTGTGACCGGATTGCCGTATTTGTTGTACCAGTAACGCTAGTGTCACAAACGGGCAGACGGCTGGATCCACAGACGGGAAAACAGGAGAGAAAATTCCACAAAGCTAAATCAGGGTCAGACAAGCATGAGGTCACCGGAGAGCATCCGGAGGGGTCAGGGTCCAGGCGAGGGTCGAGGCAGGCGGCAAACAGTCAGAACTGAAGATGAAGCAGAAGATCGGGTCAGGATGAGAACGCCCAGAGATGCAGGCAGAGTGGCACAAACAAGAATAAATACTGCAGATGGAAAACAGCTGTGAGGCTTCTGGGAGTGACAGCAGGGGCTGATGGGAAGTGTAGTGTGGGGACCCAGGAATGGCTAGTACTCAGGTGATAGATCCCGGCGATGGCCAGAAGGGGAGGCAGAGGACCGGTTCATGTCAGTTAGGGTGGGGTTGTGAGGGGCTGTAAGCTAGTGGGAGACGGTGTAGACAGAGAGCTCTCACCAACAGGAAGTGTGAATTTCTAATGAACTTCTACAGAAACTATGGAAAATGAAGTTTTTTTTTTTTTAATTTTAACTAAAAATGGGATAATCAGAAGTAAAACTGGGAACACTTTGAAAATAGATCAAAAGATGATCAAAGTGAGACTTTAAAAATGTCCAGAAAGCAAATATATTAAACATGAATTACCTCTATTGAACTTACAATAGATATTTGCTTTAATAAGGGAAGAAAAAAGTAAAGATTTGGTTCTGTACGATGATCATTTCTGTTCTGCTTTTGAATTTATTAGTGTTTATTTTGCTTCAATAAAACACCACCAAGCAATCTTTCAGTCTTCTAACTTACTAACCTGTTTTGTTTTTACATCAACCTTGAAAAAAAGGTGCAAATATCGTCTTACAAATGCTATCAATTAAAACAACAACAACCTTAAATTTGAAATAATGTAGAAAAAAAAAGAATAAATGTAAAATGTGAGGAGGCGCAGAGGAAACCTGTAGCTGAGGAATGTGTTACTTTCTGCCTTTTTTGTTCAGTGTTTATTTCAAGCTTCTCTTTCATTCAGCATATTAACCTTCATTGCTCAGGTTCTTTATTATAATGAGGAAGCAAACAAAGGCAAATTAGTTGCTTAGAGTTTGACAGACTAAACTTTTCTGTAGACTTCTGTGAGTTTACAGCATTTCTATTATTATTTAGGATTAGTATATTAGCCCCTTCTAAACCAGGGGTCGGCAACCTTTAACACTAAAAGAGCCATTTGGACTCGTTTTCTACTGATCAAAACCTAAAAGGAGCCGCATAGACTTACGTTAGTCTTTAAGAAATTTGGATTTGAATTCATAACCTACTTCTTGTTTTTTTATAAATGTGAATAATGTCTATTTTTGGCACGAACTAAAGCAAAAAAATATATGAAAAGAAACTAATATCTCTCAAAAAGGGAATTTGTTTACATTTTTAACTTTAGTAGCAAAAAAGCTAGCTCATTGCTTAATTACTAGCTTAAAATTCAAATTAGTATAACATTTCTCTGCAAATTAAATCAGCCAAAAAATTTTAGCATGTCGCTGAAATAAAAGCTAAACTCAAAATTAGTCTAAAACCCCTAGTAGATAACAAATTAGCTAAAAATGTTAGCATATTGCTAAAATATTAGCTAAACTCTAAATTAGCATAGAAAAATTATTGGAGGCCAACTTTGCCAAAAAAAAAGTTAGCTTGTTGCTTAATTACTAGATGAACTCCAAAATAGCCTAAAATTCCTCAGAAAACTAACTTAGTCAAAAACGTTAGCATGTTGCTAAAATAGAAGCTAAATTCTACATTGTCCAAAATAAATTTCAGTTGATAACAAATTAGCTGAAAACATTAGCATTTTACCAAAATATTAGCTAAACTGCAAATTAGCATAACATTTCTCAGAAAACATAGCCAAAAACGTTAGCATGTTGCTAAAATAGAAGCTAAAATTCTAAATTAGCCTAAAAACTCCAGTAGGTAACACATTAGCCAAAAAAGTTAGTATGTTGCTAAAAAAAAAGCTAATTTTTTTGAAATTTACTATTATTTTATTTTACTTCATCCAGATAGCCGCTATGGAGAGATAAAAGAGCCACATGTGGATCTGGAGCCGCAGGTTGCAGACCTCTGTTCTAAACATTTAATGTATTCTTTCAATGTTAAAGTCCCACTATGATCATCATTTGATCTATTTTAAGTCAAAAAAGCAAAACATAATTTTCTAGGACACAGTCCTTTTGCTGAGAGCTCTCTGTTTACAGTCTAGCTTACAGCCCCTCATGGTGATCAGTGTTGGAGCTATTCAGGGATATAATTTTAAACCAGGTGAGAAAAACAGATGTGCATGGATTTAGTCTATAAACGTATCGTGCAGCGGATCAGGGAGCTAGTATCTCACAGATTGTAGCGCTTAGTCTTTTATCAACAGAGTTTTTTTTTTTTTTTGCGTCTGCTCCTGATCCACTGCAATTTAAATAAAGAAATAACTAGAAATGTAATTTTAATCTTTAAATATTTCGTCCATCATCAACAAGAACATGTAAAAAAAAAAAAAAATCCACCCTTTTCCTTGAAGTGTGTTTTTATCGATGAGTTAGAGATGCTACGCTAGCTTGTTACCCAAACACCCAAAAGATTTTCTATAAGTTCTCCTTTTATAGCAGACAATAATAATTGACTTGTGAAAAGTCACAAACAGCTGTTTGTGAACAGTAGTAAACAGGCATTTTGCCCTGTCCAATATGGCGTCCAATGTTGCGCAAGCATCAAGCTAACATAGCGACTTTATAAATCATCTTTACTGTATTAAAATTAATCATCAGTTTCAGCTAATTTTTTAGCAGTATTTCACGTTTTTCCAACAATGCTTTATTGACAATTTTAATACTTTTTTCTTAAATATTAGTTATTTTATGTTTACAAAATGTCAATATTCAACATCTAAACACATTTGAAATAAAATTCTGCAGACATTTAAGGAACTGGATGTAAATTTTATTTTCAGGAAACGGATAAAAACAGAATTCCCACAGTTCCGGCTCTTTATTATAAATAAGAATACATATCGGTTGCACGTTTGTACACCCAATACTAGGATAATAACCTTAAGCTGAAAAAAATGGCACCAATGATTATCATACAGTGTGTCCTCTGATCCAAATGTGCCCTCCCTTCATTGTTCGTCGACAACAAACGTTCTGCAAACTATAGAAGCAAAAATGTATTTACTTACGAACTGCAATTTCACCCAGTAAGCACTGTCACTTTTTTTTATTGGTTTTTATTTTCTAGAGTCTAGGTAGAGCGAATCTCAAGCACAACAAGGACAGATCCATCAACTTTCAAATGTAGAAAAAGGTTCTAAGGTCCACTTGCTTCTTACAAAAGCAGAACAACTAAATCCTGACAGAGAATCGCTGAGAAATGATAGAAAGGTGGAAGAAGAAACGGACGGAGACACGCACGACATCGCAACATCTGCAGAATGTTTCGTCAGGAGAAGAAAAAAAAAAAATTCCTCTTCCGTTTGAGCACAGGTGCACTTCCTGTTTCCGTTCAGCTCGTGGTTCCGAATGGAAAAACATTAAAAACCGCCTTCCCGGTCACGTGACCGCCGACCGACCGGCGTTTCATGAGAACGTTTTCCCAGGACAGCAGAGGAACGCATCAAAGCGGGAGCGTCTCTGGAATGAAAGGACAGGTGCCTCCCCGTAAAAAAAAAACAAACACTCCAACGTGTAATGCATTCTGGAGTTTGGACTCAACCCAAAACCTTTAATGTCTTTTCCACACAAGGTTTCCTCCTCAGTCGAGCCACTTTTGAAGTCAAAACTCACCGCGAGAATCCAAACATGTCGGTAAACAAGTCGTTTTTCTCTCAATCTCTTGTCTTTGAATCTCCAGACAAACTCGTTTTCTCTGACAATAAATTACTCAAACGTTTTAAAAAGTCCAAGAGAGGGAACGGGACGCGTTTCGGGGCTATGAGAAGACGCCGCCACCTTCGCTGTTGCCGTATAGATCGGCCAGCTTCTTGAAGCGCGGGCCCCAGTTGCTGAGGTAGTCGTAGTTCTGGTCCGAGTCTGTACTTAACGACTCCAGCGAGCTGAGCGACTCGGCCACCGAGCCGCTGCCTTCGAAGGCGTACGTCTGCAGGGAGTCGTAAGGCGGCGCCGACGGGTCCACGTCGGCGTCCTTCAGCCGCTCCCAGATGAACTCTCGGAACACGACGTTGTCCGGGAGGTTCTTGTAAGCCGGGCGGGACGCCGAGGGGTAGTGGAAGAAGGTGGGGGTGTCGGGGGTGACGTCCCGCCGCACGTTGGGGTCTCTGATGACGTTGAGGTTGCGCAGGGCGACCATGTCGAAGGCCTCCGTGTCCTCCTCGCCGCCTCCCTCGTCGTCGTAGCGGACGATGTTCTCCCGGACGTCCCGCTCCTCCTCCAGAATGAGAGGCTCCTTCTTCCTCCGGCGCATCGTCACGATTAGCAGAACCATCACTGCGGAGAATAAAAAAAAGGCGACTGAGTCGGCGCTGATGGAAAAGTCAAAAATGACCAACAACCAAAACCTGCAGAGTCAAAAAATATGCAAAACTTTTCAGCCGTTTGTGGAGTTCTGGTTCATCTGATGGAGCGTTTCTTATTCTTAGGAATAAAGTTGGAGACACAAAGTCAACAATAGCTCTAAAAAACATGCAGAAATGAAAAAGGAAAATAGAAACAATCCTCTTTGACAGCCCAGCAACATCCTGCAATATTGCCACTAAATCTGATGCAATTCTTATATAGGCCTATATGGAATTTATGGAAATAAACAGAGACGATAGTGAGGGATATTTCTTTCCTTTTAGTTTGGATTCTGACTTAGATCGACTTAAATATTTGCTCAATTACTGTATCTACATTTTGTAGTTTTTTTTTTCCCTATTTTTTTTGTAAACTGATTTTAAATCAGAACCACGTGGAAACAGCTGCTTGTGATCACCTGCAATGAGTCTTTCATGTTTTGTTGTTTCATCGTTTTTTCACGTTTTAACGTTTTTCTAATGATGGGAAACAAAAGTTAGCTTCAAACTGTAATTCTGAGAGTTTCTTTCTTCAAATTGTTGTGAATCAAGAGCAGACGTAACAAACTTGTAGCGTCGGCGTAGAACTACAACTACCATCCTGATGCCTCCACTTGTGGATGACTACATCCATATACGTCTTTATTCATTTATTAAGCCTGTTTAAAGTTTTTAAGAGGGTCTTTATTTCCAGTGCATAAACAGAATTCATTATAAAGCTTAACACAAAAATAAAAATGGTAGCCTCCATTTGAACAAAAAAAAAAAAAAAAAAAAAAAAAAAAAAAATCGGCTTTTCTAAAAGCTAGGAAGGATCTCACAGAACTTAATGATTGAGATCGATTGTTTCTTGTCATTTGGTGCCTTAAAATAAAATGCAAGTTTCCCAGATTGTTTGTTAATTCTTGGTACAGAAAAAAAAAAAAAAACCTGATTATTGTTTTGAGGTTATGTTGTGAGGTGCAAGGTACTAAATACTGTTTCAAATACGGAGGGAAGTCAAATTAAAAGAATTAAAATAAGCGGTAACCAATGAAATTGTCTTGTACCTGATGATAACAGCCAACCCAAACCAGTAAATAATGTTGAAAGTTGACAATGAAGAATGAAACAACAAAGACTGTTATAGAATGTAGACTATTCAAATATATCGAGTCTCCATAGTCCAACATTGGAAGTAGCGGTTGTGAGACGAGTCTTTTCCTAACATGAATGTTAAAACAGTTAATTAACTAGTAGAGTTTTGAGGTGGTTATTTGTAATAGAGTAAATATCAGTATGAAATAAAAAAAAAACTGTATTTAAAATACATTGTAACATCAAGAAGAGAGGAATCTAAAAACTGTAAACCAAAGTTTGATCCTTCTGAAGTAATGGAGTATTTCTGACAGAGCATGGAGTATGATTTAGTCTTTTGTAGTATATATTCATTATAGTTTAGCCAGTGTTGTGTCAAGTCAAAAATCATGCTGCAAGAATAAAAATCTCTCTAACACTTAGTTTAGAGCAGTAAATAGTTGTATCATCTGCATAAAGGTGAACGTCACATTTTGGAAGTTCATTAATAAACATGGAAAATAATAATGGCCCCAGGGAGGAGCCTTGAGGGATCCCTTCTCTTATTCTCATAAAATTAGACAAGCCCCCCCCCCAAATGAAACACATGATGTTTTCCTTATCTGAGCCAACATGTAGCTTAAAACTGTGTCTTTATTTACATGTTACCGCTCGAGTGTTCTGCTAGAGATCGTTCACAATCTCACCGTAAAGTTCACATCAAAATGTGCCGAAATTGCACTAAAATTATTATCTCATTTGAACGTTTTAGCCACTTTTTAGTCAACCCGCTTGAGTTCAGGCTGAAAAACCCAAACGCTCTGGAGGTTTGAATCACCAAATAAGGCAAAACGCTTCATCAGGAGTTGATGGAAAAACCCCAAAATTTTCAGTTACTGTAATTTGTTTCAGTGTGGAAGCTCAAAAACAGTCCTGGATCATCACACTACCACCACCGTGCTTGACGGATGACGCTTTTACACATAAAAGCTGACTTCTTTCACATTCTTTGGTTAATAGTTCATTAATTAACAAAAAACGACATATTTTCACCAATTTGAGAACTCTGTAACTATGAAAAAATGCATTTTTTGCTGGAATAACAAGTTCTCTAGAGAAAAGACAATACAAAAGTGTTTCCATAGTAATAAACTACATCTATACATATTCATCTTATTTAATCAAAGTTGGTAGTTTTTTCTGTTTAAAAGAATTCATCTTCTGCATCTGAAAAACCTTGAATTTGAATTTCTTTGACTAAATATATAGAATTCTCTGCTTATTTCAGTAACTTTTGATGCATTTCAGTTCAGATCTTTTTATTTGGCTCTGAAAGAACTTCACCGTGAAGTAAAATCAAGTCCAGCGGACTTCAGTCCCGTTCAATCAACTGTATTATCGTTTGAATCAAAAGGATTTATCATAAAACATGCGGTTCAATTAAAAAAGCACAATCCTCTGAAGGAGATCGGCATAATGCACCAGATGAATGAAATCTAACTTTCTGCTTGAATCAATATTCCATCCTGCTAAATAATGCTCAGCTTTCAACGGCTCCACGGCAGACGGAGAGCGGCGAGGACAAAAAGGGTAAAACAAAGACGGAGACGCAGAAATGATCCGACAAGGATGTCGCTTTGAGGAGAAAAACACGGAGAAAACAACCTTTTGGAGAAAAATCACTTCAGATTTGATAGAAAAATTACATTTCCAACCCAAGAACATCATTAAGACGCATTTTGTGGATTTTAGTTTTCTGAAAAGATCCATTTTGGGCCTGAAAGTGAATTTCCATCCATTTATCAATTCTCATTGGAGTATTGGAGGTTGATGGAGGAAGATCTTAGAGCCAAGATCACGTACAATCTGGACACAGACCAGTCAATCCCAAACTCTTTCTAATTTCCTTTTTGACAATATTAACCTGTAAACAAACTTCTGTTTATCTACACAAGTTGTGCAGTTTATTTGCTTGTTTTCATCTTCACCTGTGGTAAAAAAAAATCCTCCAGCTATTCTCATTTCTCTCTTTTGTCTTTATTCTAAAATATTTAATTACATTTTTGTCTCTTCGGAGCCTAAAACTCTGCTGTGTACTTTTGTATTTACCTCTACTTTCAATTTAAAAGACGACCTGCCTGCTTGCTTATTTGGCGTCATTTTATTCAGCCCAACTTCTCCTACGTGACACGACATTTATTTAGTCATTTTTTCATGTTGTATTCACACACTAGACATAAAATCATGGAAAAACTGAAAATTCTGTCTGGAAAAACGGGATTCATTTTAGTGTGGAAACCTCAAAAATATTTAAAGAACCGTTTTTACGACATAGAAAGAAAGTTTTGGGTGCAAAAAATTTCTTTTTCTAAAAATAATTAGGGAATCTGTTAAAAAAAAAAAAAAGATTTGGTTACTAACCAAAACTTCTTTTTCTAAAAATTAAAGTTTAAAAAAAAAATCTGGTTAGTAACCGCTGAACACCAGATAGTAAACGTTTTCTTTTTTTTTCTTCTAAAAATTAAATTTAAAAAAATATGTTGTAGTTACTAATTGATGCAGTTACTATCTGGTGCACATCTGTTACTAATCACAATTATTTTGTTATTATTAATAATTATTAATTTTATCATTATTATTTATACTTAAAAAAAGATTTAATTTTTTCTTCTTTAATGTCCCTTTAGGGCCTCCGTACTGTGGGGACTAATACACACAATCACTATTTTTAAAAACATGTTTTCTCAACGTTTCCCACCGTTTGGTTAAACAGGCAGTTAAAGGGTGAAGGACCATGGGGGAGGGGTTTCTTCTGTCCTATCAGACATTGCCCCGAAGCCAAATAGTGCCCACCTCGGGGGTATATCTGACAACTTTACTGTCTGTCATGGACGACGATCCAGAAAATTCTGTACGAGTTTGATCCAACTTTGATTAAAAGGATTAAATTCCGATTGAGTTTTATCATTATTATCGTTTATGGGTTAATGTAACAATGTATGTGTTAATGTATATACAGCCTTCAGTGAACATCTGAGAGTGGCGTGATCATAACTGGATGCTTTAGACGAGTTTGGCTCAGGTTTGTTGTCCATCTCTCTACCACGTTCAGCTCCTGATGGTCTGAACAAGCATGTTTTGAAAATCTGTCTTTGCCTCTTCCAGATCTGCCGGAGAACGTGCAGCCATTGTACCGGCAGCCCTCCTCCAGCCTCTGCTCCCTCTCCCATGCATTATTGCTGAAAATAACTCTACGCCCAAGCAAAGTGGCAAATGTCTAATGATCCTCTATCCATCACTGTCAAGGCAGCACCGGTGAAATATCGTTCCGTGGGCCCATATTTCTTCCCCTGCTCGGCATCGAGCTGCCGCTGCTGCTGCTGGCAGCAGAGAAAGAGGCCCGGGAACCAAATTCAAACACCACTTCACACCCTCAAATGATGGAGCAAATGGAGGAGATGGAAGGAGAGAAAATGGCACAAGGGAGGACTGCAGGAGATGAATGGCCGCCTCTCTCTGGAAGAAAGACTGGACTGTACAACTGCGAGGAAAGCTGCCTTCAGTTTAATAGACACTCGAAATCCACAAATCCAAAACACAATTTGGCACTCCAAACAGAACGAGAAAATTAAGCCCAATTATCATCAATTCCCCCTAAATTTCAATAAGGCTTTCTCAGAGTGAATTAGCAGGAACGGCACACGGAAATTAAATATTTTCGGCACTTTTCAGCACAGCTCTTCAGGGTTTATTGCTCCTAACCACGGAGCGTCAGCGGCTGGAATCGGGCCAGCATCCAGTCACAACCTGTAAGCGGCGCACGGCTGAGCACACAAACAGTCTTTGTCAGGTACCGATGGGCGTGTAGGATGTGATTTCCAGCCCCGGCGCTCTAACAAACACGAGCCCAATACGACAAGCGCGCTCACTCTTCACGAGTTCCGAAGGTGTAAACCAAACGAACAGCAGAAGAAAGGGGGATCAATTTGGTGCTACAAAGGCTTTTGATGTAATTGAATTGTTTAAATGATCTACCCCACGCAATCGATGGGGAACAAGGTGAATTTTCTGAGCTGGCCTTTTCTTACCGGCGTGCCCGGCTTTCTCATTAGAGTATTTCTGTATGTGCTGTGTGATTCCGAACAGATTATTTACTCACCTTGTCACGCACATGCAGTCTGTGTCTGCACTGCAGTGATGTGTTAATCAGCTGCAGTCGCTGTCTGATAGAAAAGGGAGGCTTAAAAGCCTTTAGATGCTAATTAATTGGAGTTTTAAAAAAAATATATCACATTTTCTTTTTAAATTGTTCAAATGAATTATCAATCAGCATAAATACTCAATTTATTTTTTAGGAAAACCTTTTTTCCATATGTTTTCAAGTTAAATATCCATTAAATTACCGTATTTTCCAGAGTATAGGTCGCAGTTTTTTTCATAGTTTAGCCAGGGGTGCGACTTATACTCAGGAGGGACTTATCTGTGTGTTTTTTAGACATATTAGGCTCATATATTTGTTATTTTCCCAGTAAACACCAGTTGTCTTTTAACAGTTGATTTATCTAACAACCACTAGAGGGCGTTGCATCTGAGTATAAGTATTTGGTACTGACAGCAAAAGAAGAAGAAGTCGTACAAACCAAACATGGAAGAAAATCTGACTGCTTTCCTCTTAAACTTTGATAATGTTCCCACACACATCATAAGATTAGTTTCTTTGTTTTTATTTATATATTTAGCTCCGCCTGGGCTTGATTTGTTCTGGAACGTCTGGCTTTTACAATTTATACTCCAGAGGAAGAGTCTGCAACCTTTAAGACTAAAAGATTAATTTGGTCTCCTTTCTTACAGACCAGAACCCAACGAGAGCCACAGAATCTCACTTTATTGCTAATAAAAAATCAACAATATTTTTGCCTTTTTATGTAACTGAAATATTACAATAATTAAATTAAAACAGTGTTATATACAGCTATAACTTATTTTACTTTCGACAGCAGCACAGACTTTTTTCCCTTTTTACGCTCAGATGTAAACAACTTTTTATTAGAATTTTTTTTTAAATATCATATATTTTATTGTCATTCTCCAAGATGTGAGGATCAAAACATAAAATACTAAATCATTTTCAATCAATTTGTTCTGCATTTGTTTGAAAACATGACCACTTTAGTGTAATTTACCAAAATAAAACAGCATTTAGTCTTTTATTTGAATTAAAATAAAAATTTAAAGAAAAATTCTACAGAATTTCTGACAGTAAATTAAACTTTTTTTTTTTGCTTAGTTATTTAAAAAAAAGACAAAAACTTAAACAACTAATCTTGTCAGGACTCTAACTTCCAGTTCCTCTCCCAACCACCAGAGGGAGCCCTCTCAGAATACTGATCTCCTCCGCGTCTTTTTCATTAAAGATTAAAGAGCCACAATAAAGGGATAAAAGAGCCACATGTGGCTCCGGAGCCACACGTTGCAGACCAATTCCAATTGTAGACAGCTCTGTTAGGCTCCGCCCACCACAGTGGATGTTTCAGCCGCGTGATTGACGTTTATCTCCTATCTCATTTGAATTGAATTGAACTTTATTCATATCCCCAAGGGATAAATTTATCAAAATTTAGTTTATTAAAATAAAAGATCACTTTTGTCAAAAACTACAAATAGATGCTATATTATTTCTCTGATTTAATAAAATCTCACTAACAGAACATAAAAAAAGTTTTTTTAGACAGTTTTATTACTCTGATCTCACAGCTGCACGTTAATACATAATAACGTATTGATTGCGGTTGATTAATCGCCTGCGTTAACGTGTTAACTTTCACAGCCCTATAAATTAAATTAGTTATTTACAAGAAACGCTTAAGGATGGGGATAAAAACGAGGAGTCTGCTTCCATGCAGGTGAGATGATGTTCTGCAGAGAATAAAACATCCTCACAATCTTTATTTATGTTTTTTTTTCTTCAGTACATCTACAAATTGCCTAATTTTTAAAAACCTCCTGAAAGAGTAAATCCTATTAACCCCGTCTGTCAAAACCAAGTATTTTTAAATAGTCCAGTGATATTAGTTTTGGTTTTTTTTCCACCAATAAAATGACTTTCATGAGGTGGAGCGAAGTTAAATTTTCTGCCCTCATTTGTAACCCTTTTTTGTTCTTCGTATCAGAAGAGGCTTTGAAAACAGGAAACAATTAAATGCTTTCAACACACAGAGCTCTGTGACTCCGGCAGAAACGCCTCATTATAAGCTCAGACAGAAGCATTACGCCAGGGAGACAGACCATTTATAGAATGAGTCTGATGAGGAACTCAGACTTTTAGGTAGAAAGAACTTTGTGGAGGATGGGAGTGCAACTCTGTGTCCTAATCTGCCCTCTGGAGGAACCAGATCTGTGCTGGAGATCCTAACGAGATAATAATAATCATCTCAGTAGTTTAGACGTTTAATCCAAAAAACAGTCACTGAATCATTAAAGAGAAATATTTAATGACATTTCTTTCAAACCCTCAGTTGGATTCATTTGCAGGAATATTAATGCTAGAAGCAAAGGGCAAGTTCAGTAATTAAATCTAAAAATATCAGCCGGTGATTGATGAGCGCTCGGTTTATGAGCAGAAAACTTTTGCAAATGCACAAACAGCTCGGAGCGGTTTGCGGCGCAGCAGGTGAAGGCTGCGCATTTAGAGTTCTGAGGACGCGCGGCGGCGCTGCATTCGGGGGGGGGGGCTCTCTGCAGGACGCGTCTACTGTAGTTATCAGGCTGAGTCATGACGACAGATTTATTAGAGCCGCTGCTGCTGACTGAAGAGTGAAGCTCTGTGATCTACTGAGAGATGCAGGAAGAAGAGAGAAGTTCCAGTTTGGGGTCAAGCTTATTAGAGTCCGTGGAGATAGAAGAGCGTCTGAAGGAATGGATGAACGCGGTGGTCAAGTGGTCTGTATTGAGCCAATTACAAAGCTCTTGGTCACCTCTCTGCTCGTCTGGAATCTTCACATCATAGAAATTTGTTTTATTTTACTAAAAAATTGTCATTAAAGGCAGAATAAAAAGACCTGAAAGCTCATGATGGTCAGGCTGTCAACAGCCCCACCCCCCATCTGTTAGCAACACTATGGTGGAATAATACGATACATGAAAATTCCTTCTAGTGAAGTTGTTATAATCATCAAATCTTTGAGTACAGGCAGAGATATCTGTTGAAAGAATTTTTGTTTACGTCAGTATGGGTCCACCCTTGTCAAAGGAAGGATGTATGTCGTATAACAGATGGTTGTAATTAGCTAAAACATTTTTTTTGCAGAAAGTCTATGCCTTGTGTTTTATAATACACTTAATTAACAGAAAAATATGTATTTGCAAAATTATTCTATAATACAACATTTAAAGGAAAGAGTATTGATAATGGTATTGATATTGGCACCAATATCAGTATCGGCATCAATATTGATATTAATATCAGCATTGGTGCCGGTATTGGTATCAATATTGGTATCGATATCTGCAACAGTATCGATATTGGTATCAATATCAATTTCTGTACCAGTATCGATATTGGGATCAGTAATGGTATTGATATCTGCACCAGTGTCGACATTGATATCAATATTGGTATCGATATCTGTACCAGTATCAATATTGGTATCAATATTGGTCTTGATATCTGCGCCAGTATTGACATTGGTATCAGTATCTGCACCAGTATCGATATTGGTATCGGTATCTGCACCAGTATCCATATTGGTATCGATATCTGCACCAGTATCCATATTGGGATCGATATCTGCACCAGTATCGATATTGGTATCAATATTGGTCTTGATATCTGCGCCAGTATTGACATTGGTATCAGTATCTGCACCAGTATCGATATTGGTATCGGTATCTGCACCAGTATCCATATTGGGATCGATATCTGCACCAGTATCGATATTGGTATCAATATCGGTATCGATATCTGTACCAGTATCAATATCGGTATCGATATCTGTACCAGTATCGATATTGGTATCAATATCGGTATTGATATCTGCATCAATATTGGTATCAATATCGGTATCGATATCTGCATCAGTATCGATTTTGGTATCAATATCCGTATCAATATCTGCAACAGTATCAATATTGGTATCAATATCGGCAACAGAATCGTTATTGGGACACCTGACTTAATGTTAACAGTCAGAACGTCAAAAAAAAAAAAAAAATTAGTTGGGGTCACCCAAAACACCAAAATGTGACGTGGAGGGGGCCCGAACCACATGTCCATTTATGACAAGTTGAGAGTGAGAATGCATTGTTGGGTGATGTCACACCTCGTTACGTCCAGTGAAAACAATGTCTATCATGGGTGTGACTTATTCTTAGAAGCGACTTATTTGTGACTAGAGAGCTCTGTAAGCAAGTGTGTATCAATATGTGCCGTCCAAAACAAACATGGAGGAGAATCTTCATTATTTTCCCTCTAAATTTTGTTATATTTGTCTAATTTACATCAAGATATTATTATTCTTGTTGTTATTTTTGGCTCCTACCACGGGACAGCAAGTCATCAAACTGGGTTACAGAGACAGAAGTACTGCTGAAAGCGTCCGTCATTCAGACCCCATACTGGGAGAGTCTCTGAATGATCTCCAAACATGGAGACATGATTACTTCTGTTTTTATAAAGCTCTTCAAAAGAAATAAAACTGATCTCTCAACATCATCACGCTTTTCTGTATATTTCAATCCATTTTATTTACCAATTAACGTAGAAAAATCCTTATGTTTCCATGTTTTTTTCTTCTACCTTCCAACAGTTCTTATTTGTCACAACCTTTGAACGAGTGTGAGTCCATCAATCATTCTCCAAAGGAACACTCGTGAAACCTCCCCTCAGAAACAATGCTTCTGTATTGTTTCCCTGTTTATAATAATTCATGGAGGTCACACAGATAAGTAGCGTGTTGCGTATCAAGGACGCTCCGCCGCTGTTTCGGTGTAACACCATATGTTAAGATGTTAGCGAAGACGCTTGTAAACCAGAATTCATTAGCATCCGCTAACAGATGAAGCAGCAGCGAGCCGTCACCTCCAGGCAGCATTATTGTTCATAAAACCCCGCAGAGAGAGCGCTCTCCTGGCGGCGCAGAGTCACAGTTTAACGCTCGGTTGATCTCCGCTGAAAGCAGAGGAGGATCTCCGCGGAAACCGAGGCGACGCCTCCGATAGGGTCACGTTTTTACTTTACTCCACAAATTCCCTTGAAGTTTTTCTCTCTTTCATGGCAACAGAGAGTGCTTTTGTGATAAATGAAAAATCAGAAGAGCAACAGGCGCCGGAACCATGAGCACGCTAATGAAAGCAGGCTCTATTCTGTACGCCGCGGCCTCGGGAAAGAACTCGTAGAGCCCGTTCTTCCTTTATAGACCTGTAAGTTTGTCTCCGTTTGTGTGACTTTCCATGCTTCTCCGTCCTCATTCATCATTGGGATCAGGAACCGCCCTGCCTTTGCTTTTTATCTTTCACATCCACCTTTTTCACCCAACGATTTACTCTGATCTTTCCTTCTAGTCCTCCACAAAGAACGTCCTTCTTTGAAACACATCAACCAAAGACGAACACATTTAGCATAAAGTGAGGTAAAAAAAAAAAAGGATTTAGTCAGTCACATTTTATGCAAGTCCTCCCTCTTAAAAAAACAATGAGAGACCAGAAAATAAACATTTTTAAAGAATTTTTTTGCAAATGATGGCAAAAAATAAGCAATTGGTCGCCTTAAAACAAGCAAGATTTCTGGCTCTTCCTCTCTAAGAAGATCTTTGAACGGTCGATGACCTCAAACATTCCAAACTCCACTATAGCCAAGACCAAAGAGCTATCTCAGGACACCAGAAACAAACTTGATGACCTGCACCAGGCTGGGAGAACTGAATCTGCAATAGGTAAGAAGTTTGGTGTGAAGAATCAATTATTAAGAAATGGAAGACAAGCAAGGGTCAAAATGATAACAAAAATTCAAAAATCATACGGGGCTTGTAGTGAATGTGCAGGCCTGTCTAAAGTTTCTAGAGGATTTGGATGATCTAGAAGAAGACTGGGAGAACAATCTCTGGTCAGAGGAAAACCACAATAGAACTTTTTTTTTTTTTTTTTTTCAAACTATTTTTATTGAGTTTTCAGATTTTACAACACCAAAAACAAAAATAAAATAAACACAAACACACACAGGCTCAGACTCTATGGACAGCATAAACAAAACTAGTGATAGAAATACTATAGTCAAATAAATCCCCTCAGCAAAATAGCAGCAACTTCCGGTTCCACATAATTCAAATAAGGATCCCATATAGATTTGAAAAAGTCAGTCTTTCCATGTAGTAAACATGTCAGATATTCCATAGGAATTAAGTCCAGCAGAACCTTTTTCCATCCTTTTACTGTTGGAGCTTTCTCACTGATCCACTGCAAGAGGAGGTTCTTTCTCGCAGCAAAGGTCAACACTTGGAACAGTCTTTGTTTTCTTTAGACATAGGCCTTCTGCTCGGAAGCCCCAAAAAAAGAGAGAGGGATCCAAATCCAGGGTCAATCCCAAAATTTTCTGAAGTTCCATGAGAATGTCAGACCAATACTTCTGCAACCTTAAACAGAACCAAAAGCAGTGAACCAAAGTCCCAACTTCCACCCCACACTTCAGGCACATAGGAGACAGATCAGAATTAAAGTGATGTCTGCGGTGGGGTGAAATGTGCATTCTGTGGATTATTTTAAGCTGAATAGATCGGACTCTGTTACACACTGAAATATTGTTTGCATATCTCCAAGTGTTTTTCCAATCATCTTCACTGATATTAACAGACAGTTCTTTTTCCCATGTGTTTTTCAGTTCACCTGACATAGATGGGGAAACAGATGACAATGTTTTATACCACATGCTTATAGACAGCCTCCTTCGTCCCTGAAATAACACCCTTTCAACCGCAGATGTTTCGAAATTTACAGGCAAAGTAGTGCTATGCTGAATGTAATGTCTCATCTGCAGGTATCGAAAGAAGTCCTGCTTGGGGATATTGTACTGCTCTGACAACTGTCGAAACGTCAAGAGAGTATTGCCGGAAAACATGTCTTTAAGCATTTTAATTCCCTTATTAAACCAAAATTTAAAACCTTTGTCCGTTAAGCCAGGCTGGAAGTCAGGTTATTGGTTAGTGGGTAAATATGGAGGTGATCTTTAATCTTCCTTCTAGTTGGCGCACCATACGCCAGGCTTTGATAGTGTTCAGTGTAATAGGGTTTTTACAACTTAGCTTAATATCCTTAAAATGATTAAAAAATAACAAAAACCTTAAATCATACTGGGTTAGTGAGTTTTCAATGTCCAACCATATGCTGTTTGAATCCACTATAATCCAATCCTGAATGTACTTGAGCTGACAGCACAGCTGGTACAGTTTGATATTAGGCAAGTCTAGACCTCCCTCATCCCCCGGTAGCTGTAATGTGCTAAGTTTAAGCTTGGGCCTACGTTTACTCCATATAAAGGAACTAAGCCATCCGTTGAGTTTCCTTATGACCTTACTTGAAAACACTATGGGGATCATCCTTATGGGATACAGCAAACGAGGTAATATGTTCATCTTAATAAGAGAAACCCGGCCTAGCCAAGACAGAGGGAGGGAACTCCACCTGTCTAGATCCTGTTTGAGTTTATCAAATAAAGGGCAAAAATTTGTTTTATACATCCCATTAAACGTAGGTGTTATGAAAATACCCAAATACACAAAACCCGTTGGAGACCATTTAAAAGGAAAGGCGGCTGAGTAACAGGTATTGATTTAAGGTTTCCAAGTGGCATAGCTTCAGATTTGTTTAAATTTACTTTGTACCCCGAGAACTTACTAAATGAATCAATAACTTTCAATAAGGCCGAAACAGATGTCTGAGGATGTGAAATAAAAATCAAAACATCATCAGCATATAGAGATATTTTATGATGAGTGTTATTAATATGAAAGCCCTGGATTGATGGCATGGCCCTTACTGCCTCAGCCAAAGGCTCGATGGCCAGAGCAAATAATAGAGGAGACAGAGGGCAGCCCTGCCGAGTTCCTCTGTATAAGGCAAACATGTCTGATCGGTGACCATTGGTTAAGACAGACGATTGGGGGGCTACTATACAGTACTTTAATCCACCGAATAAAATTTTCCCCAAGACCAAATTTGGTTAGCGAATAAAACAAATACGACCACTCCACACGATCAAATGCTTTTTCAGCATCTAAGGAGAGCACAATACCCTCTTCATTACGATGATGGAAAGCCTGGATAATATTTAGCAGTCGTCTGACATTATTACATGAATTACGTCCTTTTATAAAGCCAGTTTGGTCCTCTTTGATGATATTGGGCAGAATTTTCTCCAGTCTAGTGCTAATATCTTTGCAAGCAGCTTTCTATCAACGTTAAGTAGTGCAATAGGCCTATAGGAGGAGCAGAGTTCTGGATTTTTCCCCTTCTTCAGAATAAGGGAGATATTGCTTCCCTCATTGTCTGAGGCAAAATATTCCGCTTAAAAGAGTCTTCGAACAGGCTACGCAAAGGATCAACCAACAAATCAACAAATTCCTTATAAAATTCAGCACTAAACCCATCGGGTCCTGGGGCCTTTCCATTCTTTAACTTTTTTATGGAATCTATAATCTCTTCCCTAGAAATGGGTTCATTAAGAGCAGACTGCTGCTCCAAAGATAAAGTGGGCAGAGTGATATGGGAAAAAAAGTCTTCCATCAGGTCACCAGCATTTTTAGGATTTTCTGACATATAAAGTGTTGAATAAAAATGTTTAAAAGTGTCACTTATTAAGTTGTTTTCACACAATCTAACTCCATTATTATTGCAAATCACTGCAATTGACTGAGAAGCTGCTCTCTTCTTAGTAAGATGAGCCAAATATCTCCCTGTCTTGTCTCCATGTTCAAATAGTCTCTGTCTTGCAAAGCTAAGTTTTGATTCCTCCTGTCGCGTAAGTAAATTATTCAAGGTGGACCTGACAGCTGTTATTTCTCTTAGTAATGTAGGAGATGGGCTCTCAATATATGATTTCTCTTTCAGTTTAAGCTCAGAGCCAAGCATTTGTTGTGTTTCGAGCTGCCGACGTTTTTTGCTAGATGTGAAAGAAATAATAACACCCCTGGCATATGCCTTACATGTCTCCCATAGCAAACTAGAGTCATCTGTGGACTCAAAGTTAACAGAAAAAAACAATGTGAAATTATCCTTAAAATGAGATAAAAACATGTGATCTTTCAAAATAGTGCTGTTCAGTCTCCACTGTCTAGTCGTACGTGTTGATCCCTTAAGCGAGACGTCAAGTGTAACACAAGCATGGTCTGAGATAACAATACTACCAATGGAGCAAGACAAAACCACATTTAATGAATTCCCTGCAAGAAAAAATAATCAATTTTGAATGGCATAAATGGGCAGAGAAGAATGTGTACTCCTTGCTGGAGGGATGCATTGTCCTCCAGACATCAACAAAACCTAAATCTTCACATATAGCTTTTAAAACTTACTTTGTGTAGAAAGGGGTATTGCTCTAAAGGGTGTCTATCAATAAGAGGGTTTAGGATACAATTAAAATCACCACCCACCAAAGCTAGGTCTGATTGCATTTCCGAAAATGTGGAAAACACTTTGGTAATAAAACCTGAGGGATGAGCAGGAGGGAAATAAACATTTAAAATAGAAACTGTAGTCCCGAAAATAGTACCATTGACAATAACATATCTACCTCCATTATCTTTGATGCATTTGGTAACTGTGAATGGGAGGCCTGCTCTTACTAAAACTGCTACCCCTCTGCTGTTCGAAGTGAATGACGAGAAAAACACCTGTCCAAAACCACCCCTCTGCAATTTTTCATGTTCAATGTTATTCAAATGTGTTTCCTGTAATAGAGCAACATCAATATGCTCTTTCTTCAAGAAAGCAAGGATTTTACCTCTTTTAATAGGATTATTAACCCCTTTAACGTTCAAAGTACAGAAACGAAGAGTGTTAAGCGCCATTTCAATTTACAAAAAAATAAATAAATAAAAATACAGCAAAAAAAAAAGAGAAATGTGAAAGCAGAGTCTGAGCCTTTACAAAAAGAACCATTGTAAACACACACAAACGAACTTGTGAACAGCTTTGAAAAAGCAGAAAACATATCAAAAGTGAACACACACAACAAAAAACAAGTGGAGGGAGTGCCCCCGCTTAGTCCACTGGGGACTTCCAGACTACTCCATATGAGGGCAAACTGCCCCCAAACCTTCCAAATCGTAGCCCATAGTCCAACACAAAATACAAATTTAAGTAAGTCGAACAGGCTACAGTCCTCTCCTGGACGCTGTTTAACCGTGAAATCCACACGCACGTTTCAAAGCTCACTCCCGTGAAGTTTTAATCCCCTGCGCGGTTTCATGTTCAAAACTATAGAGTAGGGAGAAAAAAAAAAGGAAAGTAGAAATACCGTTCGCTGTGATCATATCCAAATAGTTTCTGCATCAGTCGGTACCAGAGCCCGGCTGCTCCCGCGCCTGCGCAAAAGCAGCCGCTTCTCCCGGCGAGTCGAATCTGCGCTGTTTTCCATCCACAATCACTCTCAATGTCGCAGGATACAACAAAAAGAATAATCCACGTTCAGTTTCCTCAGCCCGGGTCTTTACTCGTCGAAAGCTTTGCGTTTCCGCCCACTTCAGCAAGAATAATCGTTGAAGAATGAGATCTCGGACTCTCGCCGCGCGGCGCTCCGCTGGGTGAGCGCGGGGACCCGAGCCGCCGGGCCGCTTCCATCACACGGCTCTTATCAGTGAAGTTATGAAACTTAACGATGATCGGCCTCGGGCGCTGGTTCGGGTCTGGCCTCGGCGCTAATGATCTGTGTGCCCGGTCCAGTTTGATGCGTCCAGAGCTGGCGTCCAACTCCAGATGTTCCGGAATCCATGTTTCAAAGAACTTGACCGGGTCGGATCCCTCCTTTCCTTCGGGAACACCCAGTATGCGCACATTACACCTGCGCCCGCGGTTATCCAGGTCATCGATGTGTTCCAGCATGCGCTTCATCTGCTTCTCCATGGCTGTGATCTTTGCCTCTGACTTCATGGCCACGTCCTCCACATCAGCGATGCGCTTTTCAGCGTCATCAATTCTTGTAGCAACAGCTCGAATTTGAGACGTCTGTTCTTTGATAGCCTCTAGAATTGTGGCAATTTTACCATCGATAACCTTTGAGAAGTTTTGGGTAGCACGTTCAAGTGCTACCTCGATGTTGGGTTCCATGACGGCGCAGCTAGCATCCACATTAGCTTCTTGCTCTTCGCACTCGTTAACCGGGACCTTCTTCGACGTGTTCTTCTTGGTTTTAGGCATAATATCGGAATTCTTTCCAAAATAATCGTCTAAACTCATGTTAAACACTATACAGCGTTGTTTTATCGTATACAATCACGCAGATAACTGAGAGAAATAAGTTATGTGGAAAACTTCACCGGAGCTCTTCTACTAACGTCCTCACGCTACGGCGCCATCTTGCTAACCCCCACAATAGAACTTTTTAATAAGAAATCTACAGTTTGGAGGAGAAAGAATGCCGAGTTATATGAAAGAACAGCATTTCTACTGTAAAGCATGGAGGTGGAAGCATCACGCTCTGGAGCTTTAGTTCAGCAAAGGGACCAGGACGACTGATCTGTGTCAAGGAAAGGATGAATGGGACCATGTTTGGTCAGAATTTGAGTGAAAACCTCCGTCCATCAGCACTGAAGAGGAAACATGGCGGGGTCTTTCAGCAAGATCCCAAAAACACCACCGGGTAATGAAGGAATGGCTTCAGATAAAGAATTTCAAGGTCGTGGAGTGACCTAGCCTGTCTCCAGATCTCATAGAAAATCTGTGTTGCCCAGCAACAGTCCCTAAACTTCACTGCTCTAGAGGAGATCTGCATGGAGTAATGGACCAAAACATCACTGCTCTAGAGGAGATCCGAATAGAAAAATGGACTGAGGAGATCTGATTGGAGGAACGGACCAAAACTCCACTGCTCTAGAGGAGATCCGCATGGAGGAATGGACCAAAACTCCACTGCTCTAGAGGAGATCTGCATGGAGGAATGGACCAAAACTCCACTGCTCTAGAGGAGATCTGATTGGAGGAATGGACCAAAATTCCACTGCTCTAGAGGAGATCTGCATGGAGGAATGGACCAAAACTCCACTGCTGTAGAGGAGATCTGCATGGAGGAATGGACCAAAACTCCACTGCTCTAGAGGAGATCTGATTGGAGGAATGGACCAAAACTCCACTGCTCTAGAGGAGATCTGATTGGAGGAATGGACCAAAATTCCACTGCTCTAGAGGAGATCCGCATGGAGGAATGGACCAAAACTCCACTGCTGTAGAGGAGATCTGCATGGAGGAATGGACCAAAACTCCACTGCTCTAGAGGAGATCCGCATGGAGGAATGGACCAAAACTCCACTGCTCTAGAGGAGATCTGCATGGAGGAATGGACCAAAACTCCACTGCTCTAGAGGAGATCTGATTGGAGGAATGGACCAAAATTCCACTGCTCTAGAGGAGATCCGCATGGAGGAATGGACCAAAACTCCACTGCTCTAGAGGAGATCTGCATGGAGGAATGGACCAAAACTCCAATGCTGTAGAGGAGATCTAATTGGAGGAATGGACCAAACCTTTACTGCTCTAGAAGAGATCTGCATGGAGAAATGGACCAAAACTCCACTGCTCTAGAGGAGATCTGCATGGAGAAATGGACCAAAACTCCACTGCTCTAGAGGAGCTCTGCATGGAGGAATGGACCAAAACTCCACTGCTCTAGAGGAGATCCGCAAGGAGGAATGGACCAAAACTCCAGCAACAGTTTATGAAAACCTTGTGAAGACTATCAGAAAGGATATATAACAAAGTATTCATATGATGAAAGTAACAGGAAAAAACTTGCATAATTAGTGGCTGACTGAATACTTTTTTGCCCCACTGTAATCGATAAAGGACTGAGCAGAATATCTGTTGTGTGCAGATGATGTATATATGTGTGACTCCATTCATTATGATACAAAAAAGTGATTTAAAGAAATTAGAAACGTGTTTAATAATCCAGTCTGAAATGCAGAAAAATATAAACTATTGTTGTTTAATAATGGATTATATGATTATTATTTATTTCAAGAAAAAAACAAATATGAATCTATAATTTTAATACCACAAACAGGGAAAGTTTGGCGCAGAGACATAAGGATGTAGAATAAAATGTTTTTTGTTTGACAAAAAAGGTCAAAAAGCCAGATCAAATCAAGAGGAGGGTGACCCCACACAGAAAACACCCACAGATTTCTAAAATGAATGTAAAATCTCCCCTTACATATAACCCACAGGCAGGGTTAGTTTGTACGAGGAGCTAAGTCAAGTCTGGAGCTTTTTAAAGTGTGAACAAGTCTTTGAAGGGCAGCGGAATGACTCTGCTGTGTCTACTCTGCCATAAAATTGTGGTTAATGATCTGATTAACTATAAAACCATCCAAATAATGTACAAAGTCCACAGTGATCAGCTCCTTCACTACTTTCAGAACATGTTTTAAATTTTAGATGGCCAGAGTGACCTCAGGGGCTCCAGAAACTCAGAGCAAAAACTTTCACAAAACTAGATAATTTATTTTTAAAGAGGTGAGTCTATTAAATAAGTTTAATTGTGATTTATGAATGAGTAGTCGCTTGTTTCCATGGAAATAATAAAACTTAAATTTCAACTTGACGACTCAAATGTGAACCATTTGGTTTGTTTTATAACATTAGATTGGAAAGTGGAATCTCTGATTTTTCATAAATTAGTTTATTCCGTTGATATTCATATAATAATAATATTTTACTAAATTAAACATCAGATAAACATGATTTTGCTTTAACCTATACCTTATCAGTCATTTATTTATTTTTATTTGTTATTTTCATGCGTTACCTTAGTATCAAAATAGACTAAGACAGATTTGTACATCTGTGTGTATCAGATGCTGCCTTTAGGGGGCGCTGCAACAAATCTACTGCAGTCTGAGTCACATTTTTAGGGAAACTACTATCGCCAGTCATGAGTGACCTTGTTAAAAATCCACGCCGATTCCACTGAATTCGGGAGAATCTGCTGATCAAACATTGAAGGTGGAGCCAACGGGCATCACGTTCTTTTACTGAGGCATCTGATTGGTCAGTTAAAAACTCGAATATATTAATCTGTTTTTATTAACAAGTTAAATGAAATGAAATGAAATGAAATGAAATGAAATGAAATGAAGCTTTATTTGTCATATGCAGCATCAACGCAGGTCAACACAACAATGAAATGCTTGGGATGAGAATCCAGTGAAACTCGCCAGTTTTGTTACATACTTCTACATACAATAGCATGTAGAGCAGGTAGAGGATATATACGTAAAAAGTATTAAGTAGTAAAGTATAAAGTTAAAAGTAGTAATATTTACAAAAATAATACAAAGGAGAAAAGAGAGAGTTATGTGGTTTGTTTTATTATCAGTCTTTTTTTTTCCAGAGTCTTGTTTTGAAATGTGTGGAAGCTAACTGTGTTTGGCTAGCGCAGGGGTCGGCAACCCAAAATATTGGAAAAGCCATATTGGACCAAAAAAAACTAAAAACAAGATCAAAGCATTATTTAAGCCTTATAATGAAGGCAACAGGTGCTGTATGTATCTATATTAGCCTACTATCAAAATGACTAAGTTGAACACAAATACATAATGAGCCTTCATGATTAAATGTTTATTTTATCTAGCTAGCCGCTAGCGGATAAGCAGAGAGGCTCATAATGAGAAGCACAGGCAAGTCTGCTTCATTCTTCGCCCTCGCAGAAAACAAACAAAAAAAAAAAAAAGAGCGGATTGACGGTTCGCTCCGCGGGAGAGGGAGAGGAAGTGGAGGTCACTCGGATCGAGTGATCAAGCGGGGGAGGGTGGGGGAGCTGTACCGCTAAGCTAGCAGCGGAGCTAGCATTGTGAGAGCCTGTGTGCGTAAAAGAGACGGTTCTATATTGGTCAATAGTCTGGTCACTTCTCGCATCGACTATTGCAACGCACTTCTGTCCGGTCTACCTCAAAAAACTCTCAATAAACTCCAACTGGTTCAGAACTCAGCCGCTCGCATTATCTCCAGAACTCCACCGTTTCATCACATCACCCCCGTCCTCCAACAGCTCCACTGGCTTCCTGTCAAATTCAGAGTTCAATTTAAACTTCTCCTTCTCACCTTCAAAGCGCTCCATAACCTGGCCTCGTGTTATCTATCTGAGCTCCTCCATATTTACACTCCCGTCCGGACACTCAGGTCTTCTTCCACCCTCCAACTCTCCGTACCCCCCATCCGTCTGGTCACCATGGGGAGTCGAGCCTTCAGCCACTCGGCCCCCACACTATGGAACTCACTCCCACCTGATCTCCGGACCATTGATTCTTTACCCGTGTTTAAGTCCAAACTCAAAACATACACATACACATACACACACATATATATATATATATATATATATATATATTATATATATATATATATTTATTATTTTTTGGGAAACCTCTCACCACATAGTTTGTAAAGGGGGGAGGAATATCTGACTCTATACTGTTTCTTTAAATTGGAATGTCCTTTTTTATCCAGTTTTGATCAAATCAACTCTTACTTTACCGAGCAGAGTGGTGAAAGCGTTACTCCAATAACGTATAATTTTAATAAAAATCTTTCAGAGCAAAAATGGTGACTCTGACAAATAGACTGACAAGGAACAGCTGATTATTTCTCAAGAGAGCAGGTACTTCCTGTTTGGAACACAAGGGGGGGGTCCTGTGATTATATAGTCAATGATGGTCACACCCCTGACAAATTTTAACATATATATTTATACTCCAAAAAACATAAAACATATGTGTAAAATGATTAAAGGGTAACCAAACCAGAAAGTTGGAGGCTGACTCCACCCACAACTAAAATGTTAAAATCCAGTCAGAGGGGTGGGGCTTGGGGGGCAGGACTGTTATCATTGTCGCTAAATTTTTTGTACGGAGAAGCAAATCGGTTGCACCGCTCACCCGCATGCGCGAACCACACTTCACTTCTGCTGAAACCTTTTACGATCTTCGGACGTTAACAAGAATAATAACCGCTTAGGATGTTAATATAGCACTTCAAATTTAAATCATAATAAAAACATTCACTTATTGTTAAAAAAACATAAGGAAAAAAAGACACTAAGGATCAGGACTGTATGGTTGTGCAGAGACTCCAAACGTTTTCTTCTTCTGCTGTTTTACATGACGGCGGTTTACTCCCAAAGCTAAGAGGATACGGCGCCACTTCAAGACACTTTATGTTCAGCGGTAATCCAAACACGTTAATAACAGTAACTTCTACAGCAACATCCCGTGACAACTGCGAGTAAAACTCGTTCTTTTCCCATTTCCAACGAATAAAAAATGATCAAATAGAGAGAATGACTCAGAACTGTGTCGGTTATTCGATCACAACATTGAGATTTTCCTTTGTCTGTAATTAAAACAAGATACGATTATAAAGTGTTTCATTGGTGGTGTTTTGTTTTGCTTTATTATTGCACTGTCATCCAGTCAGGAGAAGCTCTCAGTTGTTGAGAAAAACATTAATTCTTGTGGATTTTACTGTTTGGAAATGACTGTCGTATAGTGGACGAACAGCGCGAGAAGCGGTGCAACCGATTTGCTTCCGCATACAGAAATGTTCAATCATTACTGGAGCTGCAGACTTCTTAAACTTACATGGTTTGACCAATCATTAAATTCAACTGTAATACCTCATTTCAACCTGTAGGGGGCAGCACACAGACGGTTTTTTGATTATATTTTGAAGATTTAAATAATTTTATTTCAATTTGTCAAAAATTTGGCTAAGAACTTTTAAAATCCCATTTATAAATGCCAAAAAAAAAAAAGTTAATTTAGGGTTTGGTTACCCTTTAAGAAAGTAAAATTTATTCTTATGCTTTGCAGAAATGTAGCAGCAAAAAATGTTATTGCTCTCTGACTGAGGTCACAGACTGAAAAAATGAAGGAATAGATGTTCTTCCCTTTCAGGGTTTGACCAGAGCGGATAAAAAAAAATATAAAATCTAAAGAGTCCAGCCTGGTTTCTGCTGCCGCCTGCAGAAACATCTGAGCGGAATGAGAAGAGCTGCTAATAAACCACACCTCCACTTAAATCTGAACTTGAGGTTGCCGGGCGGAAATGTTTTCCCTCTGCAGTCTGATGGAGAAATGGATCCAGGGCT
Organism: Oryzias javanicus; assembly: GCA_003999625.1. Lineage (NCBI taxonomy): Eukaryota > Metazoa > Chordata > Actinopteri > Beloniformes > Adrianichthyidae > Oryzias > Oryzias javanicus. The sequence continues at coordinate 5,019,645 of CM012456.1, read as the reverse complement.
GGAAGCAGCGAGTTCAGCCAAAGTGTTGGGAAGCGCTGCCGCCGGATCCCAGCGTCTTTACAGCCTCTTCAGATTGACTCCATTTCTGATGGGAGCGCATTCAGTCAGAGATCAGGAAAGGTTTCCATCAGTTTTTTTTCCTTAAAGGAAAATGAGGATTTCATGGCCGAGCTGCACGGCTTCTTTTACATTTTTCATATCTTTGATTTTTTTTAACTATGAGGCTAAAAAAAATAAAAACAGACAGCCCTGACTTTTTTTCCCTGTTTTTGGATAAACACGCGTCGGAGAAACTCTTTAAAGCGGATCGAACTAACATTCAACCTCACACAATCCCTTTTAGCTGTTCCGTCATGTCAACTTGCCTTAGATATTTATTTTTTTTGGCTTTTCTAATCCTTCACCCACTTAACGATTAATGGATCAAACTGGAAAACAGTCTGCAGATTCATCACTAATGAAAATAATCCAGAGATTCAGAGACAAATAACCAGTTTCCGTGGTTTCTTCACTCCGTCTGAGATGATGAATGACATGCAGGTACAGAAGGTGTGGAGCTCAGGGACTGCAGCAGCTCCTCTGAAAGGATGCAGTCATTGTTCAGGTTCTTCTCTCTTGATGAATATCTGCAACGACGACTCGAGCGCTTGGCTCTGTCACCATGTGTGAAGCTCCAGCAGCTTTTTTCATTTTCATGTTTGTGACTGTCATAAAGGAGATCACCAAACACAGATATGTTTGAATTTCTACGAGTTTTCATTTCAGCACAGGCCCAATTAGTTATTTCACATTTTAAAAGTGGTTCAGGAAATAGACCGCTTCTTTAAGTTTTAATGAACTAATTTATAAGTCATTTAATCAGCGTTGCAACTCTGCTTTAATCATTTGTTGATACATTTCCAGGCCTCCCTTGAAAAAAAGAGGTTTTAAGTCCTCCAGTTAAATAAAGATAAAATAATAATAAAAAAAATCATAAATTCAAACTAAAATGAAGACTGAAGTCTTGAACAGGAAATAACTTTTGTTTAAGATCTAAGTTTAGAAAGTCAAAACCTTATGGAAAAAAACATTTTTTAAAAGATGGAGAAAAAAAAATGGAGCTAAAACATCTAAAAAAGTTAAAAAAACCCCAAAAACAACCAATGAGGGGTGTGTAAATATATATAACAAAAAATGAAAATTGAAACTTTGACAATAATCTGCACAACCAGAAATGAAGCGACCAGCAACAAGAAGACAGAAATCCGTGACTTTAAATACACTTAGACTAATTAATAAACAGAAACCTCTGGTGTGATTACCAACTACAATCAGGTGTGAATATTAAAGGAACAGAGCAGAAATCCAAACCCCTGAACATGAATCCCAAATCTAAATGAGTGAAACAAAAGATGAAAATAAAACTCATTCTGAAACAGGATTTGAGCATCTAAGATCTGAAAGACCTTCAGTTTTAATCTGAAATCCTGGAGGGGATCTAAATAGAAATGGGTGTTTTATTTAAATTCTATTGCAATAGGATACATTTAGTTACTTCTCATAGAACAGATATACAGTTTCCCCAAAATGCTATGAATGTCCTCTAAATCTTATGGCTCATTTTGTCAACTTTCCCATTTTACTATTTACACTTTTAGAAATGAGCTAGAAAGAATAAAACTGGAAAAATAACTGGAAAAAAGAGCATTTTCTGTATCTAATTCTTAAAAAAACCTTTAATAATACCTTAAACCACAACGAAGACCTTATCCTCAAAGAAAATTCCCATTATTACCAGTAAGGCTTGCATACATAAGTCTATATTTTAACTAACAAACATACCGGTTTTAAAAAATGTCCAACTGTGTCAAAATGTTTCAGAATAAAAGCAAATGCCATTATTATTCTGACTTTCATTTATTATTTTCACTGGACAATATATTTTCTCCCAATATTGTTATTTCTGGCTCTTCTGCTATGCAAGTGAACATATATCTTATATTTTTCTACACGTTTTCTACCCTTCAAAATAATTTACAATAAAGTTATTTAAATGTGTGCAAAAAAAGTGCAGAATTCTTCAGCGCTTATACCAATTTGTCCTTGTGTAAAAAAATATTTGTGGCATAAAGAATGTTTTGTAAAAATGTTTTCCGTCCTCATAACAGCCCATATCCACAACCAAGGATTTTGTGTTCTACAAACACAAACTCAAGTTTCAACCTTGGACATTTGAAAACAAGTTTTCCACCTTTCTCCTGTCAATCGTGCGGAGCTTTTCTCCAGCCGATCCTGGTTCAAAATGTTGTATTGATTGATTTAAACCGATTTTACCATCAGTCCAGACGCGGTCACATGACTGCTCCGCGCCGTCAGGAGGTCTGTTAAACCAGCTGCCGTTGGAGATGCGATGCAGTGCATTAGGGTGATGCCAGACAGACTTCTATGGTCATTTGCTTCTTTTTTTTTTTTTTTTGAATATCATGCTTTAGTTTGACATAACAAGCCAAGAGTGTCGATGATCCAGTAGTAGGTCACTGCATTTGGAGCATGAAATCCTGCCCAAACTGACGGAGCAGACGTCTCCTCGTTTGCCTCCTTAAGCCTCTCTCTTACCAGCGCTGCCTTATAGAATTTTCTAGATTCTTCTGGGACAACCCGGACTGCTGTAATTCTTGAGGCTGGAGGACGACAGAGTATGAACGTGAGGCCTCCGAAGCCGCCTTGGAAGGAGTCTTTCCCTCTTTCTGTCATGCAGGGTGGCAACGAAACGCTCAATGTTTGGAGAAATCCTTCTGAGAGACAGCTAAGAATTCTATGATTATTTCTAAGCTAATCATGAATGCTCTCATCAATCCTATCAAAACTATCGGTTCCTCTGAGCAGATGCTGAGAAACAAAGTAGCAGGAGTGGATCCCACAAACATCAAAGTTTTAGAAGAGTCAAGGTCGAGTGGAACTCTGGGAAATATAGAAAAAACTTTCCCGGAGAAATAATTATAGAATGTAGAAAAGAGCTAGAAGAGGAATTCACACATGGATTTATTCAGGCATTTGTGGAAGTTTTCTAAACCTTTTTCACATTCTCATACCATAAGACAAACCTGGAACACAAAAAGTTTTGGATAGCAACTATGGTACGGGCATTTGTTGTAGAGATCAAGGAAACTGTCATTTATTTGTGTCATTTTGGGACGCCATGGACAGAACAGGTAATAGGTGTCTGTTTGGCACTCATTGGTTTTCATTAGAGACTTACATTAACCTTTAAGAAATTTGGATTTTTATTCATAACCTTCTTTGTGGTTTATTTTTAATACATATGAATGTCTGCTTTTGTCAAAAGCAAAAAAATATATAAAAATAAACTAGCATCTCTTAAAAAGAGAATTTTTTTTAACGTTTTTAACTTTAGTAGCAAAAAAGCTAGCTTGTTGCTTCATTACTAGCTGAACTTCAAATTAGCATAACATTTCTCTGTAAATTAAATCAGCCAAAAATTTTAGCATGTAGCTGACATAAAAGCTAAACTCAAAATTAACCTTAAACCTCCAGTAGATAAGAAATTAGCTGAAAATGTTAGCATGTTGCTAAAATATTAGCTAAACTCCAAATTAGCATAAAAAACTAATTAGAGGCCAAATCAGCCAAAAAAGTTAGCTTGTTGCTTAAACTCTAGCTGAACTCCAAAATAGCCTAAAATTCCTCAGTAAACTAACTTGTTAGCATGTTGCTAAAATAGAAGCTAAATTCTAAATTATCAAAAAAAAATTAAAATCAGTAGATTAAAAAATAGCTAAAAACATCAGCATATTAGCTAAACTTTAAATGATCCTAAAACCCCACTATAAAACAAATTAGCCAAAAATATTAGCATGTTGCTAAAATAGTAGCTAATCTTCATCCAGAGAGCCGCAATGGAGAGATAAAAGAGTCACATGTGGATCTGGAGCCGCAGGTTCCAGACCTCTGGTCTAGGACAACGAGTGTTTGCTTGGCACTCATTGGGATTCATAAGAGACCAGGACCAAGAAAGAAAACAAATGTTGGAGACCAGGTCTGGAGTTGGCGGTAAGAACCAGAAATGAGCCCCTCCCTAGAATAAAGACAGAAGTTGCTGGACAGCCAGAGATGCATACCACAGAACAATCAGCCAAGAAACTGGATTGAAAGATGTTTTTTTTTACCCTTTAGTGAATTTTTACAACTAAAGCCTCGTTTCCACCCAGCGGTCCAGTATTGTGTTAATTCTGACGAGCGTTTCCACTCAGTCAAGCCTAACTTCCACTGAGCGGTTTGTGTTCATGCCGCATGCGTGGTGTAGACCGCCGGCGTGTCATTAAGTAACAACACCGGGGGTCGTCCTTTTCTTGCTTTCATTTTTGTGCATCGTGCATAACAGGAATTTAATGTTGTTTGAAAGAAGACTGCAGGCGGTTAAAACTAATGCCACCATTGAAAACGTTAGCTTAAATGAAAGCTTTCTAATGTCTTCATCACTTTCTGCCAATCAGCAGGCAGCTACAGCAGCTCCGCCAACTTTTCAATGAACCTTCAACCAAAGAGGTACGGTACTGTAAAATGGAAATGCTCCAGGAAGAACTTCAACTCAAAATCCTATTGGATGAGCATTTCTTTTTATAATTTTAGAGCCTGCTTTACCAGTTCAGGTTTTATTGATGCTTTTTAGACGACGCCTTGTTGTTTACTCAGACTTCTGGCTATTTTAAATGGACATGGACTCCTCTGTGGACACTTGACTACACTGAACTGTTCTTATATCCTGTCTCCCCCTTGATGACCAGAACTGTACTTTTGGAGGAAGATTTACCACCTTATCAAAAAAACTTTTAACGTTTTTTCCAAAAGATTCTAACAAACTGAAAAAATAGAAAAAAATGGAAAGTTGGGATTCTCTCCTGAGATTTTCTTCTTCTGTCAAACTAAAGATGATTCAAGGATGAGAAGTCAAGTAAACAATCTGGAATTATATTTTAATTAAAATCTCACTCCAATAATATTTTTTTTTCTATTGCAAAAATTGTTCCCTGTCGTCTTTCAATTATGATTATGAAGTTTTTAGCTAAAATAAATAAATAAAAAAAAAAACGTAGTCATTTTTAAGACACATTTTATGCAGTCGCTAATTAGAATTACAATTCTGGTTTCCGTCACTGAGAGCTGTTTCCGCGTTTATTCGCAAGCTAGCTTATAGACTCGAGGTCACATTAGCAGCGCAAAAATGACAATATTGGACAAATCTTGTTGTAGAGTTTGAGCCAAAATTGGAATTGCTGCAGCATAAGCGTCTAACGCTCATCATCGTCTCACTCACTGGGGTCCACATGGGGGGGAGGGGAGACTTTGGCTCCGCCTATTCCAGTAGCTGCACCATCAGTCTGGGATTTTTCTAGCATCTGGTTTTCATCTTTCATTAAGAAATACTTAAGAAATGAAGTTTTTAATCGTAAATTTTAAAACTGTAAAAATGTAAAAAGTAATTTTAAAGACTTCTTAGTTTTTATCAAATTACATTTTTTAAGTTGAGTAAACCATCAACCTAAAATATTAATTTGATGAAAACTAAAAACTCTCAATGTAAATACATTACAAAACTTTTGTTATTTGCTTCAAAGTGTATTATAAGAAAAATCCCACTAAAACATTTTAAAAACACACAAAAAAAATAGGCGTATTATTGGAGTGGGTCTTTAAACTTCAAAAGGCAGAAATCCTGACTTAAAGCTTAGTTACCTTTCAAAAACTTTGCATAAATTCTTAACAAATATAAGAGTTGATCACAAAATCTCTAACAGTAAATTCTATTATTATCAAAAATTAAAAAAAGCATAAGATTTTATAATAACATTCCTTAAAAACCTTTATTAACAAACATTATTAATGTGTTCATAAGGTGTTAATAAGACATTTATTAGCATAATAAGGTTTGTTAAGATTTAAATTGAGACCATTGTCTACAAAAACTATATAAAATATATTAATTATCTTTGTCAACATTATATTGAGTTTTTTGCAGCATTTTATATAAAGTATATAACTAATAAATGTCATCCCTGTCCTTACAAACGCTCCCTGCTGCTGACAGTGAAGTCACGCTTGTCTTACCCAGGAGTGTGATGATGCAGCCCAGAATGGCCAGGAGGGCGCCGGTGCTGAGACCAGTCGCCGTGTAGGCCACGGCTCCACATGACAAGGCCACGCCATCCGAGTCGCACTCGCACACGCGCACCGACAGCGTGTTGGTGCTGCTCAGCGCCGGGCTGCCGCTGTCCACGATCAACACCGGCAGGCGATACACCGGCTGCTCCCTCCTCCTGAAGCCCCCTCGCTTCGTCAGTATGGACGCCGTGTTGTCTGGGAAAAAAAAAAAAAACAAAAAAACAGAGCGCCGCCGTGCTTCAACTTTAGCAGTTTGGAATTCTGGAATCATTCTACAGTAATAAAAGCAAAAACGCTAACAGATGGTGTCATTAACATAGTTCATTATGTGACACGCCGTGGCGTCTCTCGCTGGTCTTGACCACCTGTTGGTTAATAATGATGCTAAACTCTCATGTGCGATCTCGTTCCGTGAGCAGCGTGACGAGAACAAAGCACCATTTGTCACAGAGTAGATTGAAATGTACACTTATAAATGTATTTTTGCCTAAAAGCATCATTTCTTTGTTCGTCTGAGAGAAATTCTGAGAAAAGAGAGGAAAGGTTGCAAATTCACTTTAGAATACGGAATAAATTTAAAAAAAACAGGTTGTTGGGTTATAATTTTAAAATTTGAAACGACATGTGCTACACGGAAAGTTCAGCTCGACATTATTTTTTAATCAATATCGGTTCACGAGGATTCAATCATTCAGAGATAAAACTGGCAAACATCCAGCCAAATAAACAAATAATGGAGATTATATTTAAAGTGAAAAGTTTGCTTCTTTTTTGCACCAACATTCTGAACAAAACGAGCTTTGTTTGCTTTTGTGTATTCATCCGTTTTATACGGGAGGCGACAAAAGGACAAGTGCGACGACGCTTCAGAGGCGTTGGGCTCCAACACGGGGTCGATACCTTTACATTGTCTCTCAGAGTGAATGAGACGAGGACGGCCTTGCTTTGGGCACAAAGAAAAAGACAGTTGTGTACATAAAATGTTCAGTATTTACCTTGAAAGTACAGTTTTGTTATATACTTCTGAATCGCTTTTTTAGTATAAGGAGAAGAAAAAAAATAAGCTATTGACATTTCTGGGTTTCTGGGAAGAAACTTCCCAGAAGTCTTAGCAAAAAACTAGCATGCAAAAAAAGCAAAAAAAAACTTGCTTAAATGTCACTTTTTTAATAAACCATCCACATTTTCATCATCAGAACACAGTGGAGTCATGAATAAATGCTTTATAAAATATTAATAAATTGCTGTTAGCGCGCTCACGCGCAACCTTATAGCCTTAAGCTAACATTAGCAATGCAAAAAACCCAGTATTGGATCAATCCGGTCATACAGTTTCGTTCCAGAATTGCGAGTCACTGCAGCAAGAGTGTTGAATGCTCATGGGGTCGGGCTTTTGGGGCGGGGATGGGGGTGGGGCTTTGGTAGTCTGAGAATTTTCAAGCATCCGGTTTCATCTGATTTTAAATGAGATTTCGGGGAGGAAAACTTTGGAATGAATTCTGTCAAGAAAAAAAAACCTGCCATTCTTCAAAGTGTTTAAAAAGTAAGGGTTCTCAAACTCAGTTGACCTCGGGGTCACTGAGGGCGGAGTCTGGGTGGGGCTGGCCCGTATGGGGCTCCATTTGTGCCAAAAATATATTTTCACTCTCTATTCTTTGGTCCATCGTTTTATGTCTACTGAAGAAGTTTATTGAACATCTGCTCATGTCTATGTTCTACTCGACAAAATCTTCTGCGCGTCCTGTGAAACGACAAGAGCTAACGGCGCTAGCAACTGTTGCTAAGGACTTTTCTGACGACCAGATCCAACGACAATAGCTAAACCTTGAGGCATAAGCAAGATGAAGCATCAAAAAACTATGATCAATGACGTGTGGACATGTACACGATATTGCTCACTTTCATATTATGGAGGGAGCTGCAAAATATTGACCTGGGGGCCGCATATGGCCCGCGGGCCGCCAATTTGATACCCCTGACTAGGGGTGTGCCAAAATATCGATATTGCAATATATCGCAATACTTAGTCCTACGGTTGATTCTCGATGGGTTCTCACCAAGTATCGATATTATATTTTCATTTGAAGAGCCAGTTGGTCTGAGTCGTGGGGCGGAACTATAGCGTAGCTAGTCGCGCTGCGTCGGGCACATTTTACTGACGCACGGACCTCATTCAGGAAAAAACACTGGTGAGATACTGGTGCGGTCGCACGTGTATAAATCATGTCTACCTGTTCTCAATTATCGTCCATCTGTAGAAGAGTCAGCTGGTAAGAAGTGAGTTTGTCTGAGCGCTAGAATGACCGCGAGCGTTTATTTCCTGTTTGAACGAGGCGCGTGCTTCGTAGCTGTTTGTGTGTACTTCAGGGACCAGTCGGAATTTTCGCTTTCATGCACTATGTTTGTGTACGGTGTAACTTTGGTAAATTTATGGTGTAAGGTTTTCAAATGAACGTAATAACTTTTTGCTAATGTTAATTTAAAGTCATTCTTAAATTAAAAAAATATGCAGATTTGAAGTATGAACTTAAAAAAAGTAATTAAAACAAGTAATTGAATTCACGGTAAAATAGGGAAGTTGCTAGTTAATTGGAGAACTTAAAATTGCATAAATTATTATAGATAAAAAGTTGTAATATAATTCGAATTTTTAAATATATATTGCCATTATTATGAGTGTTTTACCTGTTTTTACCCTTTTACCTGACTATTGACTGACCAAATAGAAAATCAAGATTGGAGAAATAATCTCAAGTGTCAGTCTGAGTAAATCAGCCTTTAATTTTGAATGCTTAGCCCTTTTCAAATGTAGGAAAAGTACACGAAAAAATTATGTAACACTTGACAGAGGCTGTAAAAAGTTATATTCATCATCCTTTAGTGTGACGTTCCTTTGGAGGTAGATAGCTGTCACCAATTTGAATTATTTAATTTTTGTTCTGTTGCTAACAGTAATTCTGTGGCATTGCTGATCATGTTTACTATTGTTAACATGAATTTTACAAATAATTCCAATTCAATTGGTGGTAAGTTACAGTATCAGTGATTTTAGGCAACGTTAAACAAATGTGTCTATAATTTGTTACACAAAATAAGACATAAGTTGTTTATTATGATTGTGTTTAAGCTAAAAAAATTAAATGGGGATATATTTCCCCTCAAAAAAGTGTTCTTTTATATAATATTAGTTATTAGAGAAGATTTTTACCAACTATCGCAGTATCGCGATATTATCGATATCGTGAGCCATGTATCGCGTATCGTATCGTGAGGTACCCAGTGATTCCCAGCCCTACCCCTGACGTAAAGTATATTAAAAAAATCTATGATAAATGTAGAAATTAAAAAGTATTTGATTTCTGTTTTGCAATGACTCTTCCTTTTAGAAAGCTGGAATATTTTCTTGACTAAAATAGACTTGTTTTGTTGTTGGATCATACCATTTTTTAAACCAAAACAATGTTTCTCACTTTTATCCTAATAGTATTATTTTAAAGATTGAATATTTATTTTTTCTGTTATTAATTTGATTTTATTACAGTTTTTAGACAAATACTTGTGAACTACTAATGTATTGCCACTTTTTTAGAATATACACGCTTATATGTATTTATATTTTATGTTTGATTTTTTGCACTTTGGTAAACGATAAACAAAACTATAATCATAAATTCTTTAATATTTATCCTGTACTGAAGAAATCTGAAAGTGGAGACATTCAGGGAGGATTTGTGACTTTAGTGGTGCTACTTTTTATAACTGTTGATACAAGGTTTAGTATATAAATTGTATTTTTTGTTCCTGTTTTGCCCTCCGCTCGTTTATAATCTCATGTATTTCAAGTTTGGAAGCATCTATTGGAGACGCAATCTCTTACAAGCCATCTTATTTGCTATTCTTTTTCGCCGCGTCAGTCTTTTTCGTTTGTGTGTGCGCTTATGAATTTCCTATCGGTTATTCGTGACCTGAGGAAAAATCTGCTTTGAAGCGCTTCTCTATTCGCTGAAGTTCATTTCTTTAATCCTTGTTTACCTCCCCGCTCATCTGCTGTGACAAGAATTTCTCGATTTGAGACAAATAGTGGTTCTTAGGGGTTTACGGCTGCATTCCAAAAATCATTATTTTTGCATAGAAAGTGTGCTTCTCTGACAGCCTCCTTCCTTATTTCCCATAAATCTCTGTTCAAAGCAGAAGCGTGTCCTTCGTGCTGCTTTAATAGGAGCAAACCTGTCTTCCACCTCATTTAACATTACCTACATCCTGCTGTCTTTGCAACCACAACACAGCTGAGCTACCACTCCATGCAGATGCTGGCAGAGGTAATCTATAGTGCAAAGTGAATGCATCACATTTTACGGTTAATATCAGTTAAATCTACCTAACGATCAAAGTCAGGCGGCAACAATTTACCACTTTGTTGGAAAATGTTCCAAAGCCTGCTTTTTTTTTCTTTGGCAAATTTGAATTTTGCAAAACATCAAGGTTTTAAATAAATGTATCAAAGCCATGGCCCAGGGGCCGGATCCGGCCCTCCCGGTAATTCTATCTGGCCCTCAAGATCATTTTATTTTATTGTTATTAATGTTATCTTGCGCTCTTTTTTTAACTTGTATCATTTTGACAAAATATAATTTTATGTAGAGTAAAATATTTGAAGTTATTTAAGTTTAGGTTGATTTATTCTGGAATAATATTCCAGCCTTTTAATAATTCATAATTATTTTTAAAAGTTACAGTTTTAATAATTGATGTTCTGTTAGCTTTTTGGATTATTTTGTCATTTACTAAGATTTTTGAGGCTATTTTGAGTTTAGCTAAACGTTCAGCTACATGCTAGCTGTTTTGACTAATTTACGCTTTTTTTCAGTTTTTAGGCAGTTTTGAAGCTATTTTTTTTGGTTTACATGTTTTCTGTTTTGCCTAACCAAATTTTTTTGGGGGTTAATTTGGCTATTAGCTAATATTTTAGCTGGCTATTACCTTCAGCGTTTTCAGCTATTAGCTTCAATGTTTTCAGCTATTAGCCTCAGCATTTTCAGCTATTAGCTTCAGCGTTTTCAGCTATTAGCTTCAGCGTTTTCAGCTATTAGCCTCAGCTTTTTCAGCCCTTAGCTTCAGTGTTTTCAGCTATTAGCTTCAGCATTTTCAGCATTAGCTTCAGCATTTTCAGTTATTAGCTTCAGTGTTTTCAGTATTAGCTTCAGCGTTTTCAGCTATTAGCTTCAGCATTTTCAGCATTAGCTTCAGCATTTTCAGTTATTAGCTTCAGTGTTTTCAGCATTAGCTTCAGTGTTTTCAGCTATTAGCCTCAGCTTTTTCAGCCCTTAGGTTCAGCATTTTCAGCTATTAGCTTCAGCATTTTCAGCTATTAGCCTCAGCTTTTTCAGCCCTTAGCTTCAGTGTTTTCAGCATTAGCTTCAGCATTTTCAGCTATTAGCCTCAACTTTTTCAGCCCTTAGCTTCAGTGTTTTCAGCATTAGCTTCAGCATTTTCAGCTATTAGCCTCAACTTTTTCAGCCCTTAGGTTCAGTGTTTTCAGCTATTAGCTTCAGCATTTTCAGCATTAGCTTCAGCATTTTCAGTTATTAGCTTCAGTGTTTTCAGCATTAGCTTCAGCGTTTTCAGCTATTAGCTTAAGCTTTTCAGCTATTAGCCTCAGCTTTTCAGCCCTTAACTTCAGCGTTTTCAGCTTTTAGCTTCAGCTTCTTTAGCTATTAGCTTCAGTGTTATCAGCTATTAGCTTTAGCGTATTTAGCTATTAATTTCAGTTTCTTAAGCGTCAACATCAGCTTACAGCATTCACGCTAGCATTATTGCCGATAATGCGACATATCTCCTTCATAGTTCATAATTATGTTGAAAACTTTCCATTTTAAAGTTTCAAAAATGTAGTTTTAGAGTGTTCAATAAATGTTTATCCTGTTTGGCTTGTGACTTAAAGTGTGTTTTGGATTTTCGCCCCTGAGTTTGACACCCCTTCTTTAAATCCATCCATTTATTTCCATCTGGGCGCCGAAACAATGCACTCCAACTGACGGGAGGACAATTAGAGTTAATCAAAAAGGCATTCAACCCCTGCAGAATCTGATAGACACCGGCAGCGGCACGATAAGCTGTCACTTCATCGGCACAGGTGGGCAAAGAAATGGCAGCGGCGTCATAATCCTGTCCTGGAGATTGATGCAATGCAGCAGAAACTATTTTCAGTAATGTTTTGTTTGCATAACCTGGAGTTTCTCTTTCTAATGTAAATAGAGGCACTTAAGACATTCCGAGCGTCGGACTGAACCTCTCCTCCATGAATCATTTTCTCATCTGCATTTGCCCGCATGTAGTTAATATCAGGTAAGAACTACCTGGCTTCCACAAAGCCATCAGGAGCTGTCTTCCAGCCAAGTGGCTCTTAATCTGCTGAGAGGTTAGCTCAAACATCCATTTCTGCCACGGGGAACACGTGTCTGCACTCAGGCGGATTACTCTGGCTGCTGCCACCGCCGCTCCTTCAGGAAGGTAACAGCTTCAGTCGAGCTCCCACACATGAGCAAAATACTCCACACACGGCGCCAACTCACAGAGTCTGTCAGCTCTGCTCTGCTTCTTCTTTTTTTTTTTAAAGCTGTGGGGTTTCAAGAGCAGTTCTTTTGAGTCTTTAAAGCTGCATGCAAATTACAATAAGATTTTTTTTTTCTGCGCCGGCAGCTGAGTTTCTTTATTTCATGACAATTTTGATGTGGGTGGGAGGAAGGCACTTTTTCGTGGTTTCGGTTATATTGTGGAGCACCAAACCTGTGGGTTGTGGTACAGGCTGGGTTTTTTTTTTTTAATTCACTGAAGGTTTGATTTGACAAAAAAGTTCCACTGTGAACTCACAAAGAATTTTTTTTTAAATATTTTCTAGAAAAGTTTGCATGGAATGAAAATGCAAAGAAAATTATATTACCTGGTGAAAATTCAGAACAGATATTCAGAAGTTTTAAGACAAAAGCTTCATTTAGCTGCTTGAAATTAAACGGAATTTGAATTTAATCAGCTAATTTTCCGTAGTATTTTGGTTAAAACTTAGAACCAAAATTGGTTTAAAACAGTGCAACATTTTCATCATTTAGAGTTCAAATGAGAAGACTTATCCTGATGGGTGGAGACGGGCTGGTCATGTAGGCGGCCATATTAAGGTGAACCTGTAGTGTAAAAGCGTGCATGTGTACGTAAAACAACACGCACGGGATGCGAGCAGCTCAAAACAGTGGATGTCAGAACTCAAAGGTAGAATAATGCATATGTGTAGTGTTTATCTCTTAAACTATGTTTTATTTCATTTAAACTTAACCTGCCAAGGGACTCCAGATGGAAATTAGCCTGAGGCTAGAATCTGGCATATTTACATTTGTTTTAATGTTCATTAATATGCATTGTCCCTTTCTGAATAAAGTTAACAAAATGTACAGGCTTGCAATTGTGCAAAATACAGTTTTTAAATTTAATTTATACAAATAGAATATAAAATAACATTAAAATAGAATCAAAACATTAAAGTTTGGAGTAGCAAACACAAATACCAACTAGGGTGCAGAATCTGTGACTTATTTCAAAGTCCCTGCTTGGTTTCTGATTTCTTGCCGCCTGCCCTGACCTTTGCCCACTCCACTTTTTTCCCTACTATCCCATGCTTGTGATTGACCTCTGCCTATTTGACCCTGGTTTAGCTTTGTGAGCTTTCAGGTGTTTTTAGTTCCTGTCTGAACTAATAAACCCGTTTGGAAAGGACCTGAACATCATCAGTTTGTGGAACTTACATTTACCTGACAGATACTTCATGATTCCACAGACAATGCAATGATACATTTAATGTTTTTATGACGTCCCTTAAGGCGACAAGCTTAAATTAAATTGCAAGACGCTCCTTTGTTTCCTTTCTATGACCCTCCACAAACTTGTAGCACTCATATGGGTCAATCCCCATACATGTGCGTGTCACGATCCATTAGATGAGTCATTTTTTGGTTATTTTATTTCAACCAATTGGAGATCTGGTTATACCCCACAGTATGATTAAAACATAAATCTATTACCAAAGCCATGGCCCAGGGGCCGGATCCGGCCCTCCCGGTAATTCTATCTGGCCCTCAAGATCATTTTATTGTATTGTTATTAATGTTATCTTGTGCTCTTTTCTAACTTGTATCATTTTGACAAAATATATTTTTATGTAGAGTAAAATATTTGAAGTTATTTAAGTTTAGGTTGATTTATATTCCGGCCTTTTAATTATTCATTATTATTTTTAAAAGTTACAGTTTTAATAATTGATGTTCTGTTAGCTTTTTGGATTATTTTGTCATTTATTACGATTTTTGAGGCTATTTTGAGTTTAGCTAATCGTTCAGCTACATGCTAGCTGTTTTGGCAAATTTAGGCTTTTTTGTTATAGTTTTTTTTGGCTGTTTTAGATTTAGGCTAATATTAACATGCTAGCTGTTTTAACTAATTTACGTCTTTTTTTTTAGTTTTTTAGGTGGTTTTAAAGCTATTTTTTTTGGTTACATGTTTCCTGTTTTACCTAACCAAATTTTTTGGGGGCTAATTTGGCTATTAGCTAATATTTTAGCTGGCTATTACCTTCAGCGTTTTCAGCTATTAGCTTCAGTGTTTTCAGCTATTAGCTTCAGTGTTTTCAGCTATTAGCTTCAGTGTTTTCAGCTATTAGCTTCAGTGTTTTCAGCTGTTAGCTTCAGCATTTTCAGCTATTGGCTTCAGCATTTTCAGCTATTGGCTTCAGCGTTTTCAGCTATTAGCTTCAGCATTTTCAGCTATTAGCCTCAGCTTTTTCAGCTTCAGTGTTTTCAGCTATTCGCTTCAGTGTTTTCAGCTATTAGCTTCAGCATTTTCAGCTATTGGCTTCAGCGTTTTCAGCTATTAGCTTCAGCGTTTTCAGCTATTAGCCTTAGCTTTTTCAGCCGTTAGCTTCAGTGTTTTCAGCAATAGCTTCAGCGTTTTCAGCTATTAGCCTTAGCTTTTTCAGCCGTTAGCTTCAGTGTTTTCAGCAATAGCTTCAGCATTTTCAGCTATTAGCTTCAGTGTTTTCAGCTATTAGCTTCAGTGTTTTCAGCTATTAGCTTCAGTGTTTTCAGCTATTAGCTTCAGTGTTTTCAGCTATTAGCTTCAGTGTTTTCAGCTGTTAGCTTCAGCATTTTCAGCTATTGGCTTCAGCATTTTCAGCTATTGGCTTCAGCGTTTTCAGCTATTAGCTTCAGCATTTTCAGCTATTGGCTTCAGCGTTTTCAGCTATTAGCTTCTGCGTTTTCAGCTATTACCTTCAGCATTTTCAGCTATTAGCTTCAGTGTTTTCAGCTATTAGCCTCAGCTTTTTCAGCTTCAGTGTTTTCAGCTATTAGCTTCAGTGTTTTCAGCTATTAGCTTCAGTGTTTTCAGCTATTAGCTTCAGCATTTTCAGCTGCTTCAGTTTTGTTTTCAGCTTTTAGCTTCACAGCTTCAGCTATTCAGCTTTCAGCGTTTTCAGTAATTAGCTTTTAGTGTTTTCAGCTATTAGCTTCAGTGTTTTCAGCTATTAGCTTCAGCGTTTTCAGCTATTAGCTTTAGCGTTTTCAGTAATAGCTTCAGTGTTTTCAGCTATTAGCTTCAGTGTTTTCAGCTATTAGCTTCAGCGTTTTCAGCTATTAGCTTTAGCGTTTTCAGTAATAGCTTCAGTGTTTTCAGCTATTAGCTTCAGTGTTTTCAGCTATTAGCTTCAGCTATGAGCTTCCAAATGTTTTTGGTAAATTAAAAATTTGTCTTTCTTTCTTAGAAAAAACCATAAAAAGGCAGTAAGACATATCAACAGGAGGGCGACAGACAGTACCTTTGTTATCCCGAAGAGTAAAGTTGAGGTTTGCGGCCACGGGCTCAGCCAGGGCGTAGTAAAAGCGATGACCGCTGGGAGGTTCGTCTCTATCCACCGCACTGATGGTCTGGATCATCTGACAGGAGAACAGCACAATGGAGATCAGTTAGCTGGCTGATCTTTATCTGATCTCAGCGGCTGATTAGGCGTTAACTGGAGCTGTAAATTGTTTTATGTGGGCACGCATTTAGTAGCTGCTCTCCCTCATGGGATCGGCTTGAGGAAAGCATTGTCATCAAGCCTTTTGTAAATGCGTTTCTTTCCACTCTGTCATAGATTTTTACCCACGGAGGCATAAATCTTAAAAGCTCCAGCAGCAGCGTGAGTGAATGGGAGAAATCCAGCTCAATCCTGATTGATGGAAAGAGGTTTGTTTTTATAATGTTTGGCTGCGGTTTTTGTGTCATTCATCTCCTGAAATACAGTAAGTGCTTATTTGGCAAGAGCTACCAACCTCTTAAGGATGAAGCCTTTTCTTTAGAGAAGTGATTTCTCCAAAAAGAATCATTGTACATAGATTAGTTCTTTTTCATTCCCACTGCCTAGACCACCGTGGTGCGTTATAATTAACCCAAAATAGAATTACATTTCTCTAAGTCTGATCACAGAGCTATAGAATTTACTCTTAATGCACTTGTGATGATATGTGCAGATCGGTATGTGAAGAAAATTCATAATATGTTTTGTAGACCTGTGTAAACTGAGAATTCTTAGACACATTTTGATTTTGGTGTCAATAAAGCTGCAAGTTCAATTAACATTCATTCACACCTGAACAGGTGGGGGCTCCAACCCAGGACACATGGCTGATTGCTTTATTATTTTATAGACTCACTGCTGTTAAAGTCTGATCCTTCCTGATCCTTTAGGTCAAATCAGCCAAATTCCCCATTTATCAATTTGTGTGATTTGGAGTTCAAACAAAAAAAATTAAAAATTCTTTGAATAAAACAAATAGTTTTAATTAAAAAAAAAAAAAAAAACACCTCAGGAAAGTTTATCTCAAAAAAAAGGGATTTCAATATATAAGAGAAATTGATCAGATTAATCGCACTTATATTGCGATTAATCGCAATTACCCCCAATTTTTACCAGGAACATTTTATATGAAAATTTGCTGCTTTTGAATAAAAGCAGGTCTGAAAGAAAATGTTTCTTTTTTAAATTGTCAGTTAAATAACTTATAGCTTGCATTTAATTAAAATAAAACACCTTAAAAAAGTGTATCTAAAAAGAAAAAAAGGAGAAATAACTCAGATTAATCACATTTTTGATTGTGATTAACAGCAATTACTCACAATTTTTACTATGAATGTTTTATGACAATAATTATTGCATATATTTGATTTTTATTGTTATTTAAATAATAAATAGCTTGAATGTAATAAAAACACCAACAAAAATTGTCTAAAAAATGTTTTCAATCAATTTGAAAAATGAATCAGATTAATCACACTTTTTGTTGTGATTAATTACTATTAACTGCATTTGATCGCAATTCTTACTAGGTAAACTGTCTATAACAATTTGCAGCTTTTGAGTAAAAACCGATCAGACAGAAAAAGTTTCCTTTATTTTTATTGTCTGAAACTGTTAAATGTATCATTTGCTAACCCAGAAGTGTAAATTATGTGAAAAAAAACATACATTAACAGTAAGAAATGATCTTTGTTTACCAACATCTGACATGAAGGTTAAAGCCGGTCATCTTTTTAGCCAAAATCTAAAAAGCTGTGTCCACATATTCTCTGCAGAGCGGCCGTAGTTCAGTAGAAATTTCCCTCTGAGTTGTGGGCGGGACTTTTGGCATGCGGTAACCCCTCCCCTACTTCCCAACATCGTCCTGCTTACACACTCTCCTGCTAGCTTACAGCCCCTCACACCCCCAGCCTAACTTGGAGATATCAAGATTTGAACCAGAGTCACTGTGATTTGAAAACAATAAATGACAAGAAATGTTTTCTTTATATATGATCGCTATTATGAAACTAAATACAAGAACATGTTAGAGGAAATTTATGTTGTTGCTGCTTCTGAGAGAGTTTTGTAGATAAAGAGAGGTCGAAACTAAACTTAAAAATTAACTAAAATTAATATAAGAATTTATTTATATAGCACCTTCCACAGGTAAAAACAACAAAATGCTTTACAAGACTTGATTAAAAGTAAATACAAATGTAATAAAATAAATGAAACATCATTAGCAAAAACAACATAAATGCCAAAACAAATAAAAGGCAATCAAACCAGAAAAAGTAAACTAAAAGCCAGTGAACAAAAATGACTTAAGAAGTTTATTAAAGGAACCAACAGGTAACACGGAGTCTTTATTCACAGAGTCGGAGAGTTTCCCATCCAGCGAGGCCAATCGGGCTCCGTTTAGTTTAGAAGAAGGCCCTGATTGGATTTGTCCGCAGACATTAGCTTAAGTGGGGACTCAGCGGGCTGGCTAGCTATGCTAGCAGTCATCCGGTGTCCAGGGTTGCCTTCGAATCCCCCCCCAAACTACTAAAAACGATATAGTGCGGGACTATAGAGTGGATTTTAAAGGTAATTCGGACTTTCTAATATGACGTCAATGATTTCACAAAATGAAAATCGAATAATACGAACATTTATTTATGACTCGACTGTGTTCTGATGGTTAATTAAAAAAAATTACATTTAAACAGTTTTTTTAATTCAAAATTGTCCGACCACAATGTATTGTGGTCTATATTCGCTAATCTAGAGAGCATCGAATTCGAAATAACTCGATTTTTCTATTAGTAGATTAGGATAGCACTGTAAAAAATAGCACTATTTACTAGGGATGTCCCGATTAGGGTTTTTTGGTCCCAATCCGATTCCGAGTCATTGGATTTTGTGGATTTGCCGATACCGAGTCCTGATCCGATACTTTTGTAACACATTTAAAACATGAACAAATTAAATAAACAGATTTGTGTTGTCCCTCATCTATATTTAATTAACCTTCTTTTATCATTAAAAACTTAAATAAAACTCTTCAGTGAAGTAGCTTTAATAGACAAGTAAAAATAGAGCAAATATAATCTAGGAAAATAACCATATTTTCTTGTTCTATAAGTGATAATTAGTCATGTGAGAAAGTTTAGTGACTTTAACTTTAATATATTTAGAGCTATTGAACATTTTTGACCAAATTTGATTCCTGTCCTCATTTAAAATTCTTAAAAATAATTTGACTGTTTTAGAATGAATTTGATGAGTCTTTATGACTAGCTCATATCATTATTAATTTTAATTTATTAGTTTTTTAAGATTATGTGCTTCTCTTTAAGTTCTTAAGACATCACATTTTCAGTTTTATTACCACAGTAGTTAATTTTCTTAACTTTTATTCCTCTTTCAGATAAATAAAACAGGCATATCAAAGGACAGCTTGGGTCCTGAGGAGTTAAATCACGGCGCTAGCATGTAGCAGTTAGCATCTGCTGTTTAGCATCTGTCTGCAGCACAAAGAGTTTAACATTAAAAAGAAACAAAACTCTGTCTTTTTCTGTTGAAATGCATTTAGAGGTTGTTGTTTAGAGACACTAACTGTCAGTTTGAAGCGTTTTCAAAAGAGTTATTGATCCCGGAAGTCTGAATCTGTGATCGCTAGCTAGCTAGCTGTTTACATCAGTCTTCTGCTGGAACTGTTGCCGTTTTCTGCTGCGTTTTCCCGGAATAACATTTTGTGATCTGTTCATGACATGCAGACTTCTAGTGGAGGATTTATCTGGAATAATAAGATTGAAATATAAAGTGCTAATCATAATGAGAATAAATTAAATATCCGATCCTGATCGGACAGCAGAGCCCGATTCCGATCGAATCTTCAATCACGTGATCGGCCCGATTTCCAATCTCCTGATCGGATCGGGACATCCCTACTATTTACTGATTTGGGGGGAGGGTTTGGATACAACCCAGGTTTTCGGCAGATCAAGCCAGCGAGCGCCACCGCCGAGGGGTCGCCAGGATGGCTGCCGGGTCCCAATGGATCCCACTTAGCCTTGCTGGCTAGGATTCCCTTCTTGACCCAAACTTGTATCTTAACCAGGTTGGGGAGCGACACTATATAATTAGGTAGCAGCGCAAACCAACTGAGCGATCCAATCACTTCCAGTTGTTGCTGAAGCATACACAATCTAAACTGGCATGTATTTCTTCTCACCAAGAACAAACTTTCTAACTTTTTGCACCATATCCTTGATCTGTGATGTCACAATAACCCGTAAATGTCACCAAATCTCCCATTTCCTATGAGAAGACCTCAAACAACAAGCTCCAGATAACACATTTCCCCCACTACATCTTCACCTCCTTCCGAAAATCCGATTAGTCTCCACACTCTGCACGTATTTCAATATCTCTGACACCTTTACACCTACTGAAGTTTAGCATGCCATGAAAAATAAATACGAGCTCGGGTCGGCCCAGTGCATGTTGTTACACTAATGCTGTCCAAAAAAAAAAAAAAAAACAAGCAGCCAGGCATGTCTGCTTCATTATTTAGAATGAAAATGACTCATAATAAGAACTGCTCTTGCTTCAGGCGACACAGGACAAGCAGTCATATCTGTGAGTTAAACAAGCAAATGCTGTTTATTTTTGCCCCAATTTATTTCTGCATGTTCTCCCAGGACTAAAAGAACGTTTTTTTTTTTGTTTTTTTCTTACTCCCTTTATTATATAAGAGTAACAGTGCAAGTCAAACGTTTTATGTTCGCCACCAAGCTCTGCTGGAAATCAAGTTCTCTTCTGCAACAAAAGCTTTAATTTTCAGCATCTTACAGCAGAGGGAATAAAAGGAAAGAAATCTCACCGCACACAAGAGGCACATCGCACACCAAAGATGCCATATGGACGACAAATGATAACCACCTCCACGGCCATCAAAGTGGGTGTTACTGCAGCAGTGTCCTTATAAATTTAGATCAAACCTGCTTAGTCCTTTGTAGGCAGTCAACAACTCCCAACCAGGAGACTCAGACGCTCTTCACACTAAATTATCGCATATTTCAGACCTAAACAGCTCGACAACAAAAAGACAAAGGAATTAAAAGTGCGAGGAAGACGAAAAAACCGGATTATTAGTGAGGAGACATGGGTTATCAGTCGTCAACTGTGATTAAACGCTGCTGGTTACAAGCTGTCAGGCGTTTCTGTAGGTGGAAACTGTCTTGCCAATTATTAAAAGTGGCAGACTGGGTGAAAATTTAGAAAAATAAAATCATCGGTGAAAGTGCAGCGCTCTCTGTTTACAGTTCGGTGCTGCAGAAGCGAGAGGGAGTCGATAGGAAGGGCGTGAATCCCAAAGGTTTGTCTTCTCCTGCCGAGGAGTATTTGTGATGTTTGCCCAAGCGGGCGGGAACGGCGTTCACATCGGGACGGGATCGGGGGCGCATAAACATGAAGTGAATGAGGATCGCCAAAGCTGATCATCAAATCTCACGTCTCTCGCTCTGTTATGGAAATTTCCTGCTTTTTTTTTGTAGTTGTCGTGCCAGAAATGAATCCTAGACATAATTTCATGCCTTTGATGTCCTTTGAGTATAGCAGGTGGATTCGCAGCTTATCTCAAGGAAGGTTTCCATTTTCCATTTCTCACTGCAGCTCAGGAAAAGGACTGTAAATCATCCCTAAATCAAACACTTTGTAATGTATAATGCCTTTCATTAGCGTGGCTCTGATGCAAGGCGTTCCAGCAAACCTTTGGCAGGGAATCCTCTAATGGGTTGAGTAGGAGATAGGAGGAGAGAGGCATGGCGAGAGACATAAATTCTCGCTGAACGACATTAACGGCGGCAGCAGACTGGTGCCTGTCGCGGGCGGCGACCGATGAATCACTGAGGTAAAGGTTTCTTGAGTGTGCACTTGGCTCAATGTCAGATCAAAAAGAGATATTATAGAATAGAAGTGTCAGTTTGTCACTTTGGTAAAATTTGCAAACAACCAAAGACTTTAGTTTGTCACGTTTAACCACATTTGATGGGAAATACTCGCTTCTATGTGTGTTTGTGCAAACTACTGCAGTTCATCAATAAACAAGCCAATCAACCAATAATTCTACCAATAAATAAACTAAATAACAGACAAATCTAGTCACCCACGGATAAACCGAGCCATCCGTCCATGAATCAACCAAATGAACACCAACTAATTTATACCGACCAACCAAAAAAATGCATTTGTTAGGGATCTGCAAGACGGGAACCTGAGAGGAACGACTGCAACCAAAATGTTATAAAGTTCAAGAGACTTTTATTAACACAAAGACACACAAAAAACACCCGAAATGATGTAGGATAGTCTGCTAGGAAATACACAGGAAACTGCAACATGACACTTTAACACGGTGTGAACCACGACAGGATCAATTCATCGATTTACCAATCAATCCATACATGGACCAGTGACCACAAACCAACTGACAGATCAATCAACCAACCAAACACCGATTTATTTAATCAATCAATCCATCCATCAGTCAATCAAAACAAACCTGCAGACCAATAAACCAACTGATTATTAAATCAATCAAATCAATCAGTTAGCGCCAACCAACTGACAGACCAATGAAAAGAGGATTCAATCACTTAAACAATCAATTAATCAACCAGCCAGCCAACCAACAGACCAACCAACCAACCAACCAACCAATCAATCAATCAATCAATCAATCACCACCAACCAACTGATAGAGCAATGAACCAACCAGCTAAAAGATTCTTCAATCGGTCAATCAATGAATCAATTATTTAACCAAAGGATCAATCAATACATAAATGAATCGATGATCATTTACCACCAACCTGCTGACAAACCAATCAACCAACCAGCTGACAGATGATTTAATCAATCAATCAATCAACCAGCCAATCAATAACCGCAAAACCCGTAGACTAATCAACCGTCCAACTGAATAGTCAATCTATTAATCAATCAACCAACCAACCGACAGACCAATCAACTAAGCAGCCAAAAGATGATTTATTCAGTCAGTAAATCAAGTCAGTCAACCAATGAATTATTACATCAATTAATGAGTCAATCAATCAATTAACTAATCAATCTGTTTACCAATACATGAACCCACCTAGATCAACAAATAAGCAACTAATCCACCAAATTAATAAAATAGCTAATCAAACAACCTAATAATACATAAATAATTCAATAAAAGTCCATTTGAAATGTAAATTAACATAAAGAAAACATAATTTGTAATAAGATTTGTCACAGAAGCCGTTGACGGTCTGTGGACCCACTTCTTTAAAAAGTTTTATCTGGGTTACAAATTCTCTCTTGAGACCTGCAGGACCCTCTTTCAGTTGGTGGATTTTTTTTTTACCATGTTAAAAATATTTTTAGTGAACAATTTTTTTCTCTGAAGTGAGAAATTTGTCCTGAATCTTTTACCTTGAACTGCTTTCATTCCTGCTTTTGAGCCATAAAAAAACAAAGTAAAAGTCTTGTCATTTGAAAAAAATGTGTGAAATGTGTTCTCGGCCCAACCCCCGGTGGAGCCGTGGTAACAACCACACATGGGAAACATTTGGTGGTAAAGTCCCCCAATCCAACCAAGAGGGCAGACACTCCACTACTGGGCCACTATATATCAGTAGTTTAACCACCACCAAGTATGAATGAATAATGGATCCACAATGTAAGCGGTTTGAGCGTCTGGAAAAAGCACAGTAAATTCCAATATATTATTATAATTACTATTAAAAGTTCTTAATACTTTGTACTTCCTCCTTTTGCATCAATATCAGCTTGTGGTCGTTGTTGATGAGGTTCTTGATTTCCTCTACTGGTGAAAGACTCCATTCTTCTTGGTAGAAAACCTCAAAATCCTTTAAATCCTTGCAGGAACTTCAACAATATTGTCAGGAAACTGTACATCTCATTCTACATCTCCAACACAGAGTCCTGGAGATATTTCTTTGCATCTCTGACAAGTTTTCGTGCAGTTGTGTCAGAAATGTATGTTTGGTTTCAACAGAACCTCTCATTTTTCCACTTCTAGATCAAAGTCTGAATGCTGCTAACTGACATTTTCAGTTCCTTGGACGTCTTCCTACCTCCCTCCCCTGTTACCTTTTCCTGTAGATTTTTTTTTTTGACAGCTCTTTCTCTTTCCCCATGACTCAGGATCCAGAAATGTCAGTCCAGGACACTAGGGTCTGTTGGGAGTCTAAATACTTTGATTACAAGCAAATGATTTTGGGGTGACCTTCAGCTGTCATTCAAACTGTTTGGTCGCAGCTCCTGTTCATGTTTTCAGAACAAAGTCATCCTTTTGAACAGGGTCATTTCTGTTAATGAAAGGGTCTAATGAACTTTTCATATTCTATAAAAAAAACGACCCAAAAAAAATTACAATTCACATGGACACATGGAATTTTTAAGCACAACTCAAGACAATTTAGTGTTTTTACTGCATGAAATTTTAATTAATCGAAATACAATTAAGATAAGTTTGATTCAAAACTCATCTTAGCTTCACTTATTTCATGTCTAATTTCTGACTCTCAGATTTGAAGTCTTTCTATATGATGACTGACAGAACATTACATTTATAAGACTTCTCCATTATGATCTTATACTCTGATGTATGTTCGTCAATAAGGTGCACTTAACAGATCTGACAGCTTAAATATAGCAGGAGTGGGTGTGAGACAACAAACCTTTGAGTGAAGCGTTACATGTCGGAGGTCATTTCAAGCAAAACTTTCAAACATTTCTTTCGTTTTTGATAAGTTTAAAAAGGTCTTCGAGTTGGTTTACAGCTTTCTGAAATATCTTCATTTATTTAAACGCAGCGGCTAAAGGAATTAGTTGACGTATTTGATTGCTTTATGGACCAAAGAAAGTTTGCTTGTTAATTAGGGAAATCTTCCAAATGGTTTTCTTTCCTCTCTGCAGACTTGAAATGTGGTAGAAAAATAAATGAATCTGAAATTTGGGAGCTAATGCAGCCTGACTAACAAACGACCATCTCTGGTTCGTATGGCAAACGTTTTCAGCTTCTTCGACTAAACCAGGGGTCCTCAACCTAGAAGGAGCCGCATTGACTTACGTTAGCCTTTAAAAAATTTGGATTTACATTCATAACCTTCTTTTTGGTTTTTTTTAATAAATGTGAATAATGTCTATTTTTGGCACAAACAAAAGCAAAAAATGTATAAAAAGAAACTAGCATCTCTCAAAAAGGGATTTTTTTGAACGTTTTTAACTTTAGTAGCAAAAAAGCAAACCCGTTGCTTAATTACTAGCTGAATTTCAAATAAGCATAACATTTCTCTGTATATTAAATCAGTTAAAAATTTTAGCATGTTGCTGAAATAAAAGCCAAACTCAAAATTATCCTAAAACCCCCAGTAGATAACAAGTTAGCTAAAAATGTTAGCACACTGCTAAAACATTAGGTAACTCCAAATCTGCCAAGAAAGCTAGATTGTTGCTTAATTACTAGCTGAACTCTAAAATAGCCTAACATTCCTCAGTAAACTAACTTAGTCAAAAACGTTAGCATGCTGCTAAAATAGAAGCTAAATTCTAAATTATCCCAAAAAAAAAAAAAAAATTCAGTAGACAACAAATCAGCTGAAAACATCAGTATGTTATTAAAATGTTAGCTAAACTTCACTCAGTAAACTAAATTAGTCAAAAACCTTAGCATGTTGTCAAATTGGTGCTAAAACTTCAAATTATCCTAAAAGATCCCAGTAGATAACAAATTCACTAAAATTGTTAGCATACTGCTAAAACATTAGGTAACTCCAAATCCTTCAAAAAAGCTAGCTTGTTGTTTAATTACTAGCTGAACTCCAAAATAGCCTAAAATTCCTCAGTAAACTAACTTATTCAAAAACGTTAGCACGCTGCTAAAATAGAAGCTAAATTCTTATCTATCCCCCCAAAAAAAAATTCAATAGATAACAAATCAGCTGAAAACATCAGTATGCTATTAAAATATTAGCTAAACTCCAAATTAGCATAAAATTCTTCAGTAGACTAAATTAGTCAAAAACCTTAGCATGTTGCTAATATAGATGCTAAAACTACATTATCCTAAAAATCCCTCTAGAAAACAAATTAGTCAAAAACGTTAGCATGTTGCTAAAATAGAAGCTAAATTCTGAATTATCCCAACAAAAATTTTAGTAGACAACAAATTAGCTGAAAACATCAGCATTTTATTAAAATATTAGATAAACTCCAGATTACCATAAAATTCCTCAGTAAACTAAATTAGTCAAAAATGTTAGCATGTTGTCAAAATAGAAGCCAAAACTCTAAATGATCCTAAAAACTCCAGTAGATAAGAAATTAGCTAAAAATGTTAGCATACTGCTAAAACATTAGGTAACTCCAAATCCGCCCAGAAAGCTAGCTTGTTGCTTATTTAATTACTAGCTGAAGACCAAAATAGTCTAAAATTCCTCAGTAAACTAACTTAGTCAAAAACGTTAGCATGTTGTCAAAATAGAAGCTAAAACTCTAAATTGTCCTAAAAACTCCAGCAGATAACAAATTAACCAAAAACCTTAGCATGTTGCTAATATAGATGCTAAAACTACATTATCCTAAAAATCCCTCTAGAAAACAAATTAGTCAAAAACGTTAGCACGCTGCTAAAATAGAAGCTAAATTCTGAATTATCCCAACAAAATTTTAGTAGACAACAAATTAGCTGAAAACATCAGCATTTTATTAAAATATTAGCTAAACTCCAGATTAGCATAAAATTCCTCAGTAAACTAAATTAGTCAAAAACGTTAGCATGTTGTCAAAATAGAAGCTAAAACTCTAAATTATCCTAAAAACTCCAGTAGATAAGAAATTAGCTAAAAATGTTAGCATATTGCTAAAATATTAGGTAACTCCAAATCCGCCCAGAAAGCTAGATTGTTGCTTGTTTAATTACTAGCTGAATACCAAAATAGTCTAAAATTCCTCAGTAAACTAACTTAGTCAAAAACGTTAGCATGCTGCTAAAATAGAAGCTAAATTCTGAATTATCCCAACAAATTTTTGGTAGACAACAAATTAGCTGAAGACATCAGCATTTTATTAAAATATTAGCTAAACTCCAGATTAGCATAAACTAACTTAGTCAAAAACATTAGCATGTTGTTAAAATAAAAGCTAAAACTCTAAATTTTCCTAAAAACTCCAGTAGATAGCAAATTAGCTAAAAATGCTAGCATACTGCTAAAACATTAGGTAACTCCAAATCAGCTTAAAAACCTAATTAGAGGCCAAATCCGCCAAGAAAGCTAGATTGTTGCTTAATTACTAGCTGAACTCCAAAATAGCCTAAATTTCCTCAGTAAACTAACTTAGTCAAATTTCCTCAGTAAACTAACTTAGTCAAATTTCCTCAGTAAACTAACTTAGTCAAAAACGTAGCATGTTGCTAAAATAGAAGCTAAATTCTGAATTATCCCAACAAAATTTTAGTAGACAACAAATTAGCTGAAAACATTAGCATGTTATTAAAATATTAGCTAAACTCCAAATTAGCATAAAATTCCTCAGTAAACTAACTTAGTCAAAAACCTTAGCATGTTGCTAATATAGATGCTAAAACTATATTATCCTAAAAATCCCTCTAGAAAACAAATTAGCCAAAAACGTTAGCATGTTGCTAAAATAATGGCTAATCTCCAATTTAAAAAAAAAAAAAAAAAAAAAGAACTTTTATCTTTTTTTTCTTCAGCCAGAGAGCCACGATGGACAGATGAAAGAGCCACATGTGGCTCTGGAGCCGCAGGTTGCAGACCCCTGGACTAAACCACTTCCTCCACAGGTGAGAGCTTTCTCATCGTCGAGCCGGCCGCTTCAAAGTTGAGCACAAATGAGAGTTGCGTCAAGAAAAGGTGGCACCGGTTGCCGCGGCAACATGACAGCTGTCACCAGGGGTTGAGTCGACGGGGAGAAGCGGCGGTCGTGCTGTTTTCGCACCGACGCCCCAAACATCACCCTCATGTGACACCCCTAACTTTCCTGCACCCATCAGCAGCATTCATGGATTAGCCACCATCTTTTCATCGTCTCGTTTTCTCGAGGCCCCTCCCTCTTCTCCACACTGCCACGATTGTGTTTGTTGATCCCCCCACCGCTGAGGCCGCCGCGCCCCCCGCTGATGACAAAGATTACATTTGCCCCGTGTTCTGTGTTTTCATTAAACATAAACTCACACCGCCACACGCTAATGTTTTCCGTGCCCCCCCCCTCCCAGTGTCGTGACATATATGTTTTCATCTCCTGCCAGTGTGCAACACCTTTAATAAACTGATAATTTGCATGGCAGCTGGAGGCGTGAAGACATTTTCTCCTGTTCGGGGTCTGATGTGACAGTCGAGGCTCTTTAGTAATTAAGGAACGGAACTAAACAAAGAAGGTCGGAAAAATCCAAAGCTGCAGGTGGAAATCTGAATCTGTATTTAACTTTTTTTTTATTTTTTTCAACCAAAGCAGAGCTTCAAGGAAAAAGATTAAAGCAGCAATTTCTTAGAAATACTGACATATTTTTTATTAAAATACATTTATTAAAGACCTACTCCAATGAAAATGGTGCTTTTCAAATGTTCATTTTTCTCATGATGGAGGATTTGAGTTTGATTTGAGAACTGTAGGATTATGCATGTTTGAACCTCCAATTCAAGCAAAATGTGAACTTTGACCCGATTCTGAGCTGCAGAACCTGAGTTCAATTCCCTTGAAATGAGAACTTCTCAGTCGAAGAACATTTACTTGGCCTTAAACTTGTTCCTAAACTGTGATGTAGCACTGATTCTGCTCTAATTCCTGATCTCTTTCTTTTCAACTTAGTACTTTTTGTATTGTTCTTATTATCATTCTTAGATAAATACATTCAGCACAAATTGTCTTTTTTAATGAGAATATTTTGATTTTTTTCTGCATTAACAAATTAAGTCGATCACTACTTATTACTTTTTATATTATTATAATAATTCTTTGAACACAATCGGCACAAATTTTCTTTTTTTATGAGAATATTTAGAATATTGTTACTGATTAATCTATACTATTTGTCTGTGGACGTTTTGAAATTGTATTATATAAATGATATTAATGATCCTCTATAACCTGAATCTATTCATATTTGATATTAAGTCCTGAACCGGATATAACCGGGATTATATAAGTTCGCTTCCTTCCACTCCTTTTCAAGCGATCTACTTGTGATTGATTTTGTGATGTTATCTCATGTATTATGACCTGATTGCTTGAAATAAACCATTTCATTCATTCATTATATATAAAGACAACTAATATTAAAACTAAACTTGCAGAAACTATGTCGTAGAAATAGGGTGGGGAACCGAAATTCAGTTCCAAGTGGGAACTGTTACGATTTTACGCGGTTCTAATAAAACCTAAAGTTTCAGTGATGGTCTATCTGTCTTAGGACATGTCAATCACTTCTACTCTGTTGAGTACTTTAAAGTTCTAGCCAATCCTTCTAGACGAGTCACAGAAGTTGGACAGGTCGCTGCGTCGCATCAGCCAATCAGGAACTCAGCTTTGGGCACGTGACGTTTTCAGTGACCCGATCAGTTGGTAAAATAATAATTCAAAATGAGCGTTTTGTCCTTTCACAGCATGGTGGTTCTCTAGCAGCAGTGGAAATCCTGAACTTCAGCGTCACGCGCTCAATATGCCGGCAGACAGACAGCCGCTGCAGGGAGCGGGGGCAGCCTGTTCGGGTCTCTTGAACTGTGATATTTTATTTATTTTTGTCTAGACAATAATAAAGATAAGGTCCCCTATTATTCCCCCCCTCTAAGCTTGATGTGGAACAGCCTTCAAACTCAGTCACAGAGACACAGAAACACCATGGAAGCGGCTGTCATCCAGACACACCCCCAAAATGAGATAGAAGAATCACGAGTTTGACAGTGAATTCATCACACGCCAAAACAGCAGCAGGCCATCGATTTACGGCTCTGAGGTTTGGGAGCTCTGATATAATAGAAGCAGCCAGCACGTCAAAAAACGACAATACTTAGAGCGTCAATTTTTGACGCGGAAGTCTTAACCGTGCATCAATATGTGACGACTTAATGATCAACATGTGTTGATTTAGGACGATGCAGGCATTATTTTTTTTACTGAGGTACCGGAATTGGCACTGAAAAGGACCAGAAACCGAAACCAAAGAACCATTTTGGCACCAGAACCAAATAAAACCCAATCGGTACTCAACCCTACCTAGAAAGGACACAAGTTTTAGATTTAATCGTACAAATCTGCTGGTTCCACGTCCAGCATGTTTATTAGTTCAGACAAGAACTAAGCAGAACTAAAAATCCACAAAGCTAAATCAGTGTCAGATGGGAAGGGATCAATCACGAGAATGGAGTCATCAAAGAAGAGGCTAGAGGTTTCAGAGTCTAGGCGAAACAGGCTCAGAAACAGAAGATCAGAAGCGCTCGGTGAGGCAGGCAGGGCGGCACAAACAATACTTCGCACTGAGTGAGGCTCTGAGTATCCTGTGGGTGATTCCTGACATAATCATAGTTAAAGACAACTGGGAAAGTTTTGAAAATAAATCAAAAGATAATCAGATTGGGACTTTAAAAAGGTTTTGCCACTTTTTAACCATTTTGCTTCACTGATTTATCATGTTTTTCTTTTTAATTTTGCTGTGAAAGTAACTCTTAAAAGTTGGCTTTTTAATCCTTTATCCTACTAACAAGAAAAATCATATATAAAAGAAAAAAAAGTTGAGGCGTTTTAAGTAGACTGCAGTAATTATTTTTTGAAAGACTTCACACTTGAAGAATAATTCTGACCATTCGTTTAAGAAAAGCTAATTTCAAAGTATCTTTATTATTTTATTGTGACTATAATTACATAGTGATTCTCCAATCATTCCCTTTAAGAGATATCAATATGTTCTTCGAGGAGTATTAAACCAAAAGCAAGAATATCACCTGTACTATGCAAATATTGTAATGTGAATGTCAGTTTTCCTAGTTAATATAAAAGCTCTTTCTGTCCACAGTATTACTGCACATTTAAGTAAACCCCAGTTAATTCTGTAACTGAGGATTTATCAGAGCATTTACATGAATACCATTTAACAAAGTAAAATATTTAACATCCAATGATTGCATTTCTAAACTGTTTGTTATTCATACACGTCTGAGCGAGTAATTTAAAAATTGTCATTCATTGTGTTCAATTCAAACAAGTCTAATTCAGATTTGAATAAATAAACTAAACTGTGTTGGTTTAGAAGTATGTTAGGGGGTTGCTATGGCAGCAGAAAGCAGAACAGACGGCAGTTCTTCTGCGTTGGTGTTCTCTGTCTTGCTGTCTGTCCATGATAGTTTTATTAAACAGTTGATGCTTGCTAGTTCATAATAATTTATAGTTTACTTACTAAAACATATACAATACTTTTATTTCTATCTAAAAACTTAGCAAACATAGCTAACTTTTCCATTAGCATTTCCCAGTTCCTGATGTCATTCAGTCTTTGTAATACTCGATTCTAACCAGTTTCATCAGGAACCATCATTGATCAAATTAAAACGTTGTTTCTGTTGTCGCCTAACACCAGATGTCTTGTTCAAGTGCTTGAAAATATCTGATTCGACTGTGAAAAACCATCTGTTTCTGCTGCTTGATGTTTGTGAGCGTGTTGTCCTAAAACCACCGTTCACTTCCGACTTCTCTATTCGCACAGAATCTCAGAGATTCTATATCTTTCCGTTTCATCTTCATAGAAGTTTCAGATAGTATTCTCCAGAGCTATTCCTGGTTTATTTTTTAATCTATTACTTATGTATCCCTCTCTATACTCTCATGTTCTGTTTTTCAGGGTTTTGAACACCGTGTCCGGTCTGTCAAGTCCATAAAACAGAGCAAGTGCTTCAACAAAAACCAGAGTTTAGTCTTATTCCTTCTGGACGTGTCTTTTGTAAGGAAATGTTGGGATTTCTTATGCAATGTTCACATTATTGAACATTCTATTACCATTTGGAGTTCACATTGGACTGTTACTACTTGCGCATGTACCTGCAATTGGAACTTCTTTTCAATGGAAGTCATCGTTTGGACGCACGTGTGAACGTAGCATTACTATGGAGAGAAAATAGACTCACTCTGATCTGTGCGTGCGTATTTTTGATTCGTGCATGCATAATTCTTGATTCCTGCATAACTTTTGATATGTGCGTGTGTGATTCTTGATTTGTAACTCATAAAATACGTTTTTTTGCAAAAGTAAAAAAATTACAAAAATTTAAAAAATACAAACTACAATTTACACATGCACAAATTAAAATGACCACAGCCTAAAACTAATTACACAAAAAGAAATTTTAAAAATACGCACGGATCACCTCTTACGCACGCACGCAGCTAAATTTACGCAAAATTTTACCGTGAGACTCTTTTCACGCCTCACAAATTTGTCCGTGAGGGATGCGTTCAAGTACTACCAGAATGCTCGTTCACCATAGTTTTCTTGTTAGGCATTTTAAAATTTGATTGTGAATAATATCCGGTGAAACTTGACATTTTCACATTTTCCGTGCGTATTTTTAAAAGATTTTTTTTCGTAATTAGTTTCAAGCTGTTGTAATTTTAATTTGCGCGTGTGTAAATTGTAAATTGAGTTACATATCAAGAATGATGCACGCACGAATCAAAAATACGCACGCACAGATCAGAGTGAGTCTATTTTCTCTCTATACATTAGAGCAGGGGTGGGCAAACTACTGCCCGGGGGCCACATGCGGCCCCCTAAACTACTTAATCTGGCCCTCCAAATTAAAATACATTGAATCAAAAATTCTAATAATTGTTTTATTTTCATTGTATTTCTGGTTTCTTCTCATGAATGGTGTTGTTTCTCTGGCATTCGTGTGTGACTTCTGAGTCAGAAGGTGATTTTTCAGATTTCTTTGAGTTCGCATTTTCCTCTGAGGAACATCAACCCATTGGATCACCAAAAAGAGAACAAAAATCAAAATTTAGAAATTAAAATTCCCAAATTTTCTGTTTTTAAATGAATATATGTGAATTTTAATCCAAATTAAAGCATGTTTTTCTCTAAATTCCATATTATCTTTTTAGTTTATGAGGTTGATTACCAAATCACTCCTTCCATCTGCTCCTTGTCCGGCCCTTATGCCAAATTTTAGAACCCTTTCTGGCCCACAAATCAAAAAGTTTGCCCACCCCTGCATTAGAGGCATCGTCCAGTACAACACAATCTTATTTTGAGATCTTGCGGGTCATTATGTCCCTTCAAACAATAGTAAATGGTGTTCAGTTGCATAGTCCAAATCTTCTTCACACACACACTCACCAATGGTGACTAGTCAACTGTTTAGTAGGGTTTAGTGTCCTACCTAAAGTCAGTTTCAAACCTGTGATCCTCCAATCATGGCTCGACTTTTGTCTGCTGTCTCTTTAACCAGCGATAACATTTTCTACACTTTTCATTCTTGCTAACACTTTTGGTCACATGTCACACCTTCCTCCACCCATTCAGACCTGCTTGCACACACCTCTTCTCCTTCCTTCACTCTATTGTTCTGGATCAGGAGTGTCCAAATCCAGGCCTTGACGGCCAGTGCTGAAGCTCCTGATTGGCTAAACACACCTGATCCAGGTAATCAACAGCAGATAAGGCAAGGTTTCAGGAAAATCCTCGAGGCCTGGATTTGGACATCCCTGTTCTGGATTATTGAGTCTTCACCTCTGCTTCCTGTAACCTCATAGCTCCACTTCAGATCATTTCATTTACTCAAATATAGTCTTGCTGCCTCTCCTTTCCAGAACAAACCTCTACTGCTCTAGATGTTCCTTCACCTGCTTCCTGATCTTTTTACAAATCACAGTGTCATCTGCAAACAAGATACATTTTCATCCCCAAGTCGTCACCTATTGACGTTTGACCCCTCCACGTCACTTTTTGATGTTTTGGGTGTCCCCAACTCGTCGTTTCTTCAATGTTCTGGCTGTTCGTAAAATCAAGTGTCCGCAGTCCTTGGGACGAGGTACCGGATGTAGTACGTGGCGCTGACTGGTACTTGGGACACGTCCAAAACCGGTACCCAAACCAGATGCAGTAGTGGACCCGAACCGGTGCCAGATGCGGGACCGGATGAGAACTAGTACCAGGTTAAGGGTACCGGTGCTGGTTCAGTGCACGAAGGTTGGGACGTGATTTAAATTGGGCATACCATGATTTTCTTAAGTCTTTCAGAGTGAACTATATCCATATTACGATTATATATTACCTTTGGACCACTAAAAAATAATTTATTTACGAAATATTAGTTATATTTTGTGAGTTTTTTCTAACCCAGAAGTAAAACGACTCGATTCTTGAAGCTCCGCCTGCCGCTGCATGTGGCTGCCGCCCACTTCATGACATCATCCCAAAAAAAGTCGTGTGTGTTTATCTCTCCCACAAAAATAATACAAACTTTATCAAAGATGGATGCCATATGTCTGCCTTTAATAGCCCATCGTTTGAAGATATACACTATCTAAAATGAAAGTTTTCTTTTTTGCTGATTACCACAACATCAGTGGAGAAATTGAGAAATTGTGCTTAACGAGGGGCGGAGCTATCAGAGCAGACTCTTCCTGGAAGGAGCAGTTGGCACTTATGTCCGCACGTTTCCAACCGCTAATTTTTGTGGGTATGGGAGGGGCGCAGGTTTTTAGAGGATTACTCTTAAATGAATGAACGGATCTTAGGGTTCTTTATGGTGAGGAATAAAAATGCATTTAAAACATCAAAAAGTAGAATTTTCATGGTAGGGCCCCTTTAATGGGAACAGCCAGCACGTCAAAAAACCATATATATAGTGCCAAGTATCACAATTCCTGTAGATTCAGTTTCTGTGTCCTCCTCTCCTCAGGTAAAGAGTCTGGGTGTCATTCTTGACAGCTCACTATCATTTCATAACCACATCAATAATGTTACCCGAGCTGCCTATTTCCACCTGCGCAACATAAATCGTCTCCGCCCCTCTCTTACGGTCCACTCCGCTTCGATTTTGGTTCACAGTTTAGTCACCTCCCGCCTTGATTATTGTAATTCCCTCCTCTATGGTCTCCCTAACAAAACCCTCAATAAATTACAACTGGTCCAGAACTCAGCTGCCCGTATAATCTCTAGGACTTCAACCTATGACCACATCACCCCTGTCCTCCAGCAATTGCACTGGCTTCCAATTACAGCCAGAATTCAGTTCAAACTCCTCCTTCTGACCTTTAAAGCCCTCCAATAATCTGGCACCTCCTTACCTTTCTGATCTCCTTCAAATGTACTCCCCTTGTCGTTCTCTCCGGTCATCTGGAATTCTCTCCCACCCGAACTCCGCAATATTGTCTCCCTACCAATTTTCAAATCCCATCTTAAAACTTACCTGTTTAAATCTGCCTTCTCACTTTGATTTTCTGTGTACTCTTACTGATTTTTTATTTTTTATAATGCTCTGTTTTTATGTCTATTTATTCTGTTTTATCATGTAGTGTCCTTGGGTGACATGAAAGGCGCTTTAAATAAAATGTATTATTATTATTATTATTATATAAATATAATGTGTTGAGTTGGGAGTGAGAAAGTGTTGCCAAATATTATGAATAACACAGATTCCTGGGTAACCTCATGTGTCAGTCTCCAAAGCAAACAAGAAGAAGATCAAAGCTGATCCTCGGGGCAGTCCCACCTCCACCTTCAACTCCTTAGATCATCTCACCACTGTCTTCCAGTTCTGAACTACTCTACCACTCCAGATTTCTTCATCCAAACCACAACTCCTCAATCTGAATCCTATCATAAACGTACTCCAGATCTACAAAGATACAAAACAGCTCCTCTTCAGAGAAATCCTCAAAGCAGATATTGCAGAAATAATTCTCTTTCTCTGCATCAAACCATCACAAATGTTAATTTATTACCTCAGTCTGGCTCTTTCCCATGGCTTCATTATTCCTCGAGCATTCTCAGACGTTTTTTCTTGCATCATCTAACTCTGTGCAGTTCCAGCTCAAACATCAGCTGATTTTCTTACTTTTTTTCCCCTAACATCCATTCATTTTGTCACATTTCTTAAATAGATGATGTTAATCACGAGGTTTGATTCGGGGTTACGGCTCGGAATGATTGATAATACCAGAAATACAAAAGATTAATTAGTCCTTGTGATCAGGTTTGAATAAAAGCGCTCTAATCAGCCGCTAATTCAAGTGGACTTCCTTGGTTTCTCTCAAGTCTCGTCCAATTCAAGCAAGAAATTGTGTTTTTCTGTCTGCCAAAACCTCAAAGCATGCTTTCTATGGAAAAAAAAAAAAAAGGGGGAAGCCCCAGGAGAGCAGCGAGCAGCAGATGACCAACTTCACTCAAGTATGTAACGGTTACACTAAAGTGATTGTACAACATGACCCCCAACCCCCCCCTCTCACTGTCCCCACTGCCCGTGCCCCTCTTCCACCCCATCATGATATCAATTAAAGCCACGGCGGAAGACAGACGCGCCGATGAACCGTAACAAGTGGCATCTCCGGAGAGCGCCGGGGCCACCAGGCTGCCTTAATTAGGCCTGAAAGATGGCAGGTTATTCCTTCCCCGCGTACCCCGTTAATCTGAGACGCCAAGTCAACTCCGGCCCCAACTGGCAAATGTTATTATTTCATCTTCGCTGCAGCTGTGGATGAGCCGACAGGCGGAGGGCGGACCTCCATTTTCTTTTTTTTAACAAAGCTTTACAGGAAAGAGAGCTCGGTCAGTCAGTCCAGCCAAGTGCTCACTGTTACAGCCGCACAACAGGAGCATTACTCATTAATTAGGAATGAGGGAAGTGGCGGAGCGCATTTCTGACAGGTAACGAGTCCACCCCGTCCGTCTGCCAACAGACTGCCGACGCCTCGTTTGGAATTCAAGCTGCGTTCACATTCAAATGTCAGCCTCTCTCCGTCCCTTTTGCTCCGAGTGTGTTTTTGGGTGTAAATTTCATCATGGAATTTCCATCCGGCCCGCCTTCATTATGCAGTCTGAAGGTGCGCTCCCACCGGCGCACTTCAACGTACGAGGCGCCGTTTGAACGGGAATGATTAGAAATTGAAACGAGTGAAAAATAAAAAGCCAAAACAATCACAGCTGCTCTGGGGCCCTAAGTCACTTTGAAACAAGTGGATGGAAGAGTCGGGGGGAAAAAAAAGAAGGTTTCATCCGAATGTATCCCATCTGGAAGGCATAAGGTGAGTGTATATATTTATGAGTTTCATTCATATTTCAGCAAAATAGAAAAAAACCTTTTGTAAAAGTAATTTCACACCTGGGATACCATACTGTGTACATTAGAGACAATATATCGCAATATTTTATTTGGCGATACTTCCATTTAAAATGCTAACAAGACAATATTTAACTCTTTATTTATGAGTTTCCTTTAATGTCCTACTTTTGTTTTCCAGAAAAATACTAAGTTTTGACATGGAATGGGTACCAAAAAGGGAACAATTGTCTTTAGATATGTTATAATATGAGATAATGAGAGATTTATCAGGATATATAAAATATACCAAGACTCTTCCATCCCTTGTGTACAGCTAATACATAGAAAAACATGTCTTAAAAACAAAAAAACTATAAAAATATAATGCCGAGGTGTCAAACTGAATCGCTCAAGGATAAATATTTATTTAATCCTCTAAAACTATATTTTTAAACTCTAAAATAGAAACTTTTTAACATAATTATGAACTCGATATATAGCATTACCTGTGATAATGCTAGTGTGAATGCTGTAAGCTTAATTTGGGGGGTGAAGATTCTGAAATTGATAGCTAAAATGCTGAAGCTGATAACCAGGTAAAAAGTTAGCTAAAAGTAAAATTAGCCTAAAAATATAAAAAAAAAAAACTTAGGTTAGTCAAAACAGCTGAAAAAGTAGCTAATCTTTGAAAAATAACCAGCCTTAATTAGCCAAAACAGCTAGCATGTAGCTGAAATATTAGCCAAACTCCAAAACAGCCTAAAAAATCTTAGTAAATACCAAAATAGTCCAACAAACTAGCAGAATTTCAATTTGTAAAACTTAAAAACTGTAACTTTTAATATAATTATAAAGAACAAAAAAGCAGGAATATAATTCCAGAACAAATTAATTTAAACCTGAAATAACTTTCAATATTTTACGCTCGATAAAAATATATTTTGTCAAAATTAAACAAGTTAGAAAAAAGCAAAAAGGTAACATCAGGCCGTTAATAACAACGAAATAAAATGACCTGAAGGTCCGGATAGAGTTAACTGGAGGGCCGGATAAAGTTACCTGGAGGGCCAGATCCGGCCCCCGGGCCTGAACTTTGACAGATGAGATATAATGCATAAATCACCAACAGTTTTCTTCTTGGGGGGCCGTGGTCACTTTGTAGGTTAACAGAAGAGGTCTCAAAATTTAAATGTATCTAAATGTGAACATTTAAAGTTTTCCAGAAAGCTACACATAACCAAATTATTAACAAACCTTTCTAGGATATTCACAGAAAAAAGTAAAATAATTATAATAGCAATCCTTTTAATGTACGACGGAGTTGTAAGGCCAGTTTACAAACATATTTTTTTAAAAATAGATTTAAGACATTAAAAGTTGCAAATTTAGAGATTAAAATTTGTAAATGTATTCGATCAAAAGTCGTAAATTTGTAATAAAATATAATTTTATTTTTTTTTTGGCCCTAATACTTTGTTGTATTAATAAATAAACTAAACAACACTTGATAAAATAAAAAATAATCAAAAATATTCACTGTCTTCATGAAAAATACATTTTTATATAGATTTGATTATATTATATTATATTATTAATATATTTTAATATAGATTGCAGAAGAGTATGAAAATCATCATAAGCAGTATCGATCACTTGACTTAAAAAAATAAATTAAACAAAAACGAGTCTCTAAAATTGTTCGGGGGGCCGGGCCAAATATGGAGGCGGCCCACGGGCCGCTGTTTGAGGACTAAAATTAAGTAATTAATACTTCTTATGAATGTCAACTATTTGTATTCGCTGAAAGTAAAAAGAAAATAGTATACATTTTTAAAATATGTATGTTTTTCCATACATGTATGACATTATATTCATTCATTTACAAACCTTCTGCATCAGCAATGCTTTAGCTGGAAACAGCTTACCACACATTTGCATTAGGCTGACGTCTGGCATTTTTGGGAAACATTTTACTTTGGAGATAAAAGAGCTTTTTCTGACATGTTTATTCTGTAAATATAGTTTCTATTTTTGTCACGCAAATGTTGTTTTATTTGATAAAAGAGACACTCTGTGACCTTTCGTCACATGAAATGACAAATGACAAGTCAGATTTTCATTACAATGTTAGACAGTTAAATCCATCTCTTGTAAATCTTCTATTTGTCCAAAGTTTATGAAGAATTGATGACTCACAGATCTGAGTTTGAGATGAGATGTATTTAAATTACTCAGTGATTAAAATATTTCGGTATTTTCTTTTACTTTTTCAGTTGAAGGTCACGGATTATTTTTTCTTTTCCACATTTTCTCTAACAGCTCAGCCACTAAAATAGTTGGCTCCGCCTCTCATGTACCGTCTCTATGGCAACCACTGAACCATGAGGCCATAGAAACCTCTGCGCTGTTACATTACCCTCGACCCTTCACATCTCTGCAAACACAAACTTTTCTGTTAGTTATCACATTTAATTGTTTTTGTCTTGTGGTTTTTGCACAAAAAAAAAAGTTTTTTTTTAATCTCAGGGTTAAATCTCTGGCAAATATAAATATATATTTATATTATTATTTTTTCCACTTTCAGCAATTTTTAGCCAGTTTTTGTGTACTTTATTGAAAATATATGTTCTAATCACCACATAGGATACAAACCTTTTATTTAAAACGTCACGTGACACAGAACTGCATATAAATCAAAATGTTTAAACTCTGCTTTCTGGGGAAAAATGAATATAGAATCTTATATATTTCTACATATATTTATCAGGCTGAGGCTGAAAGAGCCATAAGGTCCAGTTTCTTACAAATGAGCTGCAAAGTCTCACTTAACTGTTTAGAACAATAAACAAATTTAATCTTTTTTGAGAGCATTAAGGATTTTTATATAAAATGCAGCTTTTAAATATTATAATACTTTCATTTGACAACAGTTCCTTTCAAAATAAAACCCGCCCTATGTCAAAGAAGATTCTCCTGCGGCTGAAATAAACATGGAGGACATTCAAATGTCTTTTTTTTTAAATCATTCATTAATAATAGGATATTATTAGGATTTACTGTCAAATATAAACAACACTGAAGTAGAATCAAATGAAAAATCAGAATAAATTAAGCTTTTTTTATTAAAATTCTTAAGGCAGAAAACACAAAACTAAGTCATTTTTAATAAAATTAAACTGGATTTGTTAGAAAATTTGACCGCTTTAGTGTAATCTACCAAAATAAAAGAGTTTTAGAGACTTTTATTTTACTAACTTTACAATGAAACTTTATAATTTCAACAGAAAATTAAACTTTTTTACTGTCATTTTGCTTAGATGTTTGAAATGTTGAAAATCTTGAAAATACATATTCATCCGGATTATAATTATTCTTCATGATTACTTTCTTTATCCTATCATGATATTTTCTGGCCCCTTTCTGAGTCAGTTGATGCCATTTCTCCATGCAGGGACACACACGTTGTTTTCTTAATGAACGGAGAACTGAAAAAAAATCATAGAATACGTGAAACCTCAAATATTTAAACTAGGGCTGTGAAATTGAATGTGTTATGACACGCGATTAATCGAAAAAAATTAATGCGTTAATTAATGCAAATTAATCAAAGAAACAGCTTTAACTCTGCAGTTCAGTGTGCGGTAAAACATTTCGGTGGGTATTATCCCGCTTATACCACGGTTACTGGCAAAAGACATAAATATTCAATTGGTTGTTAGTACTTTATTTTTACTATTTTATCACTTTTTCACAAAAAAACAGGTTATTTGATCGATTGTCCGGTGCCATATTGTACAAATTAATTTTACCTGGTAAAATATTGTGATTAATCGTGATTAATCCCTATAAAAAAGTGCAATTAATCCAATTTTTTTTTGTAATCGATTGCCAGCACTAAATAAAAATAATTGTTCTAAATGTAGAGGTTCGTCATGTGTGATTTCATATCGGGATTCTTCGCGGATAATAAGTGGTCGGCAAATATTGAGACAAAAAAAAAGCGATTAATCGCGATTAATTTTTTTCCAGGTTCGTGAGTAATTCGTTATTTTATTCATTATTTTTTTATTTTAGTTTTTTTTACTTGTCCTGTCCAACAGCTAAGCAAGCAGAGCTGAGAGCCTCTTGCGTTGGACAGATTTTAATGTCCCAACAGGGGTTTATTAAGTATAAACCCCTGTTGTATTTCATGCTAAACTTTATTTTAATTATGTTGTATCTTTTTCTTTTTCGTTATGTTTTTTAAATCAATTCCCGACCTTAATTTAAACTCAGATCCATGAACTAAAGCTACGGTTATTGTAGGATCTGTCATCTTCATCGGAAGAGAAGTTTCCAAATCAATCTTAAAATAAAACCATCGACAAGACATAGAAAATAAAGCTATAATATGTTAGAGAGTTTGGTCAAATGTTTATTTTTGGAGTATTTCTCATCACCAGGTTAAAACCAGCTCATTTTGACTTTAAGTTTATATTGACAGAATTTGAATTTATCATAGAAAGTCTCTGGATGGACGAGGAACTTCCCGTTTTACCGCGGAGGAGCTGCCAGCGCCGTTTGGAGCGACCGCGGGTTAGTCAAGCTGAATTTTAACAGGAGCGGAATAATTGCAGATCTACTCTACCTTCTCCTGCTGATTATACTGTCATGGGGAACGGCTGTTGCCAGCTGGTTTTACTGTTCAGAATCGACTTTTCCTGTATTCTCTTCACAGAGAAATACATTATGTAAAGCTTAAACTGGAAATTTAGACATTAAAAAAGAAAAGCACACACTATTTAAATGGTAGCTCAGTTGGCTTGG
The DNA here is from genome assembly GCA_003999625.1 of Oryzias javanicus. NCBI lineage: Eukaryota > Metazoa > Chordata > Actinopteri > Beloniformes > Adrianichthyidae > Oryzias > Oryzias javanicus. The sequence continues at coordinate 4,977,486 of CM012456.1, read as the reverse complement.
TGAAAAGGGAAGAAAAACAACTTTTTTATTTGTGTTTATAAAATTATTCCTTGCTAGTTTTTCCTTTCCCATTAGCATAGTGTCAAAAACTACAAAATCCAAATGCAAATATTCTATTCAAATAAGGTTCATGGCACTTTCCATTCCATTTTGCATTCTAGTCATCCATTATTTGTGAACAAGTTTACCACAAACTGATAATTCGATGCAACATTTAGTGGATCTAGACTTCATATCAGCAAGTTATAGCAACCGTTCTGTGCCAGATCTGGATGGATGCTGTTCAGATGGGATTTTTAATTGTTCTTTAAGAGAAAAAGACCAATCAGGAGCGAGTTAAAGGGTCAAGAGTATGCGCTGCACAGAGGAGGCTCTGTTTAATGCTTGTAGAAGTTCTAAAAGAGAACAAGGTGAGTCTTACCTGTCCCGCCATGGCATTTTCACACAGGAGAGTTTCATAGTCCATGGCGAAAACCGGGGCGTTATCGTTGATGTCCAGCACCGTGACGAGAGCGACGCCTTTCCCGATCTGCATGGGATCCTCTACAGGAGGAGACATTCACAAGATTCAAGCAGAGGTCCAGAACAATGACACCAGAGACTGAAACACAAACGATTCTGTTCCAAAAATCTCCTCCTTCTGACGTTCATTTGATTTTAATTTAAAACGAAACTAAATGTAAAAAAAAACTATCTGTTAACTTAAAAAAATATACATTTTGAGTCTAAAGTGATTCTTCTGCTCATTTTCTCAGCATGTAAAAACTTAAAAACAGCAATTTCACGTATCATAAATAAAAAATAGTTTACTTTCAAAAATTAGGCAACATCAGCACATTCAGGACATTCCTGCTTGTATTCATAGATTTAGCCATTTTTTAAAATGTTACACAGTTTATGAAATTTTTCTTTTTTTGTCCAATAAAATGACAAATTCCTCACATGTTTTGTTAACTTTAAAATCTATGCAAGTTTTATATCAAAACGTTCAACTCGTTCAGGATGTAACGGCTTGTACTTTTAGTATGAATACGTATATATATTTTTTTAATATTCTAAACAACTTGTGCGATTTTTGTGATTTCTTGTGCCATTAAAACTGAATTGGAAATTTGCGCACTTAAAAAATTGGAAATATTGGTATCAAAACGTTCAGAACATTCCTGCTTGTACTTGGGATTCATATATTTTGCAATTTTTTTTATTTTAATTTTTTTTTTTAGCTCAAGAGAAATAACAAATTCTTCAAATACTTTGTGCACTTTAAAATCTATACTAGTTTGGTATCAAAACATTCAGCAGGTTCAGGATACAACGGCTTTTACTTTTAGTATCAATATATTTGATCGTTTTTAAGATTTTATGTGATTTTTCAGCCCCATTGAAAATTAATGGGAAATTCTTCAAAAACTTTATGCAATTTTGAAACTTATATTAGTATCAAAACGTTTGGCCCGTTCAGGACATTCGTGGTTGAACTCATGGTATCTATTTGTTTTACGACTTTCAAGATTTTACACAATTTATACTATTTTTAGGCCCAAATGAAAACAAATATGAAAATCTTCAATAAAATTTAACCAATATTGGTATCAAAATGTTAAGCAAGTTCAAGACATTCACACTTGTACTTTTTGTATTTATATAGTTGAAAGTTTATTTTTTTATTTTACACAATTTTTGCCATTTTTTGTTTTAGTCCAAAGTAAATGAGAATTTCTTCAAATACTTTGTGCACTCTCAAACCCATGCTATAATGGTATCAATATGTTGAGCTCAATCAATTCATGCCCATTTTTTTTTCCGTAATTTTAATGAAAATTTCTTCAAATTCTTTGTTTACTTTAAAACCTAAATAAATACTTTTTGGTATCTATACCTTTTACAGATTTTAAAATTTTCTGCAACTTTTGCAATTTTTATTTATTTTTTCCTGCAGTTTCTTTATGCACTTTTAAAAGAAATTCTTTAATTTCTTTGTCATAAAAATATCCAGTCCGTTGAGGAGATTCATGCTGGTATTTTTTGGTATTCATTCCTTTAATGTATATTAAAATTTTACACTTTTTTTCAAATGATATTTTTTGTTATTAAATTTTGTTTTTTCTTTTGTGGTGTAAATCGTTCGTGTTTGGTATTTTTTCAGTTTACCACATTTTGCATTATGTTTTGGGTAATTAACTTTGAATTATTTATTATAGCTAAAAAAGAAAGAAACTGGTTGCCTTTTATGCTGTTTATGCTCTTTATCAATAAAGTTTTTATATCTTAACTGGTGTTTGATTCAAAGTTTTAACATATATATATATTTTGGACCAATATGGACACTACATCTGCTAAAGCTCCCCTGCAGCTGAGCGAGGATGAAGGTTTAGCCGGGCGTCACCACCACATCATCCGGGGATGAGACTCTGACATTGGCGCTGACTCGATCTGATGGCGATAAGAAGGGCGAGCGCGCCCCGGGGCCACAGACTTGTTGTCGTTGGAGAGGGCCGAGCGGATGAAATGTGAGCAACGTCCCACAGTTCTCTCACAGAGGGAGTCATTCACTATAAATACTGTTCCGACGGGGTGGGGGGAAGGGGGGCGGGGGGCAGATCTTGAAGTCTAAGCTGAAAACAGTGTCGCTCCGTGCCATAAGTCAGCAGCTCACGCGTGAGGGGGTGTTGTGACATTTTCCATGGCTATTGTTGCGTGCTCTTTGTTGCTATATTAGGCAACCACTCACACTTGGGACTTAACCACCAAGTACATCCGAGATGTAAATAAAAACGCAGCTTTGAAGGCGAGAAGCTTCTGAGGGAGAAGCGAGCAGCGTTTTCGCGCCTCGACGTGTGACGGCAGACGAAGTGGCGTGCTGACAGGCCGCTTGTCTTTTAGAACTTATCCTGATGCGACGCAGCTGTCTGAAGTGCTCAGCGGAGAGCGCGCTGATCATTGTTGTCCGCCGTGTCTGCGCCATGACAGCCGAATGACGGGAGGGGAGGGGGGAAGGTGTCTGCGTCCTTGGAGCGCTGACGAAGGAACAGAAAGGCGCTTCTTCGCATCGCATTAACATTGTTCACCCGCGGGCGAGACCGCCCGCCCTGAGTCAGCATCTCATCCTCGGGGAGACTTGGAGGTCAAAGCGGCGACACGTGTGTGCGTTAATATTCCCGGACGGCCCTTTAATGACCCCACAACTGCTGCTCTGGACGCTCATTGTCAAAATATTAACACACTCACTAGAAAATGTACATGTGCACCGTTTAGGTACCCGTCTCACCCGTTCCAGACTGAAGAGTTTGAGATTAGCGTGTTCCCTCTTTTCATACAAAAACCCCAGATAGGTGAAATCCAAAAACAAAGATGTTTAAAGGCTCAGAACAGATTGACAAGGTCTCCGGCCAATCAGGATGCAGAACTTTTTGTGGATTTAATGTTGAGGAAAGTTTCAAGCATCCATCCTTGTTGGGTTGTTGCATGACTTCATTGTCTTTAAATGGTAACCAAACCCTAAATTAACTTTTCTTTTGGATGTTGACTTCTATAAAAGGGGCTTTAAAAGTGTTATCTGTTGGCCACATTTTTGACAAATTAAAATAAAACCGTTTAATTCTTCAAAATATAGTCAAAAACCGTCAGTGCTGCCCCCTACAGGTTGAATCGAGGTATTACAGTTGAATTTTGTGATTGGTCAAACCATGTAAGTTTCGGAAGTCGGACATCATGATCTGCAGCTCCAGTAATGATAACGGTTGAGCTCCCAAGCCCCGCCCCCTTCTAACTTCAGCTGTGGGTGGAGTCAGCCTCCAACTTCCTGGTTTGGTGACCCTTTAAAGAAATATCCAACTGAATCCTGATCTCCTTTTGTTGGGGATTGATTTGAGATTTCTCTGAGGAACTGGACCGAATAGGGAATTTTTCATTGTTCTGCTTCTCCCTCTGTTTTTTTCTTCTTGGGGTGACCAGTTTTTTTGGCTGAATTTGAGTTCTTCCCCTATGGCTTCTCCTCACCCCCAGAGGCATTTGAAGCATTAAGGTGAGAACGCGATTCGCAAATTCTTTCATTGCACAATGAATTCTCGTCGTCAGTCAAAATTATGTTGCTGAGCTTGTGGGAGGAGCTACCAGCTAATCCATTTAGAATAGTCGCTATAAGGACAGGTTTCTGTGGATATCTCACTCTGGCCCAATCCGAATTCTTCCCTTCCCTTTAATTTGAAGTGGCAGTTTAAGCGGAAGTCGTGTACGGGATTATTATTTTTTTAAATTTCACCCTCCAAACGGAGGCGTTCAAGGTCCACCGTCGCGCTGAGAAGCGCTTTTCTTCACGTGGTCGTATACATTTAAATGTAAGTAATGACTTTTGTGTGGCATAACCTTTTTTAAAGTTATAAAACCGCTGTTGGTATGTATATTTAAGTGCTGGAAGCTCCACGCTAACGCTAGCGGACCGGCGATTTTTGATGACGTCATCGAACGAAAATATTGTTAGACACTATTTGTTGATAACTCTCTGTTTGGAGGGCTAAGGAAGAATCTGAATTGGGTCTTAGAATGTATGAAAAATAAATCAGGTTTATTTATTATGAAGAGTTCTACAAAAACATCGGTTATCATGACTCCATGTTTGGATTTATGTGATTCTCATTAAAAGATGTTCCAGTACAGGGAGCTGTGTCTGTATGACAGCTGCTTCCACTGTGTTTCTGCGTCTCTGTGGCTGAGCTTTAAGGCTCTCTGTCTTGAATTTAACCCGAGGAGGAAAAAATAAAATAAGGAGACCTTTTCCCTTTATTTTAAGTTTCTGAGTTCCTGATTGACTGATGTGACCTGTCAAACCTCAGATATTTAAATCGTAATTTTTGTAATTAAAATTTTAAATTTAAATCGCTCTAATCGCTTCAGATCATCTCTGATCCACTGACATTGAAACTGGCCGCCTCCGCGTTGGATTCAGCTTCAATAACTATCACTATAAAGATGTAGAAGAAGGTAAAACCTCCTATATACTCAACTATTCTTGGTGTTAACCCAATCGACGTATCAAAATGTTAAATTTAAAGATTCCTGCCGACAGGACAGTTGTTCTAATGTTCCATCCGGCTTACCGATGGTCTTATCTTGATTTGGACTCGACGGAGCTTTCATGTTCAAGTCCTGAACTGCACGTTTGCTTCGACTAGTGAAATTCAAGGACGCGACTTGACGTTACGGAGTCAACAAACACAAGAAAACATAAACATTCAGCGCTAAATACTTTTACTCTTATGTTTTTTTGGCCTTCAAAGGAGGGCAAAAGATTTGATCTCTCTTTGAAGTAAAAGTTTGTTTCCTGCAGTAACTGAAAGCTCGACAGCAGGTCTGTAGTCCCCGGTAATGGCTGCCCAGGGTAGATTTTACACCTTCAGGTCAAAAACGATTAAAGCCTCGTGCTGTAGGGAAACTTACGGCTTTCAATGGCAAAGATGGTGAGGTTGTGGACGGAGTTTGCTTCGCGGTCCAAAGGTTTGGCCGTGCTGATGACTCCACTTAAGGCATCGACGTTGAAGAAGCGCTCCAAGTCGGTGTTCCTGTCAATGGAGTACCTGGGAACAAAGACGCAAAACAAGCGATTGCATTTTCCTGTTTTTCTGAGCTTTATTCCGACAAAAATAAACCGTTTCACACTTTCAGTTTCACTACAAACTTGGAACTTAATACTGCATAAAAAAACCCCATTGATAAAACCAGGGACTGCCCACTTGTATCGCATTATAAAACTTTAATCAAATCCTTTCAATGCACATCAATTTGTATTTTCTTGGGGAAATCATGAGTTCAATTAACAGACATCCAAGGGGTATTACTGCTATGTAATTCGACTCTTGTGGGTGCATTAGTTCCACAATAATTTTCATTCCAGTCGATGCCGTAAAATATATTGCTGATTCTGATAACAGTCGCACGGGCAAAAAAGAGGCAATTTTACAGCTACAATGAAGGAGTAATTAGATTTTCTGATTAAGAATCCTAACAGGCCGAGCATGAATGCCATACAATATTCATTCAATTAAGGAAGAATGCGCGGGGATCTGAAGGCAGGCTGAAAGGCGAGCGCTCGCTTTGAGTCACAAATGCCGCCACACAAGTGTGGAGTGTTGCCCCTCCTGCAGGAATGCCCTTCTTTTGTTCTGCTCTTGCAAACGTGGCACTTGTTAACCCCCCCTACCATCTGGCCCTGTCTTTGTGAAAGCCACGCGGCAACTTTCAGGAATCTGTGGGGGTTGTTGGTAAATAGCAGGTGATCGCACACGGCCCTTTTGTTTTTTATGCCCAGCCAGCATGTGGTTTGGGCAGAAAATACGAAAATCCCCAAATGGGTTTATCCACAGTTTCAGTTGTGGGCTCACCTGTGGGTAGGGTCACTATGCTAGCCAGCCATCTGTGGGACTGTGCTAGCTCACTATAACGAAGCTTGCTCGCTCAATGCAGCGGAGCTTTTACCTCAATACGGTGGAGCATGCTAGCATGCTACATCCGAGCTCGCAAGCTACAGCACAGCTTGATAGCTCGCTGTAGAAGAGCTTGCTAGCATGCTATAGAAGAGCTCACTGGCATGCTGCAATGGCGCTCGTTTCAGCAGAGCTTGATAAAATGCTACAGAGGAGCTCGCGGGCATGCTAAAGAGGAATTTGCTAGCATGCTACAATGGCGCGCGATACCATGCTACAGAGGAGCTCTATAGCATGCTACAGAGAAACTCGCTAGCCTGCGGTAATGGAGCTTGCTTCATCGGAGCTTCCTAAAATGCTACAGCAGAGCTCGCTAGCATGCTACAGTGGAGCTCACTGGCATACTAAAGAGGAACTCGCTAGCATGCTAGAGCGGAGCTCGCTTGCTTTCTACAGCGGAGCTAGCTAGCACGCTGCAGTGGACCTCGCTAGCACGCTGCTAGCTCGCTGGCACGCTACAGCGGAGCCCGCTATCATGCTACAATGGCGCGCGATACCACGCCACAGAGGAGCTCTATAGCATGCTACAGAGAAGCTCGCTAGCATAATGTAATGGAGCTTGCTTCAGCGGAGCTTGCTAGCATGGAACAGTGGAGCTCACTAGCTTGCTAAAGAGGAATTTGCTAGCATGCTACAATGGCGCGCGATACCATGCTACAGAGGAGCTCTATAGCATGCTACAGAGAAACTCGCTAGCATGAGGTAATGGAGCTTGTTTCATCTGAGCTTGCTAAAATGCTACAGCAGAGCTCGCTAGCATGCCACAGTGGAGCTCACTGGCATACTAAAGAGGAACTCACTAGCATGCTAAAGCAGAGCTCACTTGCTTGCTAGAGCGGAGCTCGCTTGCTTGCTACAGCGGAGCTAGCTAGCACGCTGCAGTGGACCTCGCTAGCACGCTGCGAGCTCGCTGGGACGCTATAGCGGAGCCCGCTAGCATGCTGTAATGGAGCTTGCTTCAGCGGAGCTTGCTAGCATGGAACAGTGGAGCTCACTAGCTTGCTAAAGAGGAATTTGCTAGCATGCTACAATGGCGCGCGATACCATGCTACAGAGGAGCTCTATAGCATGCTACAGAGAAACTCGCTAGCATGAGGTAATGGAGCTTGTTTCATCTGAGCTTGCTAAAATGCTACAGCAGAGCTCGCTAGCATGCCACAGTGGAGCTCACTGGCATACTAAAGAGGAACTCACTAGCATGCTAAAGCAGAGCTCACTTGCTTGCTAGAGCGGAGCTCGCTTGCTTGCTACAGCGGAGCTAGCTAGCACGCTGCAGTGGACCTCGCTAGCACGCTGCGAGCTCGCTGGGACGCTATAGCGGAGCCCGCTAGCATGCTGTAATGGAGCTTGCTTCATCGGAGCTTGCTAAAATGCTACAGCAGAGCTCGCTAGCATGCCACAGTGGAGCTCACTAGCATGCTAAAGAGGAATTTGCTAGCATGCTACAGTTGTGCTCGCTAGCACGCCACAGAGGAGCTCTATAGCTTGCTACAGAGAAGGTCGCTAGCATGATGTAATGGAGCTTGCTTCAGCGGACCTTGCTAGCATGCCACAGTGGAGCTCACTAGCATGCTACAGAGGAGTTTGATAGAGAAGCATGCTAGTGAGCTCCGCTCTAGCATACTGCAGCGGAGCTAGCTAGTACACTACAGAGGAGCTCACTAGCTTGCTACAGAAGAGCTCTCTAGAATACTACAGAGAAGCCTGTTAGCATGCTGTAATGGAGCTTGCTTCATCTGAGCTTGCTAAAATGCTACAGCAGAGCTTGCTAGCATGCTACAGAGGAGCTCACTAGCATGCTAGCATGCTGTAACTGAGCTTACTAGCTTACTATAGAGGAATTCGCTACCATGCTAGAGCGGAGCTCGCTTGCTTGCTACAGCACAGCTAGCTAGCACGCTACAGTGGAGCACTCTAGAATCCCACAGCGGAGCTTGGTAGCACGCTAATCTACGTAGCAAGCTAACCCACTAAATCCCCCCTTAAGTTACTCTGGGCAAACACAGGTGGGACCACCACAGAAACTGGAGAAACCCATTTGGGACCCACATTTTCTGCCCGTTTAAACCACATGGGGCCGACTTGGCCTTTCGGACTGGGTTTTTGTTTTTATGAGTACCTCTTAAAAAAAAATAGAAAAGAAAAAATCATTCTTTAAGAACATTTAAGGACGTTTACTTTCAATATAGAGAAAGAAATCATTTGTACCTGATTGCACTGTTGGAGGTATCTGGATCGTGAGCTGAGACTCTTCCTATGGAGGTGCCCGTTTTGGCGTCCTCCGATACGACCATCTGACTCAGCGACGTGGAAAAGATCGGCGGCTCGTTCACATCTTCCACCGTTACCTTGACGGACGTCGTGTCACTAAAAGGACCCAAACTCAAAAAGTTGGAGTCGATATTCCTGTTTGTGGCTTCGATCCTCAAAGCGAAGCTGCTTCTCGTCTCAAAGTCCAGCGGCTGAAAGAGAAAAAGCGAGAAAAACACTTGGAAGATATCCAAAATTCACGTAAAACTGCTTAGCTTTGAGTAGCGGTGTTTCCGTTGACTTTGAAATTGCACAAATTAGAAACGCGATAATAAATTCGCCAAATGGAAATTTTAACAGCTCATCAAAAGTTGAACGTGTTACACCGGAATATTTGGATCTACAACTCATCTGTAAAATCACCAATCACCATTTCCTAAAATCTCGATCCGTAGCCACTCCCACGTAGCTTGTCCTGAATAAGACGCCAACATCTCCTTTGATAGATGATGGTGAGCGCTGGTGCCGTGGCAGAAAATTGAACTTATCTGCTGGAAATCAAAGTATTGTTTCCATCCATGTTTTTATAATGACTTATCGCGTGAGTTGGTTTTTATTTTTTTGCATAATTATGAGTAATTATGAAATTGTGTTTTTTTTTCGACATTTTTAGAATTTCGATAAAGTTTTACACACATGTCTGATGGAAATGCATCTAATATCTTTGTTACTATTGCATCAGGATTTGGGAAAAACAAGACAAAGTTGTGAATAACGAACATTGATGACGACAATTGTTTTTATAATTCATTATTTCTGAGCATAAATGACCGGTTTAAGGTCATGTACCGCAGCAGTTTAATTAGATTTAAGTCTAATAAATGAAAACCATACAAAACTTTGCTTGGAAAAGATATGGCCGAGAATGTTAGATCAAAAATGTAGCGCAAATCCCATATCATCATACTAACACCTCCATGCTGTGTTGCAGTTTTAGAATCACAAGAAATGTTCTGGTAAATTGTACAAGTAAACAAAACTGTGTATTTCTTTTGATTATACGTACGACCAAAGTGCAGAGCTGTACTGTTGCTATGCGGCTTTGGTCAGTTTGAAATGTGAGTGTTTCTGCCGTGACACTGCTAGAGTATTCTTCACATACGTGGTTTTAAAACGTGAGTTGGTTTGTGTTTATTAGAATGATTGTGAATTAATGGAAAACTGTAAATTGTGTTTTTCTACAATTTTAGAATTCCAATAAATGTATTATAGACAGCTAATATCTTTATTTTTAACCAGAATTTGATAAAAATAAAAAAAAACAAGAAAAGATACCAAGAATGAATATTAATTTTATTTTCTTTTTTTCATTTTGGTTTGCAGAATCATTAAAAAAAGACTTCTGTGCAATAATGACCAGTTTAAGGTCATGTACTGCAGAGTGTTAATTAGATCCAAAACTTTCATTTATTGAGCTTGTGTTTCACATGCTTAGAAATAAATGGCTGAAAATGTTGATTGATTGAATGATTGATTGATTGATTGATTGGTTTATTTCAAGCATAGATTGAAAATACAGGACAAATTTTATTTCAAACTCATTACAGAAACAATGAGATGCATTGATTAGAAAATTGAAAACAAACAAAAATAAAAGACACTTATGTCACATTTGGTTCATTCATTCTTTGTGATTATTAACTAAAGTCAGTAGAGTTTGATTGATTAATTTAAATGTTAATTTCAGGTTCTAAAATTGCTATGGAAACCCCACATCATCACACTACCATCTCCATGTGTAACTCACTCTCTGAAGTTTTTTTTTTTTTTTTTAATAGCTGAATCTCTTACTCAATAATATACTTTAAACTTTCTATGACATATTTACTGTTTAAGGTGGATTACTAAATTATTTTTCAGAAAATGTCATTTTTATCTGAGGTTTGAGCCGTTTCGCCTGATTAAAAGTTGTTTTTAATCTAACACACATTGCTGTGTGGAGCTTCCCCGTCCAACCGCGCGACACCTCGTTAGTTATTCAGGCCGTACCTTTTGGAGGATAATGACCCCCTCTTGCGTGTCCTCATCTGTCGTTATGTTGAACATGCCGGGCCCGTCACCGTCCATGATCCTGTAGTCGATCTCGGCGTTGGAGCCTATATCAGCATCTGCCGCTTTGATTCTGGCCACCACAGACTGCAGCGGCAGCGACTCCAGAACCGTGTACTGATAGCTGTCTGCAGACAGAAGCACACGCGTGTAACAGACGTGAACCTCACTGAGAAGTTGTTCTAGTGTTTGAAGCAATCCTCTTAAATCATAGAAATAAATCTGATAGAGAGACGATTCTATGACTCTGGAGAGCTTTTGTTTGACCCCTCCTGGATTGAAAGTACAAAAATAAAGACGGGAGTCACATTCGTAATCGTAATCTCCCCGATCGCCATGGCGGAGCTCATTACCAGACCTTTCTGTGTTCCTCGCCGTGCCTCCCTCAGCCGCCGTCTAAATGCTAATCTGCCTGACATTGTTTGCCGCCATGTAATCTTTATAATAGCTTTTTAATTTGCCATGGAATAGCAGCCCTTTAAAGGACCAAAAAATGACTTTCCTCCCACCGTCTTTGCACCCACCCCATGTCTGTCAGACCCCCCCCAAACACTTCAATTCTCCATCATGGAGTATTGACCCTGTGAAACCCTGAACTCCACAAAGACTGTTTTCTTTGGGTTAAAACGCCCCCCCCACACCATCCACTTCCACCCCCCAAGGGGACCAGTGAATCGACTCAGCTTCTAGTCCAGTGGAGAGCACACGAGTCAGTCTGTCAGCAGTCGGGCTATCAGCGGCAAAAGCAATTGGCAGTGCTTGGGATTATCATGAGAGGCTCTGCATGTCTTTGAATCCTCCAGCTCGGCCTGGAAGCCATTAGCAGGCCTGTGGAATACACTGACAAAAAAAAAAAAAAAGAAGACTGCGGATTGATCTCGGTATCCCAGGCCAGAACCGAGCCAGCTTTAAAGATGAGCGAGTGCCAGGAAGTGTTTGCTGAAATATAAAAGAATCCAAACAAAACCAAACGTTCATGTGTTTTTGTTTTTTTATTACATATTTTTTTAGGGTTTTCTATATACTGTAGGTCTGAGAAAGCCTTCCACATCAGTGAGGGGTCAAAGGTCACAGAGGAGGTTCTACATGGAGTCTTACCGCGGGTGAAACGTGGAGGGTTGTCGTTCACGTCGGTGAGCGTCACGGTGACGGTGGTGGTGCCGGACAGGCCTCCCATTTGGCCCACCATGTCTTTGGCCTGAATGACCAGAACGTACTGGTCCCTCGTCTCTCGGTCCATGTTGGGCAGAGCGGTTCTGATGACCCCTGAGGAGAAACCAGACAGATTCAAGGGTTTGGGTCCAACCGGGTTCACCTGCAGAAACCTTTGGTCAGCACTTTATTAAGCTTAGATCCTTATAAACATCTGTCATCCATCCTTTATCCATCCATCCATCCATTCATCCATCCATCCCTCTATTCTTTATCCATCCATCCATTCACCTGTCCTTACACTCATCCAAAAATGAATCTATCCTTTATCCATCCACTATTCATCCATCCATCCATCCATCCATCTTCCCATCATCCATCTGTCCATCCATCCATCTTTGTATCCATTATTTCATCCATCCATCCATCAATCCATCCATTCATTCATCCATCCATCCATCTTTGTATCCATTATTTCATCCATCCATCCATCAATCCATCCATTCATCCATCCATCCATCTTCCCATCATGCGTCCATCCATCTTCCAATCCATCCATATATCCATCCCTCCTTTATCCATTAATCCATCCATCCATCCATCCATCCATCCATCCATCCATCCATATCCATCCATCATCCATCATCCATCCATCTTCCATCCATCCATCCATCCATCCATCCATCCATCTGTCTTCCTATCCATCCATCCATTAATTAATCCATCCATCCATCATCCATCCATCCATCCGTCCATCAATGCATCCATCTTTCCATCCATCCATCCATCATCCATCGATCCATCCATCGATTCATACAACCATCATCCATCCATCATCCATCCATCCATCCATCATCCATGCATCCATCCATCCATCCATCTGTCCATCAATGCATCCATCTTTCCATCCATCCATCCATCCATCCTTCATCCATCCATCCATCCATCCATCCGTCCATCAATGCATCCATCAATGCATCCATCTTTCCATCCATCCATCCATCCATCCTTCATCCATCCATCCATCCATCCATCCGTCCATCAATGCATCCATCAATGCATCCATCTTTCCATCCATCCATCCTTCATCCATCCATCCATCCATCCATCCATCCGTCCATCCATCCATCCATCTTCCCATCCATCCATCCGTCTTCCTATCCATCCATCCATTAATTAATCCATCTGTCCATCAATGCATCCATCAATGCATCCATCTTTCCATCCATCCATCCTTCATCCATCCATCCATCCATCCATCCATCCGTCCATCCATCCATCCATCTTCCCATCCATCCATCCGTCTTCCTATCCATCCATCCATTAATTAATCCATCTGTCCATCAATGCATCCATCAATGCATCCATCCATCCATCCATCCATCCATCCATCCATCCATCCATCCATCCATCCATCCATCCTTACACTTGTGAATGATATATTTTGGACATGTTGAGCATTAATTCCTTTGTGTCATAACAAACCGTTCCAACATGTCTCCCAGCGATAACTGAAGCAGTCGTGACACACAGACATTCACTGGAGGTGTCCATCAGGCCTGTTTACAAGGACTAATGTGTTAAGAATGCGGTGTCACTACAAATAGCAGAGTAGCCTGATATGTGATGAGGCTAATGTTAAGATGCTCTCCGAAAACACAGGGAGACACTTCAGCCTGGGGGGGCGGGGCATCATCTGTCTCTCCATCCATCACAATTGATCTGAATCAGGAGGAGATAACGATTGTGACAACGACGCCATCATTGTTTGCCTTTTTGCACTCATTATGCTCAGAAGAGGACATATTTGTGGGTTTTCTTCTGGTTGTCCAAAAACTTCATGTCCATTATTATCAGTTAATTATTGACTAAATTCTCCCCGGGGTGTGGAGGAATTTTTAACTGTTTTGCACTACATTTGACCGTCCAACTGGCTCCACCCCCTCATGGCCCCAAACAGGGTTTTTAGAAAATAGATGCATGAATCTTCCAGCTAAAAAATAATTATATTCACAAAAAATAAAATAACTAAACACATTGAAATGCAAGGGAAGTCACCTCATCTTTCAAAGGCAATCCTGGCTGCTTTCAAAGTTAATGACTCGTTCCACACAATGTGTTTTATTCATTAAAGAGTTCTTAATAAAGAGTTCCAGAAGATTACTAATGAAGAACCACACAGAGCATCAATGAATCCGATTCAGCCTTGTTATCCCGTTCACCATCTAATGAAGAAGATGAAAGCATCGCTCTGTGTTAGACCTTCAGCCGTCATCAAATGACTCAACACAACTGATGTCCAACAGAAACGCAGGAACTATTATTTATATAATAATGCAGAAATGATCGATACTGTTAGAAGTGTAGCAGAAAAGGAAAAAAGGGTTTTCATTTTTTTTTTTTAATAACTTTTTTGTTTTTTTTCTAATTTCTCTGTTATATTTTACTGCTGTTTTATGGTTTCCCATTAGAAAGTATTCATACTCTTTTCCTCGTTTACAAATCTGATATGAATCCATTTTTTTGTTGTTATTATTATAACTTCCAAAATTAAAAAAAAGTAATAAAACGTTTTAGAGTTTAATTATTCTTATCTGTCAGTCTCAGAAGCATGTTCATTTGGAATTTGTGTGCGATAAAATGTATTTTCGTTGGATAATTACAACATTATGTTTTGATGTATTTTGGTCATATTACCAAAAAAAACCCCCAAAAAAACCAAAGATAAATGCAGTTTCTGATTTTAGCAACAATATTCTTCTGATAAACACATTTTTTGAGTATAATTGGATATCAACATTTAAAAAAAAATCTTCCCAGTTGTATTTTAATTATGATTAGGAAGTTTTTAACCAAATTTCTTCAAAATAAATGTCTTTAAAAGCAGATTTTCATGTTGATCTGAAGCTTCTGTTTCCAAAATCTCCTGTAAGGGGCGTGGCTTTTGGAGCTGAGCTGAGCAGCTCCGCCCCTGACCCCCTCCCCCACACACACTTTAAGAATCTTTTTTGCAAAGAACAAATGCCAACCCACTTTCTGTCTGCTGCACTCTATCATATGGTTCACCAGACACTGAAGCTTAAACAACCACATCATCTGCAAAGAAAGATACCTGCAGAAAAATGACTGATCAGAACCAGAAGGACTGACATACGGCATTCCTCTGATTCAGGACAGCTCTACTGGAGTCCAGTTAAAACAATTTATCCAACATCCACAGGTGGTTCAACAACTGCAGCTACATTCTTCCAGCCTCTTCTTTCACCTGATAGTTTACCCCCAGGCTCCACCCTGAGGGATGGCCTCAGGTTAAGATCCGGTGGAGGTCCTCTACACCTTATAACACCGGCTGCCGATGCAACACCAAAGGTGGAGATGGAGAGTTCAGCATGTCCCAGACTAGAGCATCAATTATAACACATCATCACACCATTACAGCTTCAGCACTTTGTGTTACAAAGTACAAAAAGTCCTATATAAAGACAGATTGATTTGATCTGGTACCCAATGTTCATGAAACGGATTCATCCTGAAAGGTTTGACATTAAACAGTACCTTCCCTGGTAACTGGACTAAAATAGTGTCCAACGGTTTATTATTCAGTTTGTGTGTTCCAGGGGTCTGCAACCTTTCACAGTAAAAGAGTCGTTTGGGTTTGTTTTCTGCTGATCCAAACCAAACAGGAGCCGCATTACAAATGATAAATATGAATCAAGGGGAAACTAGCATTTTCTTCAAATGTGAAATTATTTTTTACATTTGACAGGAGCTCGTATAATTTCCTTTCAAAATAAAAGCCAGAGTGTGCCAAACCGGATCATAACAGTTCAGCTCTGGACAGCAAAAGGTAAAAAGTGCTTCAAACTCATAAAAAAAATCTAGACTTTTTTTTCAAAATATTTGAAATTTGTGTTTTCTGGAGGAACCAGAACTCATCAGGAATGAAAACATATTGAAATAGTTTATCTTCCAGGTACACCACAATCATACGTTTATAAACTTGACTAATCAAGCATAAAAAGAAAATAATTATTTGATTTTTATTTAGCCAAAGAACCGCTTTGGAGAGGTTCAGAAAGACACTTGTGGTTTTTGCTGTATTTTTTCTATAAATTGTCTTATTCAGCTCTTTTTATCCCACAAAACTGAATTTACTAGATTAACTTTACTAGATACACCTTGCTAGTACTGCATTGGACTCCATGTTTTCCTTTGGAACTGCCTTAATCTTGGGTGGCATATATTCAACAAGGTATTGGGAACATTCCTCAGAGAGTTTGGCCCACACTGACAGGATGGACAGATTTCCACATCCATGATGCCAATCTCCCGTTCCACCACACCCCAAAGGTTCTACTGGGTTCTGGTGACTGTTGAGGTCATTAGAGTCCAGTAAATCCATCATCATGTTCAATAAACCAGTCGGAGATGATTCCACTGTGGTCATAAACCAAGTGTGCAGAGAAAACTATTGATAAAAGACGGGACGGGACGGAACCATTCTTTCATGTTATTGACGCCAAATACTGACCTTACCATCCGAATACTACAGCAAAAATGGAGACTCATCAGACCAGACGACATTTTTCCAATCTTCTGTTGTCCAATTTAGGAGAACTTTAGCCTCGTGTTTCCTCTTTTTTTAATTTTTTTGGACCAGTCTCTGTAAACCTCAGAGATGGTTGTAGGTTAAGATTCCAGTAGATCACCAGATTCTAAAAGTCCCTTCAAACACATTTTTTCTTCATTGATGCTCAGCAAATCATCTTGACCAGTTCCTGCGACGTGATTGGCTGGTTAGAAACTTGTGTTAACGAGCGGTCAGTATGGAAACAGTTTTCCTGCTGTCTGCTTTGTCCTTGTGGCTGTAAATCTGACTAAAATAAATCACACAGGATGTCTCAAAGAAGGCCGAATTTCCTAAAACGCACCCTAAAGAGGAAGGATGGAGAACGCCACCAGAGGAGCGATAATAACAGAGGCTGCCCAAGTCTTTTCAGCGTCTGTGATGTTTAAAAGGATATGCCACATTAATCCCAAACTGTGTGTTCTTGCTCTGTAAATTTAAAGCACACTTTTAAAGATCATCCAACACTTATACGACTCAGCTGTAAAGTACAACAACGTACGGAAATGAGGGGTGCAGCTGGGCCACATGTAAAGACTAAAACCATTTCAATTTATGCTGGACGTCGACTTAAGGCTGAATATGGAGTTATGTGCAACTATGAGCATTAAGAGGGTTTTTAATGCAGAAATGGAGAATGAACATTTCTGATTTATTTCTCTGAGAGGGAAATTCCCCCAAAAAACTGTTATGGACTTGGCAGGATATGACATCACAGGAACCAAGACTTGTTTTTTAAACTAGATCCAGGTTGGTCTGTTGTAAAGTGTTTGATAAAGAATTTGCTAATGCACGTCTTAGTTTTAGATTATTTTATTTGAGATGTGGGGTATTTTTACTAGGGATCAGGTTTTTTTGGGCCCGATCCGATTCCGAGTCATTGGATTTTGTGGATTTGACGATACCGAGTCCCGATCCGATACTTTTGTAACATATTTAAGATTTGTGTTGTACTTTATTTATATTTTATTAAACTTCTTTTATCATTAAAAACTTAAATAAAACACTTCTGTGAAGTAGCTTTAATAAACAAGTTAAAATAGAGCAAATATAAACTAGGGAACAAAATCATATTTTCTTGTTCTATAAGTGATAATTAGTCATGTAAGAAAGTTTAGTGACTTTAATTTAATATATTCAGAGATATTGAACATTTTTGACCAAATGTGATTCCTGTCCTCATTTAGAATTATTTAAAATACATTTTGACTGTTTTAGCACAATCGTTTATTTGTTTTTTTTATTTGTTTTTTAAGATTATGAGTCTCTTTTTAAGTTCTAAAGACATCACATTTTCTGTTTTATTATCAGAATAGTTAATTTTCTTAACTTTTATTTCTCTTTCAGATAAGTAAAACAGGCATATCAAAGGACAGCTCGGGTCCTGAGGATTAAATCACGGCGCTAGCATGTAGCAGTTAGCAGCTGCTGCTTAGCATCTGTCTGCAGCACAAAGAGCTTAACATTAAAAAGAAACCAAACTCTGTCTTTTTCTGTTGAAATGCCTTTAGAGGTTGTTGTTTAGAGACACTAACTGTCAGTTTAAAGCGTTTTCAATAGAGTTATTGATCCCGGAAGTCTGAATCCGTGATCGGCTAGCTAGCTAGCTAACTGTTTATATCAGTCTTCTGCTTGAACTGTTGTTGTTTTCTGCTGCATTTTCCAGGAATAACATTTTGTGATCTGTTCATGACATGCAGACTTCTAGTGGAGGATTTATCCAGAATAATAAGCTTGATATATAAAGCGCTGATCATAATAAGAATAAATTAAATATCTGATCCTGATCGGACAACGGAGCCCGATTTCGATCGAGTCTTCAAACACGTGATCGGATCGGGACATCCCTACTTTTTACCCTTTTTCAAAGCGTTCATACGTGTGTCGTCAGGTTTGAATGAGGTTCACAAGCCATGAAGTTTTGGTTTCCGATGATCTAAAACATCTGTGTATTGATACAAAAAAGAATCGATTCAACAAATTCAATCAGGCTTAAAATTTTTGATTTGAAATCTCAAAAAAGTAACATTGAGATGCAATATAAATGGTGTATAGTTACTGGGCGCTGTACTGCATCCATTGGAAGCCTAAAGTGTTTCACAGTCCAGTCCACCCATATATACATGTGTTCACACTCTGCTGCCTAAAAGCTGATTGTCAAAAAAATAAATAAATTGTTCATGAATAAATCTGAATGTTTACATGACGTTCGCTCTTAAATTCAACGCAAGATTTACGCAGGAGTTCTATTTCAATTTTGTGGTAAAAAGGCAGAAAAAAGGTTTTCAAAATAAAAAAGTGACTGACCACCCAATAACACCATTATCTGTATTTGCCAAGTTTCATTTTGGAAGCAGATGATTTATGACACAAACGTGCATTTTACAAAGACTCGAGGAGGGGGGAGAAGGCATGGGGCCTGGTTGCCAAAGATTTTGGATGAGAATGCCGAGTGTCACTCATCCAAAGCCAGAGGGAGGACGGATGGTCGTGAGACGGACTCCTCACACGATGAAATGGAGACGCACCGCAGTGTCAACCTGTTACCGGTAGGACTGTGGATCGTTGCTTAGGTGGCGATCCGATACGATTCACGAATCAAGCTCAACGATTCACGAGTTGAACCACGATTTTTACTTTTTAATATCATGTTTATTGCTATGAGAATATTTACTAGATGGAGGAGAATTGAAATTATTTGTATTAAATCACCAACATTTATACATTTATTTAGAACGGTAGATCAGAATCAACAAAACTGATTTAAAAAAAATACCCAAAAAGATTCAGATAGAAAGAAATTTTGTCATTTTAAACTTTTTTTTTGTCAGCCTTCTGGTTAAGTTCAGCAGTAACATAAACAACATAAAGAGGATAAAAATTACTGCCGTTTTGGATCATTTAACAACAAAACTTAAAAATGTTTCGAACATTTTTTTTATCCTCGAAGTTCTTCAATATGTTTCGGCGCAGAGCCCGTGTGAAAAAAGTATTTTTTTCTGCAGCAGAATCAGCGGATTCACGTTGTTTACATCCTCCTTTCAGCAGCGTGAGGCTGTGTTTCTTCAGAATAAGATGGAGTTTCGTTAACTGCATCAACTGTTGAAGAGTTATCATAACCAAAAGAATGTAAACACTGAGATAGGCTCAGATGTTAAAGCTAATTCATTTTTTCAGAAGTTATGTCAGTGAACAGAACTTCAGTCTCAGTTTTTGAACGGAAAAAAACTCTCACTAGTTTTACTTTGAAAACCAGAAGTTTCTCTGCAACTAAAAAGTGTTTACTTTCGGTTACTAACGCGGCTCTTTCGGCTTTGTTTTAGTTCGTAAACTTAAAATAATGCATTAATCTGAATTCCAGAAGAAAAATACATCATTGACAGATAATATTCTGATCATATTTTACTACAATTTACTATATTTATAAAGATCGCAAATCAGCGATCTTGGACGTCGCAAATATTCGTACTCGGATTTTCGGGAGCAGATCGCGAATACCCGAGCACCTGGGTACTCGTTACAGCCCTAGTTACCGGACACTTGAACAGACAAGGCGGGAACTGAAGCTGCGAGCTTTGTGAGCGCGCAGCTCACCGGAAGATTTATATGATACCGTATAAAACGCTTGGCCCAAAAACGGTTCCTCCCTAACCCAAATGTGCAACTCATCTGTGCACGCCTCGCCTCTTTTGCTGCTCAAACCTGAGCGATGGGTCCCGGGAGACCCGTACGATCACACACATCATCTCTCTTTATTTCAAACACATTTCACCTCAAAAAAAGGAAAAAAACGTCTTTAAAAAAATGTCAGAAATGATGTTCAATACAAGTGTAATTACATTCCCTCCAGCTGAAAACTCTAATTAAACGTCTCAGTCGAATTGTAGAGAACTGCTTCTCTTAGCCCTTCAGTGGGTTGATCGATATAACAATAATAATATAAAAGTGATGTTTCAACACATCACATGATGATATAGACAGTAAACAAACTCAAAAACATGTTTTTTAACCTTATCTGATATTGTGTTTCTTCTTCCCTTTGTGACATCCATCTATCCATTTATCACCTCTACGCGCAGCATAACCCAATTAAACAGCGCTAACAACCGCTGCGGTTCCTGCGGCGGCGGCACCCGGGCGCCGTGTTTACCGACTTCCCTCCGTAGGTGACTTTAATCTAGCCAAGAAAGAAACAAAGCAAAAGTTTTCCTTTCCCACAGACCCAGCATGCATGTCCACACTCGAAAGACTCGTTATGAAACGTTCAGGGAGAGCTGGGTAACGGCTGGATTCCTCTAAAGGAAGACAGCTAAAGCTCCGATTCACACACAACTGACATATTTAATATCAAGTCAGTGTGCTCGGGCTGGAGAAATATTGACTCTGGTTAATGACGCTATAATTTTGTTTCCAGGAAAATAAAAAAATAGATTCCGACATGACAGGAGCATTTTTCTTCTGTCGTCTGGCCAGAAGCAGATGTACGCCGCCGCTCCACCTGCTGATGTAGCACTGTTGTTTGTCTGCTGGGTGCCACCGCCCCCCTCGCTCTCTATCTCTGTTGCCCCGTGCGGTGCTGGTGTCATTCCCGGGGAGCGGCGATGATTAAAATCCTTCTGTCGTTATCTCGGCGCGGCCTCTCTATGCGCCGTGACTCCTCGCCTCCGGTGCGAGCCAGACGCATTGTGGCCGCGCATTCATCTAGCTGTCTCCACACCACTGGCGGCAGACGGGTGGGCCGTGCTCCCTGCTAAATCCCAGATACTTGACATTTGTCTTGTGAGGAGGAAATAAAAGTGCAGGCTTTGCGGGAGCCCTCTGGCTCAGCGTGGAGCTATGAGATCTCCTGATGAAGGTGATGAACACTTAAACATGAAGGGTGCAGGATGTGATTTGCTGAGCCTTTAGGCGGTCTGCTTACAAGGAACGGATCCCATAACACACAAAAACAGATCGCACAAACAGGGAATAAAACCTGCGGCCCAGGCAGTTTATTACCGAGTGACATTCAAGCCTCTCAGCTTAATCACAAGTTACTATAGCTACCCAGGGATCTACAAGTGTGAAAGAGCCGCACAATGCCGCGCCACAAAAGGCCGCCTGTGACGGAAGTGAATGAGAAAAGTCAGGAAATGTGAGGAGTGTAGATGGACTGCTTTCTGGAGTTGTTTTTCTTTAGTTTCTCCATGTTATCTCCTGCCTAGTGTTTTGGGCATCTGGGATCTGCCCTTTTGGGGAGGGGTACTGTAAGGATTGTGGACTCTGGTTTGTTTTTGGCTATGTTATGGGTTATGGTCATGACAGGACTACACCCCTTCATGTTTCCTGTCACTGAGGGGAGTCGCCGGTACTGCTCCTCTTCACAACTGCTCCTGAAGAGGTTCTGATACCTCTCACATCTGCCTGGCTGCATAAACCCAAATGTTATCAGAATTGTTTTTGGTTCTCCATGTCCCCTCCTGCCAAGTGTTTTGTTTTTGGGCATCTGGGATCTGCCCTTTTGGGGAGGGGTACTGTAAGGATTGTGGACTGGTTTGTTTTTTTTTTTGTTTTGGCTATGTTATGGTCATGCCAGGACTACAACCCTTTATGTTATCTGTCACTGAGGGGAGTTGCCGGTACCGTTCCTCTTCACAACTGCTCCTGAAGAGGTTCTGATACCTCTCACATCTGCCTGGCTGCATAAACCCTAAATGTTTTCAGAATTGTTTTTGGTTCTCCATGTCCCCTTCTGTCAAGTGTTTTGCTTTTGGGAATCTGGGATCTGCCCTTTTGGGGAGGGGTACTGTAAGGATTGTGGACTCCAGTTTGTTTTTGGCTATGTTATGGGTTATGGTCATGCCAGGACTACTCCTTTTCATGTTTCCTGTCACTGGGGGGAGTCGCCGGTACCACTCCTCTTCACACCTGTTCCTGAAGAGGTTCTGATACCTCTCACATCCGCCTGGCTGCATAAACCCTGAATGTTTTGTGGACTTGTTTTGTTTCTCCATGTCCCCTCCCGCCAAGTGTTTTGTTTGGGCATCTGGGATCTGCCCTTTTGGGGAGGTGAGCTATGAGGATTGTGGACTCTAGTTTTTTTTTCTGTTAGCTGTGTTATGGGTTTTGGTTCATGCCGGGACAACTCCCCTCCATGTTTCTGACCCTGGGGAGAGTCACCGGGACTGTTCCTCTTCACACCTGTCCCTGATGAGGTTCTAATACTCCTTATATCCATCTGGCTGCTGCAACCCTGAATGTTTTATATTTTTGAAATGTTCCTGCTTGTCCCCTCCTGCCAAGTGTTTTTGGGCATCTGGGATATATCCTTTAGGAGAGGGGTACTATGAGGATCGGTTCTTGTCAGTTATGTTGTGGTTTTGGTCATGCTCTGTTTTGAAATGTCACATCAGTTTTAAGTTTGTCATGAGCTGTCTTCATTTCAGTAAATTACCCTTAAGTGTCTGGTTTTCAGTTCTTCCCCGTCAGGTCATCGGCTCCGCCCTGTTCTATCACCCTTTATGTCTTGCCATGTTTTGGTTAATTTATTATTCAGTTTCTGTCACCAAAACCTGCTCCCCCATGTCCTACGTCACCTATTTCTGACAAGAAAGTGAAGGTGGTTTGGTTTCCAATAAAGAGATAGCACCTTCTCCCGTTATATTACCTGCCTGACCAGCAGGAAGCAGCTAGATTTATACCTACCCTCAAGCTGTAACTTTCTCAATATAGCAGAGTTGCCACAGCAACCCAACAACAACAAAAAAAAGAGAGGGTTTAGAGGAGAGCAGGCCTCATATTCACAGCCCAATCACAACCAAAGCTCATTCTCTCCAGACCCCGGTGTCAAATGCTCACATCTACAAGGATTGGACATGGCCTTTCCCTTTATTTGAGTGACTTTGCTTTAATTAGATTCTTTGGAGGAGACAAAGCTCAGTCTGTCGAGGCTTCTGCAGCCAGAGTGCCTGTCACAATCAGACGTCATACATTCTGAGAGGCACGCCATGTCACATCCTAAATACTCCCCTTCTGAAACTAATTAATCCCCTCATTCACCAGTTCCCGCTACCTGAATTCCTCCTTGTTATTCCAGCTGCTGGGGGTTTTGTGCATGCTTAGCAGCACTAATGCGCTCGAGTAATTGTCTCTAAAGTACTTGCCATATCGCCAAGGTGTGCGCAACTAGAGGCAGCTGTTCAAACCTCCTTCAGCCTGTCATCAATTAGAAGGGAGTCCTTGACAGCGTTAGCATTTGAGCCTCACCTTCAGACTCAACTACAGGCAATCAATCAGTATACATTACAAAAGTCTGTCTTAACGTAGCACCTTTAGGCGCCGCGGCTTGGTGACATTACGCTCAGCTCGGAAGTTATTGGAACTATTTTCGGATTAAGTACTTTTCCCAAGGGCACCTTGCAGATTCAATTTGGGATTAGGGAGAAAAGTAAAGAGACTTGTTAGACGAGGCGGGATGCTACCCACCTAACACCAGGTCGCACGCGTCCCTCCCGTGGCCATTAGCGCTCTGCCACTTAATCGCTAGCACGGCGTTGCAAGTGTTGAGCTCAGAGCGTATTTCAGCCGCAGCACTTTGTCAAAGTCAGCCGGCACGACGGTGCAGGCGCGCGCCGCAAATGGGACTAATTAGAAAGCTACAAAGACACGGGCCCGGCGCTCATCGTACAACACTCAATCCTGAGCTGCTGTCTGAAGATACATTACAGGTATCGACACCATTTAACAGTTAATACAAACCAAGCAGTTCGAGGAGAGCAAAGTATTTAATGACCGCGCTGTGATGGGGTTCGCTGTAAAGTGGCAGCGGAGGATAAAGGAGCGCCACGCTCTCATTAGAAAACCTGAATACATATGCAATCAAGGACTTCCTGACTCACCGCGGTCTTAACTGTGTGGCCCTGTCTTATGCTGTTTTGTTCTACAAGGTATAGATTAAATCTGTTTTTTTCTCATTTTATGTTATTTTTTTGAAAAGTTACACATTTTAGATTTGATGCCTTTCAGGTTCATAAAGACCAACGAAACTAAACGTAATTCTAACATTAAAAAGACGAGTAGTAAAAACGTTTCTGTTCAAAAGGTTGTTAGGATAAATACTATGAAATATATTGAAGCCAAAGAAAGAAACAAATAATCATTTTTTTAGAGGCTTACTTTGGATTTGGTTTTTCTCTCTTGTGTTTCTCCGTCTAATCAGTTATTACATCAATAAAATTAGAACTATCGTTCACGAATGTATGTTTTCTTTGTCACATAACAGAAATATATTGTAGTTTTTGTATATAAACTCGCTTCCTTCCATTCCCTTTCAAGCGATCTGATTGCTTGAAATAAACCATTCATTCATTCATTCATTCATTCATTCATTCATTCATTCATTCATTCAGTTTGAACAGTAACAGAAGCATACAGAGAAACAATCATTCTCCTTTTTCAACTTCCATATTTCTGTCATATAGTCGCTTTGGAATATAAATAACAGCCAAAAAATGCATAATAAAGACAATAAAAATCGTCTATAAGTTGTGCTTTTGGATTAAATTTGTTTAACAAAATATGGGACCTGGAGCAGATTTTATTTTTTGAAAATAGGACCTGGAGCAGATTTTATTTTGAAAGGCATTTGAGATTAATTAAAAATGTGACCATAGAATGAAAATGTGCACGGTTCACCACCATATTAAGAAAATGCTAAGTCAATCAAAAGTTTTCGTATCACTTGTAATCAGTGGTTCCTAACCACCAGACCGCGGACCGACTCGCGGAGAAAATAATTAATCAAGTTTTTTCTTATTCGCTTATCTCAAAAAATCTTTTATTTTGAAAAATAACCTGATTCTCTCAGCGACACCTCTGAGCACTTGAGTTGTAAAGTTTAGCTAAGGGTGAAAAATGACTTTGTCTGAAGAATCTTTTATTCTGAAAACTCTTTTGGTTTCTCAGACGACACAATTACATTTTAGTCACTTGATCGCTAACAGTAGCACGGCAGTGGACTGCTGTTAGCGATCAACGCGAGAAAAGTTCAATGTGAAACGTTTCTTTGCTAATGAACAAGGGATTAGAAGAACAGATGAAAAAAGAAACAATAGGTTACTAAAATATGGATTTTCCCGCTCACTGAGCTTGTTTGCATAACATTCACATTATTTGGCAGAGGACGTTACTACAGCTTGTTGGTTTTATATAGAGTTATATTTAACATGAATACATGTATGTCTTCTGACATCCTCAGGGGCTGACTGGTCTGCACCCACAAAAAAACAGTTGAATTCTTCAACGTTGGTGTTGCTTGGAAAGAATCCCAGCATGCCCGGCGTACGACTGAGCGGCACTTCTTCTTCTGCAATGCTATTGGTAATAAACGCTGACAAACACACCTGCAGCGCCCTCTAGTGGTTGTTACTATCTATTTTTTTTTTTTTTATAAAATTCCATGTAGGTCACACCTATAGTGTAAGTCACACCCCCAAAAAAATGATGCAAGAAAATACGACTTATACTTTGAAAAATATATATATGTATAAAAATCTTATAAAATTAACCAACTGCTTTTTAGGAAATCAGTTTCTAATTTTCTTTTCAACACAGAAGCTTGACTAAAAAAAAAAAAATTAAAAGATGAAGGAACATATAGATATTTTGAAATAGTTTTCCACACGTATGTTTGAATTTTTTCAGTTCATGTTACAGGACGGAGCCTGAAAATGAATTTAGAATATAAATAAATAAACGGACCACTTCTTTTCCCCTGCTGTTTATTTCGCTGCTGTTAATTGTTCTGCGTTTTTTTTTAGAGCCAAAGTCCACCTTGCTGCTTTGCTGAACTATAATCAGCCCTCAGAGTTTTGTCCCTTTGAGCTGGGACTAATTACACTATCAATTTCATGGCTGGCTGCTTTTTATACCCACAGCTGATGTGCGTCTCCCCAAACTTTCATTGCAGCGGCTGAACAGGCACCGTAGCAACAAGTGGTAGGAGAAAAAAAAAAAAAAAAAAAAAGGCTAATGTCTTAATTAGTGTGTAGCGGGAGCAGAAGTACAGCAGAATCCTGAGGTAAGGGAATTTCAACTGTGCTTACCTCTCATTACTCGTCTTTGCTGATCCATTAAAGGTGGACAGCTCTGAACGGAGGTGTGGATGTGCTCCGGGCTGATCGGAGCGGGGAATTACTTAAAAGGGAAGTCTCATGCACCCTAAGCTTGTGCCACAGAAGCTCCACTTTGTGGTAATTCTCAATTCTTCTGGATGGTAGCAGCAACAAAACAGAAAATATCAAAAGTTTAATAGAATTTAATGATCTAAACAATCTGTTTTCCGTAAATCTTGATGTAGAGACAAGTATATGCTGCTGTTGTAAATTAAAACGTAAACAATGAAAAGGGACAAAGGCGTTCCTTAATGATCATTTATGCAAATATAACGCTGATCTGGCTAAACACGCGAGGCTCCTACGATCTAAACGACAGATCCAGTCTACATGGGTCCAGAACTCCAGAATCTTTGTCAAACCACTCGGATCACCGGACCTGGCAAAGCCTCTGGAGATAAAATCCATGAAAGACTTTGAGAACTGTGGGATTACGCATGTTTGAACCTCTAATTCAAGCAAAATGTGAATTGTGGACTCATGAAACCGTCGGAACTGTTGAATATGAACTCTGACCCGATTCTGAAGAACTTGAGCACAATTCCCTTGAAATGAGACCTTCACAGTCTCTCAGTCAAAACAACGAGGATGGTTTACGTGGCCTTAAACCTGTTCCTAAACAGAGATGTAGCTCTGATTCTGCTCCAATTTTTGATGAATACAATCTGCTCTAATTGTCTTTTTAATGAGAATATTGTGACTTTTTTTTTCTTTTTTACTTTTTTCAAACCAGAAAATGCATAGAGATAAATAAACGTTGCTTTAAAACAATGTGATTCTACATCAATCTATCTGAGGATTGATTCAGACTGGACAAGAAAAAAAAAACAAGATTATGAAATTAATTTTTTCAATTAATATATTCAATAAGCATATAAAGTACTTTATACACACAATATTTATATATGCAACATCAAAACTTTTTGGTCATTGAGGCCTATTTATTAAAACAAAACATCTTTAAACTTTGAACACAAACAAAATGCTAGAACATGTAGTTTCTGATGACATTGTCATGTCTTTAGACTAAATCTACAAAAACTGAGAGAAAAGAAAAAATATTAGAGTGTTGAAAATACCAAATCTATCTGGAGTTACGCTGAAAACACAAATGTTCTCGTCCCACCCGCCTAATGTCCAAATTATTATCTGCTTTTCCTGGTGATTTTTGATCTCTTTGGCTTGCCGTACAATCGTCCCCTGACGGCCCCAGCGAGTCCGTTACAGAAAAAGCGTCTTTCTCCTGTACGGGACAGCTGCTGCTCTTAACTGGGAGATTCTCTGAATCCAGAAATGGAAACGTGGACTGATGCTGTTATTCAGCTGTTAAAATTAAATAAACCTGATATCTATCTTGCTTGTACACAAAAACCACGTGACTAAAAATCTCTTCAGTGATTTGCCAGGAATAGGATATATAGACATATAGATTGTTGGGAAAAACAGTGTGAGAAGAAAAAGTTACGTTAAAAGTTGTTTAAGTATCAAATTTTTTTTTTTTTCAATTAAAAAAAAAAAAAGTATCACAGTCATTCGTCCAAATTTTAATGCTCCATGTTTCTCTGTGGCTCATAGCTACTGAAAAATCCATTTGGTGACGTATCGTGATATTTCGTTTGCCGATACTTAAATTACGTGAATAATTTCTTGTACCATTTTATTACAATGAAATACCTATACTCTTTAAAAGATAGTCCTAAATTGCTCTGGTACAGTCTTTATTGCGATATTTATCATATCGTAAGAAACGTATCAGAATATGTGTCGGGTCCAACAGCCGTTCCACTTTTCAGACTGAAAATGTGTTCCGAATAATCAGGAAACAAACTCTAAACCACTTTAAGTCGACCAATAGTGTCCAGTCTGAATCCTCCCTAAACTGCAACATTGATCTGGACTGATCCTATGAGAAATAACAAGAACTTTGTGTTCTAGATGGAATCCTAAACATCCATCGGTTCTACGGGATAAGTGAAGACATGTAACACCACCCATGATAAGATACAGTTTTAACGAGACAGGACTACTCTTGTGAATCAAATATTCTGCAGCTAATAAACCAGAAGCATCATGAAAACCAGCAATTTCATTAACGCAGCCAGTATTAATTATGTTTAATTGATATAATTAGATAGTGCAGCTTTTTGCTGAAAGAACTAAAACAGTTTTTACGTGTGTGAGAATACATTCACACTGCAGGTGTCTGAACTGGATTAAAAAAACTAATCAAACAAATACGTCCGTGTCTGTCTGAAACTGTTGCTAAAGATTTATCCATCAAACTCAGCAAATCACCAATCATCAGCAGAAGGCGGTTTTCTCGTGAGTGAACAGTAAAAGCAAACTTTTTTTTTTTACTCTCAGGTGGCTAGAGTTTATTTAGACGAGGAATTGATCACGTTTTGTTATTATCTGATCTGATTTTTCTTCCAGATTGCAAATGTTTGGTTTTTTTTTTCTGACAGCTAATTTATATCTTATCTCCTCTGTTTACAGTTATAATCTTTAATTGAAGTGAATCGATGGCGTCTCCGAGAGAACGGCGAGGAGCGTCTCTCAGTGTCAGCACGGACTGTCCCACTACACTGAGAAAACACCGACGTGAACTTGGATTTCAGTATTAGTTCCATGTTCCTCTAAGGGCTTTGAACAGTGGTTTTTGGGTCGTCCCGAGCCCGTAGAGAGTTGTAGAGAGGAGCGGCTGCATCTTAACCTCTTAAGAGCAGAGCTAACGTGAGCTAAGTAGTCACAGAGAACTTACCATACATGTGAACGCCAGGTCATAGAAGGTTAAGGACTACCTTGAGGTTTGTACCGCCACCTCAAGGAGCCGTCATGAAAATGGAACGTACTACTGTTTGGGGTGTGCCAAAATATCAATATTCCGATACATTGTGACGTTTTGATCAGTGTTTCCTGTAGCGATCCTTCATGCCAGGGTTGTCATTGGTCGTTGCTCTGGTGCAGCTGGGGTTAACAAGGTTATTGTTTCCTCCCAGTAGAGCAGAGCCTAAATTATTTTTTAGAATTATTCATATATATTTGTCACAAAATAAAAAGAATGGGGATACAGTTTCCTAGAAGAATAACAATATATGTGTGTTATTAGAGAAGATTTGTACCAGTTATTGCATCGATATTGTGATGTCATCGATATCGTGATGTCATCGATATCATGATGTCATCGATATAGTGATATCATCGATATCGTGATGTTATCGATATTGTGATGTCATCGATATAGTGATATCATTGAAATCGTGATGTTATCGATATAGTGATATCATCGATATCATGATGTCATCGATATCGTGAGCCATGTATCGCATTGTATCGTGTTGTACCCAGTGATTCTCAGCCCTAGTATATGTAAGGCTAATTGAAGTTGTACTCACTTCATCGTACAGCGTCCTTACACCGCGCTCTAGTTGTCGGTACTGACTCCTTACACTCTGATTGTCTAATTGTCCCAGGAGTGTGTATGTATCACGTGAACAGTACTAAGGCTAAAAGGAAACAGCCTAAATGTTTGTTTTCAAGAGTGCCTAGCTGCAGAGAAAATGGCAGAGAAGGTCAGTGTTCTCCAAGAGGGACGATTATTCTCCAAAAGTAATCAGTCAGTGGCCGTCCAGGCACGCTTTGAGGTTGCGCCAACGACAGGCGATCGACAGTCGGGCGACCGGCAGCGGCAGCTAGAATGAGACGATGTGTGAACATCTCCGGACAGCGGCCGTCTCTACCAAGTACAACCGACCGCCAGTCGCCTGCGGGGATATAAAGAGCGGGCCATTCTGAATGATTGACAATCGCCGGTCTGCCACCGTCTGCATTCATGATGCAACACATTCTCTTCCCAAGTTGATACATATTGATCTCTTCTGCGTCACTTTTTTGGGTTTTCCCAAGTCTTCGTTTTTTGACGTGCTGGCTGTATGTGAAATCAAGGGTCCGCAACCCTCGGGGTGCAGGATCAGATGTGTACTGGTCCTCTGGTAGCGTCCAGTACCGGTACGCTATACTAGCTTGCTACCAGTTTGCGCCCGATATCGCATCTGGTCTGGTACGGTTATGGCCCTGGACTGTGTGAGTCCCCACTCTCCTCCTCCTCCACAGGTACAGGTGTTTGCTAATAAAAGGATCAAAGATCTGCCGTAGATGGGGACTCTTCTTCTCTTGCTCTCTTCTTCTGGGCATCTGGCCACACCCACTTTCCATGGCCCCAGTGCTGTGTTTGCACATTTAAAGGTTTTGACTACTAAGACCGGTTCCGTCTCTCCACTTCTTTGTTACAGTCCAGAGCCAGCTGTAACAGGTACCGCACACAGATGGTGTCGAGTTAGAGTTAGGGCAGGGGTCCCCCAAACTGCGGCCTGCGAGCCGGATCCGGCCCTCTTCCAATTTTGGCAAACCCCCCCCCCAAACTGTTTTGGCCAAATAAGGCATTTTTTTCCAGTTTTTTAGGCTAATTTGGCATCTAGCTAACATTTCAGTAGCATGCTAACTGTTTTGGCTAATTTATGCTTTTTTTTCAGTTTTTTTGGCTAATTCTGAGTTTAGCTAATATTTGATCTTTAAGCTAGCTCTTTTGGCTACATTTAACATTCTTCCAGTTTTTTATGCTAATTTGGCATCTAGCTAAAATTTTAGCCACATCCTAGCTATTTTGGCTAATTTCTATTTTTTTCACTTTTTCCGCTATTTTGAAGTTTATAGCTAATATCTAAGATAATCGTTTTGGCTAATTTAGAATTTTTTTTGAGTTTATTGGCTAATTTGGGACTTTGCTAATATTTTAGCTAGCTATCGACTTCAGCGTTTTCAGTTATGAATCTATCGCAGGTAATGCTATATATCTAGTTTTTAAAATGTTTTGGTGTTTTTTTCTGTAAAGATAACAGAAATTAGTTCCTGGAAAACCATAAATCTTTACGTCTAGATTGTGATTATTACACTTTTTCTGCTAGCCTACATACTGACCCCTCATCAGAGAAGAAAACAGTTATATGGCCCCCACGTGAAAAGGTTTGGGGACCCCTGGATTAGGTGTACTGGTAAGCGGGTATGGGTTGGGGTATCGGACCGGTTCTGGTTCACAGCCCAGAGGTCGATTTAACAGCCAGTACGTCAAAAAACAACGACTTGGAGACACCTAAAACACAAAAATTCAGTATGTGACAACTTGGGATGTGAACGTGTTGCATGACCACGTCAATGATTTTTTAAAAACTGGGCACGAAATCTTGAAGATACCACTGACGCCCTCCCTATTGTGTGTTGTCAGTTGTATTTTCTACAACCTGTAGAAAACAAGCGGTCCATGATCTTGATATTTCGTACGGACTACCTGTGTGCCCCATACAGTTTTGTCCATTTGTCGCCTCTGGACGGCCCGTCTCCACCCGTAAGGACAGTTGTAGTTAAGACTTTTCACTCTTTTGTGTATCTGGTGTTTGCATCGCCTCAGGCAGCCTTAATAAACCAGACGGGCTACAATCATCTTCAGGTTGAAACCAGGCTCCTGATGTTTTTTGGGGGGTAACACTCTGCTATCGCTCAAGTGGATCAATACCCTGATCAATGTCTCATTCCACTTTTACATAACCCATTGACATTTAAGAAGAGAAATATTAGTCAATTAGGTCTCGTCCTGTTTGTTGTCCACAGCTGCGGCGGTGAGATACGGCCGGCTCCTGCATTGGAATGCAGAGCAGGACGCTGATTGTTATTGGTCACCACAGATGCAATTTACTGCCAGTGATTTTCTGCTTTAAAATTAAGCAAAACAGGAGTTTTTAGGCGAAAACACCACAGCTTTTAAACTTCCTGTGAGGAACTCCTGAGTAAAACTACTTTAGATCTGATATTGAATTGAAAATAATGTGTCCAAATTAAAATTCATACATTTTAGCAAACTGTGAATCATGATGCTGAGAATCCTAAAGGTATTAAAAACCCATTATATTCATGAGAACGTTATGTTTCGTGTTTTAATCTCAGTGGATTTGAAAACTGTATCAATAAAAGGCGATTCATAGCAGAAAGATTTTCAAATGAAAAAGTTTGAACACTTCAACATTTGAGCTTTAGGACAGAAACAATATTTTATTCATTACATATGTCTCTATAGGTACTTGTGTACCCTGCATTAATTATTTAATTCTTGACTTCTTTTGTTTTCTATCTTGTATGTTTATTTAAGGCTTATTATTTTTATAAGTGTTAGTAAGTGAATGATCCCTCTATAAATACTCAAAATACTGGTTTAAGTGTCATTTTTGGACTTTTTTGATATTATATGCAAAACTTACTATATCAATAAATATATTTTAAAGAACAATTTAACTTTTTATTTTATTATCATTTTCTTCAAGCACTCAGAGCTGCACAAAATTCATCAACAAACACCATTACTTTGTCAAAACTGGGCTTTTTCTGGACTTTGCTAACAAAATTTGAACTAAATTTGAACTAAAAAAAGATTATAAATGCATAAAAGTAAGATTTAATTTGAAAGCTGTTTTTGTTCACCTTTAATTTGAATCATTTTTCAGTTCCTAATTGACAGTTCAATTTAAAAAACTAGAGTTGGATTTTATACTTTTAAAAATAAAATTTTAATTAAAGCAAAACCAACTGCCTTTTATTATTGGTGTTTAGAGGAAAATGAGAGTCTAACAGATTGCATTCTTGTTTTAATTTTAGTTCTGAAAAATTGTGACGCAAAAACACTGTTGCAAATTAAAATTTAAAAGATTTTAATTTATTTTAAGGAATACTTTTAATGAATTTTAAAACTTATTTTTATTATAAATTACAAAATACATTTTGATTCGAATTAACCCATGAAAATTGTTTGATTATGTTCCTGTAAAAAAATAAAAATGATAGTTTTTTAACTTTTCATGTTAAATTTTTAAATGCTTTTATAAGTCGGATGATCCAATTGCTAATGGAATTGTCAAAGAAAATTTTACTTTGAATTATGAGTAAAAAAAACCCCAAAACATCCATAATGGATTAAATAAATTAATCTGTTGTTTACATTTTTTAAAAAAGTGATTATATCTGAAATTGAGTTAAGGATTAAAAATAAGTTTATGAAACTCTTGTAATTTAAATAAAATCCCCAGAATTTGTTCCAAACAACAAACAACTTTACATTTACAGTTTTCTACATATGGGAAAGACTTTCCCCCTCTTTTTTTCTTTTTTTTTTCTTTTTTTTAAGGGTGCAAACCTCGTCTTCCAGTCTTGTTCAAACACCTGACTCTCGTTCTCCGGTGTTGCCACACGGAACAGAATTTCCACTTTTATTTTGCCGTCAGCAGATAATGATCTTTGCACTAAAGCTGCAAATAATGAGGCACAAAACTTAACTCTAGCAACTTGTATAATAAAGTTATCTGCATTAAAATGAGAAAACTGTTGAAGGTCTGTGAAACTGGATAAAAAGACTGCGGGATGAGATGTGAGGTAGTTTGTTGACTTGTGGGGCGTTTTATCCTGAGAAAGTGCAACGGCAGTCCTCGCTGCATCTTTATCTCCGCCTCATTAGCCACTCTCCTGCCTCTGCTCGGCTACCTCATGCAAAGCGCTCTTGCAAGTAAACAGAAAAAAAAAAAGAGGACTCTCCCATAATATGAGGCTTTTTCCTCCGCCGCGTGCACCCATCGCTGCGATTTTATGAATGCTGTTCCAATTCACGAACTGGTGAAAGCCGCTGCGGCGCGGGGATTTATGTCGCTTATTTTTCACACTCAGGCAGACGCCGAAATAAGAGGGACGC
The DNA here is from genome assembly GCA_003999625.1 of Oryzias javanicus. Lineage (NCBI taxonomy): Eukaryota > Metazoa > Chordata > Actinopteri > Beloniformes > Adrianichthyidae > Oryzias > Oryzias javanicus. The sequence goes on along the minus strand of CM012456.1, from coordinate 4,942,932 downwards.
TCCACAAAGCAAACCCCTCTGTGACCTGTAAGGTTCACTGTAAACATCCAATAAGCCTAACCGCTGCAGAGAGCAACATTTTACAAAGAAACAAAAAAAAAAAACATGAATCCACAACAGATGAAATGAAAAGGCTTCATACTGCGTGAGGAGAAATGACGTGTCGCGCGCTGCAGAATTCATCAACATGTGGAGCCGGGAAGTCGACTCCGTATCACTGAATTCCTGACACTTTTTAAAGGCTTCCAGATAATGAAACTTTCTTTGTTTTGAGAGAAAATGTCTCCTTTTTCTGTTGGTTGCTCCGTTTTGGGGGTACCTCCCTTTTCCTTCTCATCCTTTCACCCCCGTCAACGTGTCCACATCATCTCCTCCCTGCATTTATCTCCAGAACATCTATCCATCCTCTGGATTCATTTCCGATCCATCCTTTTCCCTCCTAAAGAGAACTTCAGCATCTTCGTTCCTGCTACCTCCAGCTCTGCATCAGAGTCTCTAAAACAGAGGTCGTCAACCTTTAAGAGTAAAAGAGCCATTTGGGCTCGTTTTCTACTGATCAAAACCTAGAAGGAGCCGCTTTGACTTATGTAAGTCTTTAAGAAATTGTTGTTTTTTTTTAATTATTAATGTGAATAATGTCTATTTTTGGCACAAACAAAAGCAAAACAATATATAAAAAGAAACTAGCATCTCTCAAAATGCTAACATTTTTAACTTTAGCATAAAAAAAACTAGCTTGTTGCTTAATTACTAGCTTAATTTCAAATTAGCATAACATTTCTCTGTAAATTAAATCAGCCAAAAATTTTAGCATGTTGCTGAAATAAAAGCTAAACTCAAAATTAGCCTAACACCTCCAGTTGATAAGAAATTAGCTAAAAATGTTAGCATATTCCTAAAATATTAGCATACAAAACTAATTAGAGGCCAAATTTGCCAAAAAAGCTACCTTGTTGTTTAATTACTAGCTTAAATTCAAATTAGCATAAAATTTCTCTGTATATTAAATCAGCCAAAAATTTTAGCATGTTGCTGAAATAAAAGCTAAACTCAAAATTAGCCTAACACCTCCAGTAGATAAGAAATTAGCTAAAAATGTTAGCATATTCCTAAAATATTAGCATACAAAACTAATTAGAGGCCAAATTTGCCAAAAAAGCTAGCTTGTTGTTTAATTACTAGCTAAACTCCAAAATATCCTAAAATTCCTCAGAAAACTAACTTATTAAAAAACGTTAGCATGTTGCTAAAATAGAAGCTAAATTCGTAAGTATCCAAAATAAATTTCAGTAGATAACAAATTAGCTGGAAACATTAGCATTTTAGTAAAATATTACCTCCAAATTAGCATCAAATTTCTCAGAAAGATTAGCCAAAAACGTTAGCATGCTAAAATAGAAGCTAAAATTCTAAATTAGCCTAAAAACTCCAGTAGGTAACACAAAAACGTTAGTATGTTGCTAAAATAATAGCTAATCTAATAGCCTTTTTTAAAAAAAAATTACTCTTTTATTTTTTTTCAGCCAGAGAGCCATCATGGAGAGATAAAAGAGCCACATGTGGCCCTGGGGCCGCAGGTTGCAGACCCCTGCTGTAAACCAACCGTTCATTATCTCTCATCGGAAACGAAGGTTAAACAACTAACTCTAGCCCATGAATTTTCAGAATAGTAAAAAAAAATGTTTATTAAATCTTTAAAAAGTGTAACTGTAAATTTATATATGTGAACATTAATGCACGCGGTTAATTAAAAAAAAATAAACGCGTTGATATGTATAATTGAAATTAACTGAAGAAACAGTCCTTCGCTTTAACTCTGCGATTCAGGCTTCCACATAGTCAAAACATTTCATCTAGTATTATCACTAACAAAAGAAACAAATATTCCACCATTTTTTGGTACTTTATTCTTGCTATTTTTGTGGTTGAGATCACTTTTTCACAAAAAGCGGACTATTTGACCCGTGGTTTGTGTAACGCGAGGTCCAAGCAGGAGTACGGAGAAATAAAATAGTCAACCTCCAACTGCTGTTGCTGGGCAAGTTCATTTATTTGCTCACAGGAATGTTACTTCCTTATATAAGCAGCAATGCTTCCTGCAAACTTTCCTGCAGCCAATCAGAACACAGTATTAGAAAAAGCGCACCTGCGGATCATGAGAAATCATTTACTCAGAAACAAGATAGAAAAAACAAAAATGTGATGAAATAGAATATACATTCCAACAAGATAACTTAAATTTAAACAATGAAACTCAAACAGTAATGAAAAACACAAAAATATTCAACATCCTCCTATCAGTTTGGTGTCTTTTACCCAGTAAATCAGTGTGATTAATTGCGATTAATCACAACACAAAAGTGCGATTAATCGGTTTTTTGTTTGACAGAAGTAAATAAAAATAAATGTTCTAAATAAAAAGTTTTGTGTGATTTTATATTTTGATAATAAGTGGTCGGCAAATACTGAGACTATAAAAAAATGAGCGATTGATCGTGATTAATTTTTTCCACGTTTGCAAGTAATTAGGCAATTTTTTCAACTCGATTCCCAGCCCTACAGGTTGCCTTGACAACCAGAATTCACATTCAGCTCTTTCAGTCTCCATTGTGGCTCTTTGGCTTTAAAAAAGAACTAACAATTTGAACGAACGAGACTTAAGTTTTTTTTCATTTCTGTTACGATTTTTAAACTGTGTAATCCTACATGAGTAACAAATTCACGATCTTAGTTTTTACTGACATTAAACAAGAGCTTTACCATTCCTCCAAAATCCACCCGTCAGATAACTGATCAAGTTGATCTATAGTCAGACTAGTTTATGATCAGAATAACTCTTGATTAACTTGTGTGTAGTTGTTGTTCAAAGAAAAAGTTCTGATAAAAATTAATGTGAAATAAATGTAATTGTAAATATTTAAAAATCATATTTTCTGAAATGAAAGTCTACGAAAATATAAACAATTTTTGTTTTTTATGAATGGGGACGATGTGGTTCTCGCTGGGTTTGATCAGTAAAGAACTGAACAAAATGGCTCTTTTAGTGGTAAAAGTTGCAGACTCGTTCTCTTAACATGGCTGCTCTCACCAGAGTCTTCTACACCTTTCCTTTCATCCTCTTTATGACCCGAAATCTGATAACTTACATTTCTCACCTTGTGACCTCACTGTACCTCTCGTTAGACATTACATCTGGACTTCATTCTTCTCCTCACCAGAGTAAACCTCCACCTCTCTAGATATCCCTCCACCTGCTCTCATTATAGATCACAGTGTCATCTGCAAACATCATCATCCGCAGATATTCCCGCCACACCTCATCTATCAGTCTGGGCATCGCCACAGAAACATTTACTCGTGTGATAAATCCTAATTGAGACTAAAATAAGGATTGCAGCTGAAGTGACGAGCTTAAAGTGTTTCTGAGAATTGGAGTGGATTCATTAATAAAGCGAATTAATCCGTTAACAGGAAGTGAACGTCTTGAAAGAAAAGAGGTCAATTTTCTTTCTTAAAAGTTATTATTTTTTGTTTCTGAGTGAATTTTTCTAAAGAAATTAAATAAATTCAGTTTTTTTGACCATTTAAGTGTATTTATTCATTATAAAACCCCACCAATGTGGAGCCAGTTCTAGATCATCAGATTTTTTTATTTTTTTAAATGTTCATATTGTTTTAAAATATGTATGGATTTAAAAAGCATTTCTAATGTTCTTCTATTGTTAACTTCTATAACAAACAGCCAAACTGCAAGTAACAAATCTGATTTGGCTCTTAGATTTCTCTGGAATTCAGTAAAATATGCCGACGATAGAAAAAGGATAATGCAGACTCCAATTATCTCAGCTATAATCACTGCAATCATTTTTCCACCAAGAGATACGTAGAAGTCTGGTTTAAAAAAAAATGTCACAATTGGTATCCATGACAACTGCATTAAGGGTTAATTATTTATAATTTCAGATTTTTTTTCCTCATATATTTGACAGAGATTCCTGCTGAAACTGAAGCATTTTGATTCATAGGAGAACGTTCCATTAAGTCTTTGGTTCAGCGTGTTCCGACTTTCAGCTCCGGTCGTCTCACATGTTGGGAAAGTTTGGGGTCAAAGCAGGTCAAACGGAGCTGAAACACTGATTTTATAGACCAAAAATTGTGTCATTATCAAGTTCTTTTGGCATTTTTCTGATAATGGAGAACATACAAAAAAAATTAAGATTAAAATTGCATTTCTGAATATATTTGTACTTAAATAGTTGGAGCAGATGAAGAAATATGATTTAAAAAGAAATGTATGTGTGACAGAAAACATGTTTCTTCCTGCTCTGCTGGAGTTATTTCTAAAGAACTCCTGCCGCTCTGCAGAAACTATGACCGAGAAAACAAAAAGAGTTCACTGATTTAGGCTCAAAAAGATCACGAAGAACGCTTTGAAAACAGATCCAAAGAGTGAGACTACATGAATTCAACTTAAACCAGATGGTCAGGTGACCACAGAGATCTGAACATACAGACTTTCTCACTCTGATAATCAATTTTGTTTCTATAAATGATTTTTGTTATGTTTTGGTCCTTTACTATAAAGTAGAGGTGTAACGGATCTCAAAACTCACTGTGCGGATCATTTATCGGATCAATAAAAATTAGTAGGAAAAAACAAGAAAGGATCCTAAAATAACTTTTTTGAAAAGCTTATAAGAGACTTATATATAAAATACTTTAAAGCATTAATATACACTCACACATCGGTGTGTAAAAACATGTAGTTTCTGATGACATTTAAATGTCTGGAGACTAAATCTACAAAAACAGAGAGAAACGAATGCTAAATATAAAAAAAATTAATCTTAAATAAAAAAGTTAAAATTTAACTTTAATAATTTTTTATATTAATTGTAGTCTTAAGACTAACTGTTGGAACATTTAAACATTATTATCCATAACCCCTCCCATGCCCGCTCTTCCTGGTGAGTTTTGACCCTTTTGGTTTGCCGTATTGCCTTCCCCTGTCTCTGTTGCAGGTGCAGCAGCTGTGGAACACACCGATGTGCAAAATAAATGTTAACGTTTCAAAAACAATGAGATGAAGCATCTCGTTTTCGTGGGGTACAATTTAAATACACATAAAGTATATATCCAATCCATAAAGTTCAAGAAAAGCTTTTGACGGAAGCTCCAGACTTTTGGAAAAAATTGAACAACTTGTGTTAAAATAAAGACAGTGTACAGTATTGCATCAATTAAATTTAATATTGCTCCTCATGTGGGCCAAACTGACCCATTACATCTCTACTTTAAGCTGTGCAACTTTCAAGGTTTTGCGGATTTAGTTTTAGTGCGATTTTGAAAGCGTTTTTTTTTTTTTTTTTTTACATTGCAGTTGGTTTAGCTTCCTGATTGGCTGTAGAGCATCGTCAATCAATCTCCTGTACAGAGCGCTCAGTTTGTCATTTTTACATACATCTTTGTTTTCAGTCTATATTCTTGGATTTTTTTTTTTTTTTTTTTTCAAAAAATTCAGACTTTAAGAGTTTAATCAGGAAAGAAATTGTTAAAATGTTCATATCTATAACTATAAAAATGATGACTACTTTGTGGTCATTCTTAGAACATAACTGCCACAATAAAAGAGGGATGACTGTATAACACAAAACCTGTTTTCTTGTTTTTGCTGAGTGCAGCATCCAGCTCAGAACACAGACCGGATCTCCTTCTGGAGGACAAAGGCGGGTTTATTAACTTGTCAAACGAGTGCGCACCCTCACGCCCACACATCAGAAGGTGCAGCCAGATCCTGCTGTTGGGACTCTGCCAGCACCGAGGCTTTCTGCTGCCCATCTCTGTTTGACCACAACTGATTGGACTTGGCCGTCTTCCACTCGTGCAGAAGGTGATCGGATCTGAGGACGGTGTGAGGACTGAGTGACTGCAGGTGAGATTTTGCTCTTGAAGACATGTAAATGTGTTTTCTTGTGGACAGCAGTAACCTTAGTAACCACCTGGTGTAAACCACTGACTGTATAAGTGAGGAGTGTCCAAATCCAGGCATTAAAGGGCCGGTATACTACACGTTTTCCAACCAGCCATCCAGATAATTTTATTTTACTGTTATTAATGTCCCGATGTTATCTTGGGCATATTTTAATTTTCTATAATTTTGACAACATTTATTTTTAGGGAGGGTAAAATATTAAAAGTTATTTAAGGTTTAAGTTGATTAATTCTGGAATACTATTCCTGCCTTTTTATTATTCATAAATATGTTAAAAAGTTACAGTTTTAAAAATTGCCATTCTGCTAGATTTTTGGACTAATTTGGCATTTACTGAGATTATTTAAGCTATTTAGTAGTTTAGCTAATATTTCAGGTACGTGCTAGCTATTTGTGCTAATTTAGGCTTTTTTGTAATTTTTTTATTTATTTGGCATTTAGCTAATATTTTGCTATCTATCAGCTTCAGCATTTTCAGCTCTTGGCTTCAGTTATTTCCCCTATCAGCTTTAGCATTTTTAGCTATCAATTTCAGCATGTTCAGCTATCTTTACTAGCATCTCCAGCGGCCAAATTCAGCTCGCACTAGCACAGGTAAGGCTTTCTATCTTGTCCATAATTATGTTAAAAAGTTACAGTTTTACAGTTTTAAAAGTTGTCATTCTGCCAGATTTTTGAACTATTTTGCCATTTACTGAGATTATTTAAGATATTTTGGAGTTAAGATAATATTTCAGTTACATGCTAGCTGTTTTGGGTAATTTAGGCTTGTTTAAAAAGTTTTTCAGGCTGTTTTGGATTGAAGCTAATTTTTACACAATAGATGTTTTGGCTAATTTAGCTTTTTTTTTTTTTAAATTATTTGGCTGTTTTTGAGTTTAGCTAATATTTACAAGCTAGCTGTTTTGGCTAATTTAGGCTTTTCTTTAGGCTATTTTGAAGATTAGCTATTTTTTCAGTTACATGCTAGCTGTTTTTGCTAATTTAGGCTTGTTTAAAAAGTTTTTGAGGCTGTTTTGGAGTTCAGCTAATATTTACACACTAGATGTTTCGGCCAATTTAGCTTTTTTAAAATAATTTTTTAGGTTATTTTGGAGTTTAGCTAATATTTACATGCTAGCTATTTTGGCTAATTTAGGTTTTTGCTTAGTTCTTCAGATTTTTTTTAGGCTATTTTGAAGATTAGCTATTTTTCAGCTACATGCTAGCTATTTTGGCTAATTTAAGCTTTTTTGTGGTTTTTATAAAATTTGGTTTCAGCTAATAGCTTTGGCGTTTTCAGCTATCAATTTCAGCATCTTCAGCTATCAGCACTAGCATCTTCAGCGGTCAAATTCTGTTCACACTAGCATAATCGTTTAATCGCAGGTAATGCTAAATATCTAGTTCATAATTATGTTAAAAAGTTACAGTTTTAAATATATAGTTTCAATAAATGTTTTTCCTGGTGTGTTTTGAATCACCAAAGCATCAGGAACTGTGTTGGGACATGTATTTGTTTACCTTAATGTCATTTTTAGTTTCATCTCATTTTCTCTGGGGAATCTCCACAGCCCTCTTGGGCGCGCTCGCTTCCACTGACCGGCCAAAATATCGAAAAAATGTTAAAGGACGAGATAAAACTGTGACCACTCGCCTCTGGCTGCTAAATGCTCTCTAACTAACACTCCCGCCCATTGACGACACTTGAATGAGATTTCATTAGATCAATATCAATTAGAGTGAGAGCAGACATTTACATAAGTGATGTTCCAACAGCATGTCTGCTCCATAAAGCCCCCATTATTCTCATATCATGTTTTTTAGACTCTCAGCTCAATGACCGCCACTCACACTTTCACAGCCGCAGTTGAGGAGTTTCATTAAGCGAAGTGGATTCTTTGAATCCCCAAGGTTGATATTTGGAAAGCTTTAATGGGTTATGATTACTGGCTTTGAGAGGCCTCAAAAAGATTATCACCACGGTCGAGTTTCCGTGCAAGTTCCTCAACAAACTAAAGGACAGCTCGCGTGTTGACTATGTGGGTTTGTTATTGTGTTATTCAATTGGTTCAATGTCAAAAAAAAGCTTGATCAAGCTGTGGCGAGTCTTCCTCTGGTGAGGATACTTCACAAAGAGAAATTACAGAAACTGGTATTTTTAGAACTTTATAATATCACTAAATATGGATTCAAAAATAACTTAAATTTGATTTTTTTTATCAGTTTTTGTTCTCTTGGTAGCAAAACTCTCATTGGAAATCAAAAGAGGTCAGACATTTCTTGTAGTTGGCAACCCGGTTTGCACTCATTCTCTTAATTTGCTCCTCCTTAAAAAGTCATAAATATTTAATGGTAACATAAAGCTGCAGCTCCATCCAAAAATGTTCTCAGAGAGTAAAAGTCTGGGAACAGATATTCTAAGAACTTGATGCCGACTTGAAAGTGTGTTTATGGTCAAAACTCATGTTTGTGTAACACAGAAAATTCTTCTGATCTGTTTTTAACAGTTTAAAACTGTTTTTAATTTGTAACATCAATATGTGGCATTTTTTTTATTGAAAGGAAACAAATTTAATAAAAATAAATAAATTTTCTCCTTTTAAATCTCTCTGATCTTCTCTCTGCTGCACATGCACTAAACCCTCATCAATTCAGGTTCTGGAGAAGAGAAGATGCTATCTTCACACTGACTGCTGTCAAATGAGCCGCCGTTCACATTTCTGTGGTCCAATCAGCCATCACTGGATTTTTGGTGTGAGTTTCATCCAATACTTACGGTAGCAGGTCTGAGACCGCTGGAAAATCTCCAACAGACTCCATGGAGCTTCTTGATGTGACCACGGTAATGCGAACGGCGGCTCATTTGACAGCAGTTGGAAAGGATTGTAAATAAACGAAAGAGCATTTGGATGTTGACTCTGGAAATTACCCATATTGTTGGATATTTTTTTGGGGTAGACACAGAGCTAACATTATCAGACACGGGGAGTATCGGGGGCGGGGCTACTCAGTACAGCTCCAAAAGCCACGCCCCCTCAGAGGCTTTAAATAAAAATGAAAAATTTTGGTTAAAAATGTAAATAATCATCATTAAAACACGACTGAGTGATACAAAGATACATATCATGTAGGCAATTGAAAAGTGTCCATGCATTTCTCTTCTATTGTTTTTATTTGTTTATTTTTATTGCTGAGATTTTGTGAATAAATGTCTTTTCCTACAACTGGAAACTGTTTTGCATTTTAAACAAATATTTCTAATTTTTAAACATTCAATTAATGTAACCTTAAAAAATAAAGTCAGAGATGTGATTTTTTTTGTTGTATATTGCGATATATATCGTTATTGTGATATAAAATAATCTATATCACGACATATAATTTTTTCCATGTTGCCCAGGACTATTTTTAAGCATTTTTTCCACAGGATTTTGACAGTTTTTTTATTCCTAACATGTGAAAAATCAGAATGAAGCAGCAAAATAAATCACTTGGAGAGAAAAAAATAAATAAAAAAGCTGCAGCCACTGCAGCGTCCACGGCGACTCTTAGAAAAGATCTTGATGTGACAGTAATAACGGAGGAAGGCTCGCTACCGTCATTGTCAAGGACAAGACTGTAACAATCCTTGTCCTTTTCCTTTTAAGATATATTAAATAACGGTGCTTTAAAAGCAAAAACGTTCAAATAAAGTTAGGATGGATTCTGTAGGGAAGCAGTGGAGGCAGAATTTGATGTATGTTGGAGGATTTATGTGTCACTATGGATATAAATCAACCGTCAGTCAACTTACCACCGAACAACCTGAAGAAGTACGACGTTTTGACTAAACGTTACATAAGAAAAATAATGTTTGGGCAAAAAACGGGCCAACTTTCATGTTCCACACAGGTGACCCAGAGGACAAACGGACTGATTGGTGGAATCAGAACAAAACCGCTGATGTACATGTTTACAAGAACATCAACCCACCGGTGCAATAAATAAGAAAACAAACAAAAACTCTGAATTGTTCTGTTTGAAATATTAATTTCCAGTCATAGTTGAAGCATGTTTCTGTCTAAATACCATGTTCTTTCTTTCTCTTACATTCCACACACATCTGCTCTTGGTCGGATGTTCTTTTTAACTTTTAGAACTCTTTGTGGCCGTCGAGTCAAAAAGTTGATCCACCCCTAAAATAGAGAGTGGAGGGAGAGTACGGGACGACAAAATCCCCCATAGATCATCAGGGGTGCATTAGCCTGACGAATCCATCCATCCATCCATTTATCCATCCATTCATCCATCCATCCATCTGTTTATCTATTAGTCCGTCCATCCATCCATTCATCCATCCATCCATCCATCCATTCATCTATTAGTCCATCTATCCATCCATTCATCCGTTCATCTATCAGTCCATCCATCCATCCATCCATCCGTTCATCTATTAGTCCATTCATCCATCCATCCATCCATCTATCCATCCATCCATCCATCCGTTCATCTATCAGTCCGTCCATTCATCCGTTCATCTATCAGTCCGTCCATCCATCCATCCATCCATCCATCCATCCATCCGTTCATCTATCAGTCCATCCATCCACCCATTCATCCGTTCATCTATCAGTCCATCCATCCATCCATTCATCCGTTCATCTATCAGTCCATCCATCCATCCATTCATCCGTTCATCTATCAGTCCGTCCATCCATCCATCCATACACACATACATATTGCCTAATTTCCCAGCCTGAGATGAATAAAGTATTTCTATTCTATATAACCATCCATTCCTCCATCAACAGCCATCGGTCCATTCATTCATATATTCATTCATTCATTCATCCATCCATCATTTTTAACCCGCTGTACCCTTCTTTGGGGTCACGGGGTGCCAAACCCCATCCCAGCTATTGGTATTCAAATGCGGGGTACACCCTGGAGGGTCACCAGCCCGTCACAGGCCCCATGAATACTTCACGGTCCTCTTACCATAAACACGACGATGGTAAGTTCTATTTTTGTGAAATCCCTTGAGGCGGACACATGAGCCTCAAGGTAACTGCCACAAGCCCTACCCCCTGATATGAGGCCACACCCCTCTACAGCAACCCAGAAACCTGCAGGTCAACCCCCGGTCAGCACATTCTCATCAACAAGTCGTCACATATTGACGTTGGGTTAAGGACCCCCCCTCAACACTTTCACTCAACCAATCGTCAATATGTGACGAGTTGGGAGTGAGAGTGAGATTCTGTTGCCCTGTCCGGGTGCATTTAACTATTATTTCCAAACTTAGAGCAGATGAAACATGTTTGATGCAAAAGAAAATCCAACATTTTCATTATCTAGATTATAAAGAATCTAGAAAAGTACTAGATTGAGTATTTTTAAAGTGATCTGTGGTGCTTGAAAGGACGTTTCCAGACCACGCCCCAAACATAGAAATGTTCCTCTTCACGCCGTCTGGCGTTATTGCATCAGACCTACCGGTCTTGGGCTCCACTGAGAAGTACGGCTGTCCGTGGACGATGCTGTAGACCACCCGGGCGCTGTTGCCGTACGTCGGGTCATCTGCATCCGTGGCTTCCACTTGCACCACCATGGTTCCTGCGGGCAGACAGGCCACCATTAGTTTCCAAGACAACATCCAGAGGCCGAGTCGAAGCGAGCTAAAAGTGGAAACAGTCGTCTGAACCGAGCGCGTGACCAATTCCACTTGAAAAGGGAAAGGAGGGGAGCCATGAAAATGTAACTTCTGAGGCAATAAATAATCTCATTAGTCATTGTCTTCACACTGTCTCTGCACTGCTGTTTGCTTTAGTTCTGTGTTTCATTTTACACAAGTTGCCAGAGTTTGAAGCAGTTTCTCAAAGAAATGTAAAGCAGAGGATCTAACTTGGGCTGAGCGACTCTTATCCTCAAATTCTGTAAATAAATAAAGAACCTCTCAGTTGTTGCCATGACGCACAGAGGATTCAAGTGTGACTCCCTGCCTTTGGAGATCACTTCACTGCCATTATTGATCATTTGTTTTGGGTTAGAAGGACTCTTTTCATGATTTTAGTTCTGTGTTGAGCTGTAAAAATATAAATAATTAGAAATCATTCATCGTGACAAGGACATTTATGAGATTTTGGAGAAATGTGTCCTCCTAAAAATAAAAGAAATCTCAACGCAAAATTGAGAAGTGCACCACAAAGAACTGATTTTCATCTCAAAAGTAGGGTTGCGCGAGGAGCTTTAGACCAGTAAGCTCGCTCCCCGCGGTCGAAAGCAGCCGGGGTGCTCCCAGTTTGGATAATCTGTTAGGAATTCGCAGCACTTCACACAACTTGACTTCAAAAAAAAAAATCTCGCTAAAGGAGACTGGAGCCCTGCAGCACAAATCTCTGAAGTGCTGCCTGTTCTGGTGGTGGGGGTTCTGGTGGGGGTGGGGGTTCAAATTGGTGCACAGTCAGGCAAATGCTGTGGTTAAATCCAGCATCTTACCAGCATGGACAAGCAAGAATTCTTGAAAAATCTCATTTAGAACACAAACATTGTTATCTATTTATCTAGAAGGGTGTCTGGAGGGCCGCCGCCCACTTTCTTTTCTGTCAATCAGCAGGGGGCAGGGCGGGAAACCGAGCAGGACATCGGCCCTCCAGGCCTGGAGATGGACCCCTCTGATAGAGAATACATAACTGATGCCACGTATCTGAGAAGTAACGAGTATTTGGCTTTAAAAGGCTAAAAAAATGCATCGGAGATCTGTGTAGTTCACTAGAAAAACACTCAAAAGAACAATAGCAAAATGACAAGCAAACCTTTTTGTTAACAAAAATGTCAAACGCACATATTCTCAGAAATTAGGTCCTTATAACTATTTTTAATCTATTTTTGTGTTGCAAGGTTGAGCTAAAAGTATAAATAAAGATCTTTAGAAATCTAAAAAATAGTTTTTTTTTAATGTTGTCCACTAATTAAATATATATATATATATATATATATATATATATATATATATATATATATATTATATATATATATATATATATAGTTACAAAAATGTCTTTGGGCAAGACAATTTACTGTATATTGAGAACTGGAAAGAGCAAGTGAGACATCACTCAAAGAAAAATTACTTCTGGTTCCGACCAAATTAAGTCAATCTGGTAACCATTTTATTGCTGTTTGTCGCCATGTTGAAACCATAAGTCCTCAGTGAGTTTTAGCCTTCATTTCCATGGCAACCACTCTCTCCAATAAGTATTGAGCTTGTTAGAAGGCCACATCCCCTCCAATGAAAGGGGAATGTCAATCAAACACTTGAAACGTTCAACGTTTAGTCAGTTTAATAGTTTACGTCAAAGATGTATTTAGCTAGCGTTAGCACTGTTGTCGATTCCATATTAGAATGGTATAAAAACAATGAGACGTGACTCGGCAGATACAGTAAAATGACCATAAAATGATTCATTTTAGGCCTATTTTAACAAGAAAAAACTCTGATCATCATGAAAATAATTCTGTGGTGACGGCAATAATGTTTCGTACAAGGTTCAACAAATAGACTTTTTTTGTAAATAAATATGTAACGTGTTTATGTTTATATTATAAATGCTATTATGTGGTTGTGGTATTATTCAAATCTGTTCACAGACTGAGATTTACACTAAATGTTGGACTGCTGGGTTCACGTTTATAAACAGGTCAGGGGGTAGAGGGTAGTGAAAAAGTCACATTCTTGTTTTTCTAGATCTGTTAGTACGATTGTAACGCAGCAGTAAACAGACGTCCAACAAGCTAGCATCGTCTCTAGTGGTTTTGCTACATAACAAAAAATATGATGAAAAATAACATTATCTGAAATAGGTGTTTAATTCTCAATAGAAATGTATGAATTTCAGCTTGTTGTAACGCTGGGGGGGAGGGGCCATTTGATCTGATTTCTCACTGACCACAACCCAATAGGAGCCGCACATCCTTTAGAAAAACAAGACTTTGTATTTATGTATTAGTTATTTTTATAAATTCACTTTTTTGTTCAAATAAAACAACGTTTAAGAGAGAATAGATGTTTTTTTTCCCCAAATATGAAACAGTTTATAACTTTTAACAGACGTTCAGAAGACTTCCTTTCAAAATAAAAGACTTCCTGTGTCACATAGGATCATCTCGATGGAGCAAATCTAGTGTTAGGTAGTGTCAAAATAAATATATATCTTTATATGTGTGCGTGTTTTAAAGTTTGTGGTGCTTCTCAGACAGAAATGTATACATCTAACTATCTAAAAATAAAACACAGCTGTATATTTTTAACTTATTACACACTTAAAACACTGGAATTTGTCAAAATTGTTTAGTTCTCAATTATTGATTCACAGTGGCTATTGTGCTTTGGAATTATTTTACTTTCTTTAAACTAAACTTTCCATTTTTTTTTTAAACAAAAAGCTTTGTATTTTAACCAAAGAGCCACAATAGAAAAGCAGACGAGGCTTTGGAGCCGTCAGGTTCAGACTCCTACACATTTTATTTATCTGTTTTTGATGACATTTTTAGTTTTAAACTTAGTTTAATTCAGCATTTATCATGCAGAATGACTATTAACAATTAATATAGTTTAATTGATTTATTTCATCATAACTCCCATTAAATTCAACGCAAAATTATTCAAACTAAAAGGTTTTTTTGTAGTTCTTTTTAAACATTTGATTAACCTGTTCCCTTTTTTTTAAAAATCATATTTGCTTTAAAACTTATTGTCATGTCATTTTGATTGGCAGGTGTCAAACCTTCAGCTCTTTAACAACCTGGGAGTGTTCCAATAACTGTCAGGCGATTTGGTCTATCTGTCCGTTTCTGGAGAGAACAGGGCTGGCTGTTAACGTATGCTGCCAAGACGCCGATCGCCAGGGGGCCAGAAATCACTGGCCTCTCAGTCAGAATGTATTTGTAGGTCATGTGACCTCTTAAAACGTCCATGTTTTTTTTATATGTCCTGCAGCAGTTCTGGACTGCAAGATTGTTTTAACAATTCTTCAAAAACTCTGGAAAACTTGCAAACAGGTAGAATCTGATCAAAATGAATATGAACGAACCCCCCCCAGATTATGATGATATTATGATGTTTGATTATTTTTAAGATGCAGAAATTTCTCTCAAAGAAGAAAAAAAGTAGAAATTATAAGAAAACCACATGGCGACAATGTTGTTTTCATATTTTTACACAATATTGGGAAAAAAATTTTTACAGAATGTAAGGTTACAATCTTTATTTTTTTTTTCTTTTTTTTATCTACTTGTAATTTAAATTACTCATAGAAATTTTCATTTAATGCCTCCTATCTTCTCATGCATTTGAGAAAAAAAATTAAAAATTGAAGTTTGTAGATTTGAGCATTTTTTTTTTAAATCAGATTATTACCAGAAAATATAATACATCATTTCTCAAACTGACCAAAACACTATGACATACGATATGAACGTATTAGGAAAAATCTCTGTTGCCAAGGAAATCTAAAATTTTACTTTTCCCGATTCTTCTAAAAATTACATAGATGTTATCGTCACCCTCAGGCGACAAAAAAATACAATGGTTGCTATGGAGATTAAACCAACAGAATGGCCTCAAATTTGATTTTTTTATTTCATGAAGTTGTCGTGTGCGGCTCTGATGGGGGTAGAAGGAGAATTATTTTTACTCGTTTTACTCCACTTTAAAAAAAAAAAAAGTGACTCAAAAGGACATTTAACTTTCTGAATATTATGGGATTGATCAACCACAAACCGGGCCTGATTTCTAGTAATTAAAGCTGCTCAACTCAATGCTTTAAAATGCATCGTTAACTGGAAATGTTAACACTAAAAATAATATCCAAAACTCAAAGTTTCCTATTTTAAGACAGATGATAACATCTAAAGAAAAACATCAAATTATACATATATTGTTTTCAAGCTGAGCTCGGAAAAGCATCTTAGCTCAGGTCTCAAACTCAACAATTAACCTCCCTCACATCTGCTCTGGTGCAGAGTGCGGCGCGTCTCTTCCTCCCACTTCCTCTGATGCGGGAAAAAAAAAAAAAAAACACATCAGACATAAATTCTTCAGAGTTTCTCCTTAAAAGCCGCAAATGATGTGATGCAAGCTGACAGCTGTAGCCCGGAAGGTGAAGCAGAAAAGCGCTTGAAGATTTCTGCAGCGAAAACACAATCAGCAACAATCAGCAGCAATCAATTTCAATAGGTTGTTCATTAGGGTATAAATGAGTTTTGTTGTTCCAACTGGGCTCGTTTAACAGTTATAGATTTTTTTTTTCGTCTTCCCCGTTTTTCCCCAGAGAAGGCAATTTCTGGTCAAATAATCGACATCCCATTGATAATGAGGAAATAAAAAAAGAAGGTTTAATAAATGTTTAAATTACCATAAACAGCTGCTCCAGGTTTTTTTTTTTTTTTTTTGGTGCTGTTAAACCAGGGGTCTGCAACCTGTGGCTTAGCAAAAAGCTAAAGTTTTTGGCTAATGTGTTAAACCTACTGGAGTTTTTAAGCTAATTTAGAATTTTAGCTTCTATTTTAGCAACATGCTAACGCTTTTGGCTAATTTACAGTTTTAGCTTTTATTTTAGCAACATGCTAACATTTTTGACTAAGTTCGTTTTCTGAGGAATTTTAGGCTATTTTGGAGGTAAGCTAGTAATTAAGCAACAAGCTAGCTTTTTTTTTGGTAGAGGCCTCTAATTAGTTTTTTATGCTAATTTGGAGTTTAGCTAATATTTTAGCAACATGCTAACGTTTTTGGCTAATTTGTTATCTACCTCGGTTTTAGGTCAATTTACAGTTTTAGCTTCTATTTTGGCAACATGCTAACGTTTTTTACTAAAGTTTTCTATGGAATTTTATGCTAATTTGGAGTTCAGTTAATAATGTAGTAAAATGCTAATGTTTTCAGCTACGTTGTTATCTACTGAAATTTTTGTTGGGATCATTTAGAATTTAACTTTTATCTTAGCAACATGCTAACGTTTTTGACTAAGTTGGTTTTCTGAGGAATTTTAGGCTATTTTGGAGTTAAGCTAGTAATTAAGCAACAAGCTAACTTTTTTTTCGGTAGAGGCCTCTAATTAGTTTTTTATGCTAATTTGGAGTTTAGCTAATAATTTAGTAACATGCTAACGTTTTTGGCTAATTTGTTATCTACTTGGGTTTTTAGGTCAATTTACAATTTTAGCTTCTATTTTGGCTACATGCTAACGTTTTTGACTTAAGTTTTCTGAGGAATTCTATGCTAATTTGGAGTTCAGTTAATATTTTAGTAAAATGCTAATGTTTTCAGCTACTTTGTTGTCTACTGAAATTTTTGTTGGGATAATTTAGAATTTAGCTTCTATTTTAGCTACATGCTAACGTTTTTGACTAAGTTAGTTTTCTGATTAATTTTAGGCTATTTCGGAGTTAAGCTAATAATTAAGCAACAAGCTAACTTTTTTTTTTTGGTACAGGCCTCTAATTATTTTTTTATGCTAATTTGGAGTTTAGCTAATATTTTAGCAACATGCTAACATTTTTGGCTAATTTGTTATCTACCTCAGTTTTAGTTCAATTTACAGTTTTAGCTTCTATTTTGGCTACATGCTAACGTTTTTAACTTAAGTTTTCTGCAGAATTTTATGCTAATTTGGAGTTTAGTTAATATTGTAGTAAAAAGCTAATGTTTTCAGCTAATTTGTTATCCACTGAAATTTTTGTCGGGATAATTTAGAATTTAGCTTCTATTTTAGCAACATGCTAACGTTTTTGACTAAGTTAGTTTACTGATGAATTTTAGACTATTTTGGAGTTCAGCTAGTAATTAAACAACAAGCTAACTTTCTTTTTTTGGCAAATTTGGCCTCTAATTAGTTTTTTATGCTAATTTAAAGTTTAGCTAATATTTTAGCAATATGCTAACTTTTTTAGCTAATTTGTTATCTACTGGGGGTTTTAGGATAATATTGAGTTTAGCTTTTATTTCAGCAACATGCAAAAATTCACATAAATAAATGTTATGCCAATTTAAAGTTAAGCTAGTAATTTAGCAACGAGCTAGCTTTTTTTGCTACTAAAGTTAAACATGTAAAAAAAATTCCTTTTGAGAGATGCTAGTTTCTTTTTATATATTTTTGCTTTTGTTTGTGCCAAAAATAGACATTATTCACATTTATTAAAAAAACAAAAGGAAGGTTATGAATGTAAGTCCAAATTTCTTAAAAGCTATGACGTAAGTCAATGCAGCTCCTTCTAGGTTCTGATCAGTAGAAAACGAGCCCAAATGACTCTTTTACTCTTAAAGGTTGCCGACCGCTGTGTTAGACGTACGTGAGTCTTAAAGCTTCCAGCAGTCTCAGTGAAATCACCTGCCATTGTTAAAATAACCTTCAAACGGACCGCTCTCTATGATTGTGGCTTTTCCAGTCTGTCAAGCAGATAACTGTTTGATGTGCGCATATTTCACTTCACCCGGCCAATCCGGAGCCTGTATGGAGACATATGACAAAAAGTGCTGTCCTGCAACTTAGTGATATCTTTACTTGAACTCAAACAGCCTCATAAAAATCTCACTTTTTTTTTTTTTTTTTTTTTTTTTACATGAGATGCATTTTACAGGCTTTTTACAGAATGAAGCGATCATGGAAATTGAAGATTAGAGTCCTCCGTTCTGGCCATAAAGTAGAATTAACAGGCTCTGGCCCTGGACGGGAACAATATAAAGGAAAAAAGCTCGGACATGCTGGAAAAGTTATCACCGGGCTGCATGTAGAAGGACACCTAGATTATATCATCACCTCTTAGTCATGACAGGTTATATTACAGGTAGTTTAAAGCGCCAAGGTCAGAGGATGACTCCACGAAGGAACCGGGGTGACGTCTGAACCCCTGTTAGAGGTTGATAGTTAAAATCACTTCACACAGAGTAGTGGCAGTAAATTAAGATTCACTGCAGAATTGTGGGAAACAGAGCTCCTTTCTGCTGGTGAAAAGAAAATGCAAAAGCAGGAAGAAAATGAGGGAATTTTGAACAAAATGGAATCAAAGATGTGAGTCATAAATGTGGAGACAAAATGCAAATATGAGAACGTTAAGAAAAAGTTGTAGAAATGAAACAATTATTGAATAACTATTGTAAAGCTGTAACTCAAACTCAATCCCACCGGGGGCCAAAATCCAGAACACACCTTAGGTCGCGGGTCAGACAGGATAAACATTTATTGAACACACTAAAACTACATTTTTAAACTTTAAAAATGTAACTTTTTAACATAATTAAGGAACTAGATTTAATATAGCATTACCTGCAATAATGCTAGTGTAAATGTTGTAAGATGAACACGTGAAAACACTGATAAAAATAAAAATAAAATAAATAAATAAAATATAATATAATATGAAATAAAATAAAATAAAAAATTATATAATATATATAATATAATATAATATAATATAATATAATATAATATAATATAATATAATATAATATAATATAATATAATATAATATAATAATATAATATAATATATTATTAGCTAAATGACAAATTAGCTTAAAAATTTTGATTAACCAAAACAGCTAGCATGTAGCTGAAATATTAGCTAAACTTCAAAATAGCCTAAAAAAAATCTTAGTAAATTCCAAAATAATCCAAAAATCTACCAGAATTCCAGTTTTTAAAACTTTCAAAATATTACTTTCTATTGAATTGTATTTTTTCTCAAAATTATAAAAGTTTGAAAAGACGCAAGATAACATTAATAAGAGTAAAATAAAATGATCTGGAGGGCCGGATAGAATTACCCGGAGGGCCGAATCCGGCCCCCGGGCCTTGACTATGACACATGTGCTGTAACTGATAATTTTTAAAAATGTTCTAATGAAAATTGAGTAAAATGTTGTATGTGTTTTCAAAAATAGAAACAGCGTTTGTCAAAAAACAGTTTTTACACTTGGAGGAGACGGGTTTTGAGGCATCGTGAACTTGATATATTTCGCAATTGAAACGCTTTTTCATATTAAATGAGTCATAGGATCAAAAAGCGGATGGATCTCATCTACATTTCCACTCTCTCCCTCTAGCTTACAGCCCCTCACACCTCCAACAAAAGCAATATTGGAGCTATTCAGTGTTGCAGATTCCAGCTCAGACGAAGACGTTCCTGGATCTATTTGACTGTAAGTGATTCTGTCAGAATTTCCTTAAAGAAATACTCAGAAATCCAACTTGTAGATTCACTTTCTTTGCATGTGTCGTCCATCACGAGAAAAATGCTAGAAGATCATGTTAAAAACACAAAAAACCTGATCTTTAAGGTTAGTTCCCAGTTCCCTACTGCACCAAAATTCTCAATCTGTGCTGAAGAACAAGGATTTGATGCACAGAAACGTACATTTCTGCAAAAAACTGAAAAACATTTAACTCGGTTAAGATTTTTTTAAATATATTTAGTATTTGTACTTAATAACGTTTAAATAAAGTAAAACAATACATTTATCCGTCCACCGAACATCAATGTCATTAAACGTTAACTTGTATATATTGTAATGGTGGTTCCTTTGTCTCCTGATTTATAAATAGTCAGAGATAATGTCTTACAGTGTAAGAAAAGTATCAGCACAGAATCTAGATCCCATCAAATCATGACCTGTTATTTCTCTTTGCCTCACATCTTACGGTATATATCATGAGTTTTCTATCAAAGCAGTCTGTACTCTGCGGTGACCTCCATCCATTGAAGGGTTAAACACTTTATTTATTCCAACTTGAGACTTCAAACAGAAAGTTCAGCAAAGGGTGTCTCTCATTCAGAAGTCTTCAAATTAGAGGGCAGATAAGATCAGACTCCAACAGAGGGACGGAAAAGAAGAATATGGAGATGACTTTACGTCTGTTGGAATGCAGCGTGGAGCTTTAAAACCGTTCAAAGGAGGGAGAAAAATAAAAGATAGAATAAAAATTGAAATCGTCACAAAAATCTCTGTAAAATATCAGAAACAAAAACAGCAGATTATTCAAATAAAAGACAAACTCAATTTTTGAAATTTGATTTGCAGATTTTGGAGATTAGGAGGACAACAGCATGGGTGTAAATGGGAAGTAACACACAAAAAGAACACAAAAGTGAAGTTTAGATAAAGTAAAAACCATAATTTAGGTGTTCCAGCAAAACAAGAATCAGCAAAAACATCCAAAAAACAAAAAAACAAGGATGTTTTTTAAGTAAATATCTTCAACGATATATTCTATCACATGTATATTACACTTATTTATACCTTTTATTTCAGATAATTGTTGTCTAATCAGCCCAGAACTGTAATTTCTTCTATTAAAAAGTCAACCTTAAAGTTTGGTAACATCAAGATTCCATAATAATCTAATTATTAGACGTAAACAAGTGTTATATAAACCTTTATATTACATGTATAAGACAATTTTCCTATAAATTTCTCATTATTATCTTTATAAGCCTCAAAAGGAATTAGTAAGACATACATGAAGGTTAATTAATGTCTTATAAAGGTCTAATAAAGGCTTAATAACACATTAATAATGTTTGTAAATACATTTACTAAGGAATCTTATAATAAAACATTACCTACAACTTTATTATTTATTTATTGTTAATTTTATTATTAATCTTAAGAGTATTTGGCTTTCATAAAGGAATAATAAACATAATATTTTTTAATAAAAATAATTAAAAAAAATAAATACAAAAAAAATAAATAAAAAATAAACATATTTGGACAAATATTACTCTAAATGCATTTGGTGGAAAGTTTGGCTTCAGCGTTAGAGTTGAGTTTACTGATTTTTTTTTTTTTAATGCCCAGAAAAGCTCATAATAAAGGAGTGAGAGCAGGAAGAAACAGGGCTGGTTTAAACTGTGTTTTTCTTTATCAGTGCAACAATGAATGCTGGTATATTATATAGACATATATGATCTAGATCAGATGATTATCATTACAACGGCATAAAGTAAATACTTCATGTGCCAATAAAAAGTTGGGGGCGTGTCAAAACTGTTGAAAAATCCTAAAATTCTAACCACAGCAGAACTTGATTATTCAAGGACTTAAAGTACTGAAGTGCGTGAATAATCATGTGGATGCAGAGCTGTTGATTGTTATATAAACAATGTTTTTATTTTCTAATGTTCCCGGTCAGAAAGGTCCACTTTGCTGCATTTTTGAAGCTTTTACTGCAAACTTGATGTTTTTTTTTTCACCAATAATAAAACACATGAATCAACGTTGAATCAAGTCGTATTAGTGGATCATTAGTGGTTTTTGATGATAACAGATGAGGATGGTTAACCTCTAAAAAGGGATATAATCAGCGATGCTCACTGGACTGTGGTTTGTGGACATAATCACTCAGAGCAGGAGAATACTTCGCACATGAGAATCTGTGCAGCTTAAAAAAGGAAAACCAAATAGTTTTGCAATGAAGGCCAAGAGTGAAAGCCTTTCTTCTGCGATGATTCGTTCAGACTTCAGACAAAATAAGAAAAAAACACGTTTGTAACGTATTTGGTTACATTCATTGATGCTTTTCAGCTTTCAGCTCCCATGTAGTCGCACCTGAGTATAAGTCGCACCCAAAATTAAGTTGCGTTAGAGTCATTGACTGTATAAAGAAGAACTGGACTGAGCGACCCCCCCCCCCTCCCCCTTTCCAGGTTCCAAATCCCAATGGGTTGCAAAAAGGCCAGAGTCCCATAGACTTCCATTGAGAAACAGAGAGTTATTTAAATTAAGTAATCATTCAGAATCATTTCTGCATAACATCTTCTTTCTAATCCAATTTTTTTAATTATTTTTTTTTTCACTTAACGCGAGTTATTCGAGTTATAAATTGACCTGATGCCTCAATAAACGTATGTGGGTCTGCAATGAACGTCTGATTTTGGGGTCCGTGAAGGCCTTTTACCACCAACTTTATCAACAATGGACCAATCATTGCCTGTACTGTTGTTTTCCTCAATGGATCGTACCAATGCGGCAGATTTAAAAACAACAAGAGGCGCAAGCTGTCGCCACTTTTTAGACTTCCTGTGTTGAAGTAGATTTCCAGACTGAGGTTCTGTGTTTTTTCTCTTTTTTACTGTTTTGATTGGAGCTTATATATTAGTAAATGCGTATCATACGGAATGGTACAGCTCTTCCATAAAATCTCCAACCAAAGTTTATTCTTGGCTGCATTCAACAAGCTTCCAGCCTGAGTTAGAAGCAGACGTCTCCTCTGAGGATGAGCGCGAGCGCCGTGACGAACTTGAATGGATCTGGTCGTATTTTCAAACAGAAACAGGGATCCAGCTGTTCACTTGTTAGAATTATTTGTTTTAAATCCCGCTGAACGGGCTTCTCACGTGAATCTGATCTAACTATAAATGGACTTGGGCCCGATCCGAATACTCCCCTTCTCACTTCCCCTTCTTTTGAAGTGGCAGTTGAAGTCAAAGTTGTGTCCAGAATTATTATTTTTTACGCTACACACTCCAAACAGAGGGGTCCAAAGTCCGCTATCGCGAGAATAAACCGCGCCGCGCTACGAAGCGCTTTTCTTCACTTTGGTGCTCTCTGAACCACAGATGTTTACCGTATTTTCTGGACTATAAGGCGCACCTGTATATAAGCCGCACCTGCTCAGTTTAAAAAAGAAAAAAAAAAAAAAGAAATACAAGCCGCACTGGGCTATAAGCTGCAGATATCTATGTTGAAAAATAAAATAATTACTATACCAATTTTGTATTTTAAATGTACATGTATGCACATCTCACCGTAGATTCATTGATTCTAAGCTTGTGTGCAGCAGCGCGGTTTCCTTCCTAGATAGCAAGCTCCATATCTTTTGACTTAAAATGTCCACCACACAAACTTCTTTGTGTGATTTCCACGATGAAGAAGGATTTTTAAAAACAATTACCAGTTAGTCATTTGTCACGAGTGTTCTATCTGCTAAAGAAAAAGTAGCGCTGGCCTTTCTGATTTGCATTGATTTTTTTGTCTATCTTGCTTTTGATTCAAACTCCAGTTAGAACTCCCCTAACAGTGGAAGAAAAATCCACAGAATAGCTGCACCTTTGTATAAGCCGCATGATTCAAAACCTAGGAAAAAAGTAGCGGCTTATAGTCCAGAAAATACGGTACATTTAAACGTAAGTAATAACTTTATGTTGCAGTGTGACCTCTTTAAATTTATAAAATTGCTGTTGTAATGTATATACGAGCGCTGGAAGCTCCGCGCTAACGCTAGCTTACCGGTGATTTTGTTGACGTCACTGAACGAAACTCACGTCGGAAATATTTTTTTTACCATCCTCCGTTTGGAGCAAGCACGGAGGGATAAACGACGGCGGAGGGCTAAGGGGAAGGGAGAAGGGATAGTATTCGGATCGGACCAAACTGCGCTGCACGCCAGTCACGTCACCCAAATGCTTCCCTTTAGCTCGACAAAAAAGAATAAATGTAAGTAAATCCCAAATAACCAATCAAATGTTAGAACGGTTCTCCCTCAAAGACTTGAACAGTGACTTGTACAATTCTCCCGAGGCGGCGTTATTAAAGAGGAACTTGTTTCATGCAGCGTTCTCGTGGTAGAGGCGTGGAAAGAGGCGGGAACTAACAATAAACTCTCTCCAGATTGGAGATAGTACCTCCTATAGATTCGCTGACTCAGCTATGACTTACAGACCAATCGCAGTTGATGGGTTGCAATCGTTGCAATACGTCGGTAGTCACATCAGGACGTGACGGTGAAGGTGGTGGCCTAATTTCTTGAGGGGTGGAGGTAATCCATTTCCAATTAGGGGTGGGCTGAAAGAATCGATTTGAATCTATTTAAGCTTAATAGATCAATAATCAAAATACATAAATCAATTTATCACATGAAGCTAGCTTGATGCTAACGTTCAAAAGAGTTCTCCATAGTACGGCTAATGCTAACGCTCGGTTGACCAAAGAAAATAGAATGCTGACTAAATGAACATCTTCATAAACTTACAGGCATTCATTTTCCAAACTTTTTTAAGGAAATAATTTTTTAAGTAAGTATTTGTGCTCTAAAACGTTATTTTTTGTCTTCTTCTTGGATAAGATTTACTTCAATAGCGCGATCGCCACCTAGTGGCCAAACTGAGACGTCCTCCAGGAGAAGCAGAACAATGTTTGCAATCTTCAATCAAATTTTGTTAGAATTTCTCCGTTTGAGAATCCATGTAACACTGATTGATATTAACAATCTCAGTGTTTTACTAATAAATGTTACAATATGTGAATTGTATTGAATTGAACTTTATTAATATCCCAAGGGATAAATTTATCAAAAATTATGTAAATTAAGTATCAGAAAAATTAAGTATCAGATTAATATAAGTATATTCAAAGTATATCTAGTAGATTCTTAATGTATTTCTAAAAAGAAATGTGTATAAATGTGTAAACTTAAAATTTAACTGAACTGAAGAATCAAAAGAATCTAAAAAAATCGGATTGATTCTGGAAACTATAACCGATACCGAGCCTTATTTCCTCGATTTATCCAGCTTTATTAGACTGTCTATGGTTAGAGTATAAGTTGCATCACAGATGGGCGGGGCTTTTATGCGTGAGGATGCGAAACTTCTGAAATGACGTGGGACGTTCACCAGTTGACCAATCACAAAATTCAACTGTAATACCTCGTTTCCACCTGTCGGGGGCAGCACCAACACCGTCGGTTTTAGAGTATAATTTCAGGAATTAAAGAAGTTTCCTTTAAAATTTTCAAAAATGTGGCGTGGACTAACGGACATCAGCGTTTATAAGGCTCAACAGGCAAAAAAAAAAAAAAAGTTCACTGTTTGGTGACCCTTTAACTGCAGCACAGCGCTTTGATTTGATCAAATTTAGATTAAACTTCCTATTTTTACAAGAAGAAATCTGACACCACTTGGCGAAACCTGCCGCAATCTTATAGAAATTCCTACGACTTATCTGACAAAAGTAGGACTTATCTGATCACTTTTCTGAAGAAGATCCTAATAATTAAACGGCGTCTGTGATCCTCATGAATTAGACAGGAACTATGACAGCTGGATATAGGACTGGGGAGCAGTAAATTTAAGAGCCGTGGCCTTGGGTTGACATTACATTGCCTCTGCTTGTAATGAGCCCCGGGATGGCGCCCGTGGCCCTTCGCCGTGCGGCGGCAGAGATGACTGTCACACCTCCAACCGTCCTCCAGCTCTCCTGCCTTCTATTTGACACCTTCGCTGTGATTAAGACAAAAGCCTTCGGAGATCCCGGGGCTGTAAGGTCTAAGTGTATATGGATGGACCCTTCCTCTAATTACTTTAATTAATTAAATTCATGATTTTCTTTAAATTGAAGTCATTCATCAGCCGAGCAAAGCTGTGACCGTTAATGATTTAAAGACATCTATAAAGGAATTATTGAGGACGAGAGGTGCTTGGCCCTTGGCTCTTCTTTACTGCTTTGATAATTGCTTTGAGCAGATATTTACAAAGAGAAGGGGGGCGAGGCGTTGCTTCCCTGTTGTCTGAGTAAATAATACATTCGAGTCCTCCTGGGTGCGGAGTTGTGCTTTCCCGCCGTAATCCTCCAGTTCCTTAAAGCAAAGCTGTGTGGCTCCTGTCGACTGCCAGCTGCGTAATCCCACAAAGATCTCTGCTCCCGCGCTGCAAGCAAAGCACCGGTTGTTTCCTTGGAACGCCTCCCGGAGTCACCAGGTGTCTGCTGAAATTTTCATTCTGACTTTGAACGCTCTAAAAATGGAACGGCACCTTTTTTCTTTGCCTAATTTCCACCTGGATGGTGCCGCCCACGCCGGAGCCCGCAGGTCGTGCTAGCAGAAACGCTTGAAAAGGCCCGTGAACCACCCCCCTACTTTGTTAAAGTACAACCTTAAATGACTTTTAGAACATGTCATCCTCGTGTTCTACCTCTATGATCCATTTTGGTGAATATTTGCAGAAATAGTTCTGCACATCAACTGTTGAGACTGAGAAATGGAGCTTGTTATTTATTTTTTTTTTTGGTCTTCCGAGATTTGTCAATTTCTTGTAATGTGAACATAAGGAGAAGACCAACACCTGTGGCAACTTAACACCTACTTACGTAAGGTTTCATTTCTTCTAACAGCTGCTGAGATTCTCAGAAAACCACAGAACTGAAACAACTCGCATGTCAAAAATGTGAGATCAGCTCTGAAGCTTCGAGAGTTTGGTCTTTCATTAGGGCCGCCACGATTAGTCGACTAATCAACGACTAATCGACTAATAAAATAGTCTTTTACTAATTTAATAGTCGATTAGTCGTTACTTTATATTATATGGAGTCAGAGTGTAGTAAAGTTATAATGGCATTCTCCATCTTTGTTGACTATTTAGGGATTAATTAGGATTTTTTGGGCTATTTTGGAGTTTAGCTAAAATTTCAGCTACAAGCTAGCTGTTTTGGCTAACTTATGCTCTTGTTTGTTTTTGTATGGATTTTGGAGTTTAGGTAATATTTCTGTTGTTTTTGCTAACTTTAGTTTTCCTTTTTGGTTTTTTACCCTTTTTTTTGAATGTAGCTTATATTTCAGATACGCTGTTTTGGCTAACTTGTGCTTTTGTTTGTTTTTTAGGCTTTTTGGAGTTTTGTTAATATTTCTATTCTTTTTGATAACTTTAGCTGTTTTTTTTTTTTTTTTTTTTACACTTTTTTTGGAATTAACTTATATTTCAGATACGCTGTTTTGGCTAATTTAAGATTTTCTAAGGTTTTTTTAAACTCATTTGGAGTTTAGTTAATATTTCAACTACATGCTAGCTGTTTTGGCTAACTATTTTAGGCTAATTTGGCATTTAACTAATATTTTAACTGGCTATCAACTTCAGCCTTTTCAGCTATCAATTTCAGCATCTTCAGCTATCAGCACAAGCATCACCTGCTGCCAAATTCAGCTTACAGCATTCGCAATAGCATTTTTGCAGATAATGCTCGTGTGATTATATCTAATTTAAAGCTAATTATGGTTAAAATGGGTTCTTCATATCCTCTTTGCATATGACCCGATTAGTCGACTAATCGGAAAAAATAATCGGTGATTAGTCGATTATTAAAATAATCGTTTGTGGCAGCACTGATTTTCATCATTTGTGCAATAACTTTGTGTATGAAACTAAGCTCGGTTAAGTTGGTTTTTTTTTTTTTTAAAAAAACAGACACATAGTAAAAGAGAAAAGTGGACTCAGCCCAGAATGCACAATAGAAAATGAGCAACAACATTACAGTTTCCTAACAAGTAACTTGGCCTGTATTCATTCTGTAAACCATAATATTTATCTCTATAGGACAAAGGAAGTAACAGAAATGATTAATATAAATTAATATAAATCCACATCCCTTAAGGTTTTTTTTTTTTTGCATATTCCAAACTATTGGACATCAGCCCAAACCACGGCGCTCTCTAGGAATCACTGGGTACCTCACGATACGATACGATGCATGGCTCACGATATCGATGTTATCGCGATATTGCAATAACTGATAAAAAATGAGCTCTAATGACTAAAATCATATATCATCATATGATTTAAAGTCACTTTTAAAAACTTATCGTTTTAACCAATCTTTCAACTCCAGTGAGCAGTTTTAGTGGCCCAACTTGTTTTACGATACCTCATTGTTTTTATCGTTTCTCTTCGTTGTTGTTTATTGATTTTATTTCTATGTTCAGAACTTTGTCAGCATCTGCTTTTACAGGTGCTTTACAAATAATAAATTGATTTATTGATATAGAAGAACGCATATATTTGGGGAAAATTTGCCTCCAAAGGAACGTCACACCAAAGGATCAGGAATATAAAGTTTTACAGCTTCTGTCAAGTGTTAACTCATTTTTCCCACACTTGAAAACGGGAAAAATAAAAGCTGATCTACTCAGACTGACACTTGAGATTATTTTTTTCAATTTGTATCTATTTCCCATTTTGTCAGTCAGCAGTCAACAGGTAAAAACCCTAAAACACACACAATAATGGCAATAAATATTTACAAATTCAAATTCTATTACGGATTAGCAATAAAAGACTTTAATCAATAATAACTTATATAATTTCAAGTGCTTCAATTAACTAACAACCTCCCTATTTTACAGGGAATTCATGTACTTTATCTTAATTACATGTTTATTTAAGTTCATCCATCAAATCCTGCATTTTTGCATTAGGAATTACTTTTAGCAAAAAATAATTACATTCATTTGAAAACTTCCCACCATAAGTTACACCAGCAGGTTAAACATCAAAGTGTGTGCGTCGCCATAAAATGTCCGCCATCGAGCAGCTGCTCAATAGTTCCGTGTCGCATGACTCAAACGTTCAGCGCAACAGCTTCTTAAAATGACACTATAAGATCGATACTTGGTGAGAACCCATCAAGAATCGACTAAATATCGCGATATATTGCAGTATCGATATTTTGGCGCACCCCCAGGGCTCACACCCCCCCTGGTAAACAAGTCAAAGAACTCCCAAAAGTCAATCGGAGCTGTTCTAAATCAATTTATACTGTACACCTGTGCAAAAACCATGTGTGAATATTGCACTCTTTATAAGCAGTTCATTTAGTGATTATAATTTACTATGATATGTATACATAATATAAAAGCTTTACATCGAGGGTCTGTGGAGAAGTTGTGGAAAACCACAAACTTAAACACAGTTGGGTAATATTTATGTAATCACTGCACATAAACTACGTAAAATACACATTGAATAATGATGGTCATATATAATATGGCGTGCTTACATGACATTATATATATTATGAAGGGAATTTTCTGTCTCCGCATTGGCAGTCATAGCTCACTAGCAAGTACAGCTCCCAGCATGCCTGGAAGCAGCTGAGGAACCCCTGGGAGGAAATGGATGAAGCTGAAGGTATCTGTGTGGCTCAGCCTGCTGTGTTACCGCAGTTAAGTGGCAGAGAAATGGATGTATTGAAATGTGTTAATCTGGACCAGGTATTTTCAGCAGCTAGGTCAACAAAAGCATCGGCTGGTAGAAACACCAATTTGCAAAAAAAAAAACTGCCTGTGGGCTTGGAGCCTGATGCAGACCTTGACTTTGCAGGAGTTACTTTATAAGCATGCATCACTCATCAACATTTCTAACTCAGAGGTCTGTGCCGGCATATTTGAATTGATAAATATGGAAATTACAGCACATCAAACTTCACAGCAAGAGTGTGTCTGCACATTTGAAAATACCATGAAATATTGGTTCATGCTGGACTCCATTTCTCATGGGCTGAAATGTTTCGTTTCTCATGCTGGGCCGACACGTGTGTCGGCCCAGGGGCCGGATCCGGCCCTCCAAGTAATTTTATTTTATTGTAATTAATGACCTGATGTTATCATGTGCTTATTTTTAACTTGTGTAATTATGATAAAATATATTGTTATAATGTAAAATATTGATAGTTAGTTAAGGTTTACATTTATTTATTATGGAATATTATTCCTGCATTTTTATTATTCATTTTTATGTAAAAAGTTACGGTTTTAAAGTTTGAAAAATATTGGCGCTTTGCTAGCTTTTTGGATTAATTTGGCATTTACTATGTTATTTTGGAGTTTAGCTAATATTTCAGCTACATGCTAGCTGTTTTGGCTAATTTAGGGTTATTTTTAACTTTTTCTAAGCTGTTTTGGAGTTCGGCTAATATTTAAGCGCAAGCTGTTTTGGCTAATTTTAGCTTTTTTTCAGTTGTTTATGCTACTTTAGCTTATATTTCAGCCACATGCTAGCTGTTTTGGCTAATTTATGCATCCTTTAAACTTTTTTAAGCTGTTTTGGAGTTAGGCTAATATTTACGTGCAAGCTGTTTTGGCTAATTTTAGCTTTTAGTTCAGTTGTTTAGGCTACTTTGGAGTTTAGCTAATATTTCAGCTACTTGCTAGCTGTTTTGGCTAATTTAGGCTTCTTTTAAACTTTTTTCAAGCTGTTTTGGAGTTAGGGTAATATTTACGCGCAAGCTGTTTTGGCTAATTTTAGCTTTTTTTCAGTTGTTTATGCTAGTTTAGCTTATATTTTAGCAACATGCTAGCTTTTTTGGCTAATTTAGGGTTATTTTTAACTTTTTTTAAGCTGTTTAAGAGATAGGCTAATATTTGCTATTTTAGCTAATTTTGGCTTTTTCTCAGTTGTTTGGGCTACTTTGGAGTTTAGCTAATATTTCAGCTACATGCTAGCTGTTTTTACTAATTTGTGCTTCTTTTAAACTTTTTTTAAGCTGTTTTGGAGTTAGGCTGATATTTACACGCAGCTGTTGTGGCTAATTTTGGCTTTTCCTCAGTTGTTGAAGCTTCTTTGGAGTTTAGCTAATATTTCAGCTCGCTTCCAGCTTTTTCAGCTTTCAGACTAGCATCATCAGCAGCCAAATTCAGCTTACAGCATTATTTTACTTTATTCTATATATTTAGTTCATAATTATGTGAAAAAGTTACGTTTTTTAAGTTTTTAAGATTCCTTTTTAGAGTGTTTAATAAATGTTTATCCTGTTTGTCCAGCGATCTAATGTGTGTTTATGATTGAGTTTGACACCCTGCTTTAAGGTGACGTGTTTTATTTATTAATACTAAAGGAGGAGAAATTTGTGCAGTTTTTATGAATTATTTACTTTTTAAAAGGCTATAAACCAACTTGTTTAAGATTAATAGACATAAAAAGAATCTGTTGACCACGGGTTATCATTTATTAGCCCCACGTCCTCCTGCCTCATCAGTTACCGCATACACCTGTGAAGTCAAAAAGGCCCGAGGATGTTTTTCCCACTCATTTGCATGCACTTGAACATGAGGGGGTAGCGTTTGGTCATTTACAGAGTCTGATACGATGGCGTCCCCCAGGAGGAGTGTTTGGAAACAGATGGATAAATGCCATATATCTGCTGTGCTAAATGCTAATGCAGTCAACAGAAATATGACCGGAGCTGTGCTGGCTCACGAAATCCGTTCAGTTGACCTGCGTTTGGCAGGATTTCTGTCTGGACCTCACAGAAAAACAGGCCACCTCAAGTCTCACGCCTGAATCCTACCATCACAAAATTAAACCTTTAAAAACTCCCTTAAACCTCGACTCTTCGACATTTCAGTCAATTTTATGGCTTCTTCCTTGTTGCTTTCACGTAATTTACGACCGCTCAGATTTCTGAAAGTAAAATACTCCTTTCCGATGCACAATAATGTTCTTAAAAAAAGACAATATTTCAGATAGAGTGTGATATAAACTCACACACAGTTTAATCACTGTCTCCCGCTGTGCTGCGTCTTGTTCACTCTACAATTTATTGAACTGAAAACAACCACAGAGGCATTTATTTGGCCAAACTAGACAGCTTGGAAGCGAGTTCACACACACACAGAGAGAAGAGACCACAATGCATTGCTGCAGAAGTCGAGAGAGCATTAGGTGACGCTCCAAAGTGATAAAGTGATGCAGTAAGGTGCTGCTTTATAAAAGTGACAAAAGTGCCTGAAGTTAACGGAACTTAGTAGTCGACTAATCGATGACTAATCGACTATTAAAATAGTCGACAACTAATTTAATAGTCGATTAGTCGTTACTTTTATAATATGTGGAGTCAGACTGTAGTGAAGTTGAAAGTCTAATTTGGAGTTTTTTTGGCTAATATTAGATACCATGTTAGCTATTTTTGGCATAATTTGGGATTTTTTACAGTTTTTTAGGCTAATTTGGGAGTTTTTTAGCTAATTACTTCAGCTATGCTAGACTATTTTGGTAATTTGGCCATTTTTACATTTTTTTAGACTAATTTGGAGTTTTAGCTAATATTTTCAGCTACATGTTAGCTTGCTAAATTGTAAATGTTTACAGTTTTTAGGCTAATTTGGAGTTTAGCTAATATTTCAGCTGCATGTTAGCTATTTTGGCTAATTTGGGATTTTTACAGTTTTTTAGGATAATTTGGAGTTTTGCTATTACTTCAGCTACATGCTAGCTATTTTGGCTAATTTGGAATTTTTACAGTTTTTTAGACTAATTTGGAGTTTAGCTAATGTTTGAGCTATATGCTAGCGATTTTAGCTTATTTAGGATTTTTTTGTTTTAAAGCTAATCATATTTCAGATTTTCTTTACATCCACTTTGTCCATGATCCGATTAGTCGACTAATCGGAAAAATTAATCGATGATTAGTCGACTATTAAAATAATCGTTTGTGGCAGCCTTAGAACTTAGTCAACTGAATAATCCAGTATGGTTTTCATAAATTGTCCCAACAGAATTCATATAAGGGGCGGGGTTTACCTAAATGCCGAAAATATTTAATGACTTTAACAATGATTTTTGTCATTCAAAACAATGTTTCTATTCCAGTAATTTATCATAATTGTCTTTTTTTAATGAGAATATTTTGAAGTTTTCCATTAATAAATCATGATTTTTTACTTAGCACTTTTTCATTATAATGATCGTTCTTTGATAAATGCAATCTGCTCAAATTGTCTTTTTTAATGAGAATATTTTGATATCTTTTCCTGCAGTAACAAAGGAAGTTGATTACTACTTAATATTTTTTGATTTTTTTCTTAATGAGAATGTTTAGATAATTGTTGATGATCAATATAAATGACTTGTCTATTGATGTTTTTGATATTCTATTACATCATCAATATTAATGATCTTTTAAAACCTAAAACTATATTAATATTTGATATAAATCATGAACCGGATTTTGATAATTTATGTACAGAAAATGGTCGAGCCGGGGTGGGATTATATAAGTTCACTTCCTTCCACTCCCTTTTAAGCGATCTATTTGTGATTTAAGATATTTCTATTTTAAAAGATTAAAAATCATCCACAATTTCAGAGATTCAAGAAGACAACTTATTTCTTTAGAAAAGGAAAACTGAAGTGTCTGCAGCTTTAATTGAATAACCTCTTGGTACATTATTGGATGAGTTGCGTGTTTTTACTAAGCCTAACAGTAAATCTTATTGTGATTTTTTTTTTAGAACACTATGAAGACTCTGATTGGTATCTTTGGTGACAAATTGACTGAAATAGTCCCTACATACAGTCCATGAAATAAACTAAGGTAATTTAGTGACAAGGTGGCGCTGAACCGTCTTTTTGGCCACACGGATTCAGTTACGGTTGGGGTTAAACCACCAAATGGTTCCTGAGTGTTTGCAGCTCAGCGGTCCCCTAAGGGATGGAACAAATGGACACATTTCACACACCTAGGCGTGTGATAGCTCATGAAACTTTAAGTTTAACTGTAAAATATGTGCAGCCAACAAAAAGCATCCAGCCTTGGAGGCGTTTAAAATACACGGGGGAAATGCAGGAATGTGCACGTATTCTGTGTGGAAGACACAAATTTCTATCAGCTTTTGTGCTGGTCACATGTAAATATTTACAAATAACATCAGGCTATGTCCAACTTCAGGCCTTCAAAGTGCTGCTTCAGTTTGTCTGGAGTCACCACAGTCAAGCAGCGTTCACTTCTTTGGCAGAGAGATGTATTTTTACGTCAAATGCCTTTCTTGTATTTTATCCGGGCTGGAAGACCCAGACTTTAGGTTACATACTTAGCCCTACTATGAAGGTAAATATGTGCCAATACATCAAAGTGTAAATAATACACACACGAGCGAGAATCACACACAGTTTAATTCATGTAAAACTGAATGTGAAGTTTTGTTGTTGGCTGGAGTTAGTGCTATGCTAGCTCCAGTATTGTGAAGAGACTTAGCCCAGCTTGATGCATCCCCCGTCCTCTGATTGGCTGATCTCCGATTAGAGCTCCCCCTGCCTGACCCCTCCTCCCTGCAAATTAGTTTTGGCACATATCTCTCGCGTGGGGGTGTGTCCTCAGCATTTGTGTGAAAACTGAAGCTACAAGTAAAGATTTTTTTCAACACAGTTTTAAAAGTTGTGTTTTTCCCCACAACCTCAAGTTAAATCTTGTGTGTGTGTGATTTTTCTTCACATGTAACATTTTTACACACAATTTAAGGTTATTGTCAAACAAGTTCTCACATTATATTCCACAAGTACACATTTTTCTCACATGTTCCTCTTTTTCCTGCACCTTCACCCTCAGTTTTACATGTGTGTGATTCTCGCTCGTGTGTGAATTATTTTCACTTGGATGTATTGGCACATATTTACCTTCATACCCTACAACCAGTATAAGTATGCCAGGTATGCCTGGAAAACAAAAAGACAGTGTTTCCTCAGGGACTAGAGATGTACCCCCAATCTGGAATCTGGAAGTCGTCGGAATTTGTAAGTAGGAGTCGTATTGATACACAGGAATGCTGGGTTTGGAGACAAAGTTATAATTTTATGGCGTAGATGGCGCCATTACAAAATCGAGTAACAGCTGGAATCACTGTCTAACAGATCCTCTGATTGGACGATTTATAATCATCTCCGGACGGCGGTTTTCCATGTCAAGTGGCATCAGCCACACCTGACGGCGGCCGTTACATTCACGACCACGCTAACGTTTTTTTTTATAAAAACATCAATCGTTGACATGAAATCTCTGCTGATATTTCCCCATCGACAGTTTTATCTGTGAACTGTTTTCTGGGGAAGCAACTAAATCATTTAAAACTGTAACTTTTTAACATAATTATGAACTATATATAGCATTACCTGTGATGATGCTAGTGTGAATGCTGCAAGCTGAATTTGGCTGCTGAAGATGCTGAAATTGATAGCTAAAAACGCTGAAGCTTAAAACTGAACATGCTAAAGCTGAAGGTGCGCTACAATATTAGCTAAAAGCAAATTCGCCTAAAATAATGAACAAACAAAACAACTTAGGTTAGCCAAAACAGCTAGCATGTAGCTGAAAAAAAAACTAAAATTTAAAATAGCCTTAAAAAAGCCTAAATTAGCCAAAACAGCTGACATATAGCTGAGATCTTAGTTGAACTTCAAAATAGCCAAAAACAAAAGTCTTAGTGAATGCCAAAACAGTCCACAAAGCTAGCAGAATGCTAATTTTTAAAACTTTAAAAGCGCAACTTTTTAACATAAATACGAATAATAAAAAGGCATTTCAATATTTTACCCTCCATAAAAGTATATTTTATCAGAATTATCCAAGTCAAAAGTAAGCCGTTAATAACAATAAAATAAAAATGATCTGGAGGGCCGGATATAATTACCCGGAGGGCCGGATCCGGCCCCCGGGCCTTGACTTTGACACATGAACTAAAAGATTAAAAAAAACTCACAAAACTTCACTGCAGCTTCAAATGAAGATATTGTAGAATATTTAATTTGCAAAGAGTATAAAATATCCAAATCATATTTTCTATGTTTCTTTTTTTCTTACTGCTTATGAAAACAATTTAGTTAAGATTTTCTACGTATGTTGTCAATATAAAAGATCCAAAAGACGCTCTTTACTTCTTCCAAATGTAATTCTGACTCCAGAGGAGCCGGCGCCTCAGCCGCCACCAACCTCGCCGCACGTCACCGCGCTCGGGGCAATAAGCACATTTTCAATTTTACAAAGTGAAGACACTGAGCTCAAATTAACATAGCACACGTCCCGACCCCCCCCCCATGACCTACAGACTGAAAGCGATGAAGACAAACTCGTTGAGGCGGAAAATTATCAGACGCAGACGCGGGAACGAGGGCGAGAGCAGAAATTATCAGGAGGCTTACCTAAGGGCGACATCTCCGGCACCCCCGCCAGGTACGGCCCGTCAACAAACTTGGGCTCATTATCATTGATGTCCTGCACTTTGACCACAAACTCAGACTTGGGCTCCACGGGCAAATTGGTGAACCGGTCCACGGCTTGAGCCTGCAGAGTGTAGTAAGCCTGGGCCTCTCTGTCCAGACGCTTGGTGGCGTGAATGTCTCCCGTGTTCTCGTCGATGGTGAAGATGGAGGTGGCGCCCTCTCCAGACAACACATACTTGACCTTGCCGTCGCCTTTATCCACATCGGAGTGCAGCTGGTGGGAGAGAAAACACTTTGGTGAGATATCTTTAATTTTGAAGAGCCGGTGCTTAATAAAGAACGACTTCAGGGCTTCTGTCTCGCAGGATTGTTAAAGCACCACTGATTAAATTAGGATTGCAACAACCAGGCTGATATTGCACATTAACAATTCAGAGATAACAAGCCAAGCTTATTGACCGAACTCAAGTAGAATTCAAACTGAGCCGCGTTTCAGCAAAATTCACTTCATTTGATTGAGTTTTTAGAACTATCTTGTGTATGAAACGTGTACAATCTCTCCCTTAAATCAAGATGAGCGACAAATGGGATGTTTATTGGGAAAACATTCAAATCCCATTTAAAAGATCAAAACAGGTACCACTTAAGCGGCAATTACTGTGAAAAAAAAAAAAAAAAATAACAGGATTTGCATTTTGCCACAAATAATGAAATGAATGAAATGCTGCCACTTACTATAATGGCAGTCTCACAGGCCAGCAAACATAATGGATGATTAAAACCAAACTATTCATTTTCCATTAAACTATTTAGACAAACAGGTTTATCTGACATTAAAAGCAAAGTTAAAAAGTCTTTTTTTTCTGTCGGTGAGTAAAACAAATGGTTAAAATTGTTCATTATTTAAAAAAAAACACACATTCTCCATTTAAAACTCCTTTTCTGAAGCACCTGCTGTTTGGAATTGTGCATCAAAAGATGATTTCAGACCATCTAAAGAGAGAAAAGCTGCAGGTAAGAAGGATTTCTCCTGCGTACCTCAAAGAACTCAAATTTAAATGTCCTTTAAAGAGCAAAATGTGGATTTAAGATATTCCCCCTGAGGGCAGACATTTGGCCTCAAATAGACGCTCAAAAATTTTTACTAGTTGTTTTTTTATTATTTAATCGTGACTGCATTATTCAAAAATATATGTTAAAATAAAATGTAGTGAATCAATCAGAATTTCTAATAGACTAAGATGTAAATTTGATTTATTTTTCAGTTTTTCTATAATAAATAACCTAAAAAACACAGAGAGGAGCAGTGATTAAAAACATCATCACACTTTAAAACAAAATGAGATTTTATTTTTCATTTATTTCGCCAATTTAACCAAATCTTTGCATATTTGTCAACGTTAAACAAACTCCGACCTAACAGGATATTTAGGACATTAACCCTCAGTTTTATACCACGTTCTTGGGGTGAATCCTCGATTCTGATTGGCTGCAAAGCATAACGCAAAGCCTAAAAAAAGAGTTCTGGTCTCAGGGCCTGAATGTTCGATCTTATTATCTAATTATATTAATATTATAATTATCGTCAATAATTTCCAGAATCAATTTGATCTTTTTCTATTCTTTAACATTTAGACACATTTGTTTAGAAATACATTAATAATCTTTGAAGAAATTCATATTAATCAGACACAGTTCATATAATGCAACATTTGTTTAAAGAAATAATCATTATATTGTTATACGGATTCTTAAATGAGGAAAAATTGTTCTGCCTCTCCTGGAGGGCGTTTCAGTTTGGCCACTAGGTGGCGATCACGCTATAGCGTTACACCTTATTCCAGAAAATGAAAAAAGAATGAAAAAAAAACTGTTTTAGACCACAAACGGTTACTTTAAAAATTATTTCCTTCAAATTCATAACTGTGAGGTGACAGAGCATTAGCATTAGCCATCTTATTGGAAAATACGTTAACATTAAGCTAGCAGACTTTAGCATTATACGTTAACATCAAGCTAGCAGACTTTAGCATTATACGTTAGATCGATCTCTACTTTTATGGATTGATTATTGATCTATTAAGTTTAGATCGGTTCAGATTCAATACTCGATTTTTTTCAACGTATATACGTATTAATGCGGCGGTCTGAACTTCAGTTGGTAACTGGAACAACAGAAACTCAAAAGACAGTAGAACAGAGTAGAAAAAGACACATTTTACCATCAAAAGCAATCAATATGTGGATAGTGGACACGTTTTTATAAACAATTTTACTATTCATTTATTTTTAAAAAAAGTTTGTTTTTGTTGATCGACAATAAATGATCAGAGTTCATGGAGGATATTTTTTCAATGAAACAAACTTTTTTTTTTCGTCATCTGGACAGAATCGAGCGGTTTGAGGTGAATTTTCCCTCTGAAATGTTGCTTTGTCAACACATTCTCATTTACTTTTTGGATTTTCCGAACACCTCGTTTTTATATGTGCTAGCTGTTCCCAGTAGATCGCGGGTCCCCAACCTCCAGGCATCAAACCGGACGTGTCCCGAGGAACGGTCCGTGTCCGCTACACATGACTTCAAGTCAAAAAACAGCGAGTTGGGGACACCCAAAACGTCAAAAAGTGAGGCGGAGGGGTCCATGACCAAACGTCAGTACGTGATGACTTTGTGTCACTCAGCTTGACTTTCACGACATTTCCCCCCCTGGTTACCATCCTGTTAGCCGTTACCATGACAACACATCACACCTCCGATCAAAAAGTCAACTTTTTACAAATGAAACATAAAAATAACAAACTAAAATACCAACATTTTACTTAATATTAATAGATGACCGTAAGCAGGATAATGCCCTTCGAGGTGTCCATTATCAGAACTTGATGGACACCTTGTCAGGGAATATCCTTCCTTTTTCTGGATAAATGCATCTGTGAATAATTTTACTGCTGCTCTACCTAGAAAATCTCCATGTAAATAAAGATGTATTAGACTGATTGTAAATCTCCATTTATAATAAGACAAAAATTAATTAATTGAAACAAATGAAAGCGTATTAAACCATTAAGGCCCACCCTCTCAGAATATAAGTCATTTTTTCTTACTTAAAATGAATCTAATTAAGTTTTAATTGCATTAAAGCCTCTTTTTTTTATTAAATTAAAGTAAAAAATTGTTGCAGCTCTTTGACTAGTTTATGGTTACAAAGAGATTTAATATTCATGTTTTTTTTTTCCCCAATACAAACCCTGACAGAACACACGGCTGTTATTTAGGGAGTTATCAACGGGGAATGTTGTAGCAAAGGAACCCCACAGCATGATAGAACCCCCACCGTGCTTGACTGTGAGCCGAGATCTGCTTTTTTCTCCTTCAGTTTATTTCATGACAAATAAAAAAATAATCTTGCAAGTCGTTCCTTTACTATTCATAAAAGCTCTACATTAATCCTGTCTTCTTCCTATCGTTTCCCTCCCAGGTCTCCGTCTGTGGAGAGCAGCCAGACTCGGTGAACGATCCGAGCTTGAAACCGTCAGATTGCTTCAGATCAGCCCCGAGCTCTGAACACGTCTTGAAGTTTCCTCCACAAACACACCAACCTTGACAGATTTCTTTTATTGACTTCCTCTGTCGTGGAAACCTCCTCCTGGTTTTACGGCTTTGAAACTTTTGAAGAATAACTTTTTGTTTTTTTTTTTTGCAGGAGCTGTTAGCAGCTTTTTTGGAATTGTGATTTGTGTTAACAGCATCTTGTGAAAAGAAAACAAACCACTATGAGACTGTGAGCAGTCAAAACACTGTTAAATAAAAGTATTCTGAATCGCTGAGTTTAATAAAAATATTATTTTTTTTCCTGGGGAAGACAAGCAGAGAGGATATTTGTATTTGATTATAAATAAAACTTAAAACCAGATACTAAAATTTAAAACTCCAACCAAAGGCAAGCATTTTGCTTCTGCTAGAAAGAAAAATCAATTTATTTTGTCTTAAAGATTTTTAAACTTGTTCTTGTGGCATTTTTCTGATGATGTGGAGCATATATTAGAGCAATAAAGTTTTTTTTAATTCAATTTGTTGGAATCAGGAGCAAATGAAAAATTCAGTTTGTAAAAGAGCTTAAATATAGAAAATACTCTCCACAATGTCTCTGCTCCAAGCTCTCAGCAGTGGCGAGGGGAAGGGTGGTGGTATTGCCCTTAGAAGGTTCAAACGAGCTTCACATTTCTCTGTAAATTAAATCAGCCAAAAAGTTAGCATGTTGCTGAAATAAAGGCTAAACTCAAAATTATCCTAAAAATTTCTCTAGAAAACAAATTAGCCAAAAATGTTAGTATGTTGCTAAAATAATAGCTAATCGCTAATTTGTTTTGAAAATTATTATTACTAGCTGAACTCCAAAATAGAGAAAAAAATTCTTCTAAATTCTTCAGTAGACTAAGTTAGTCAAAAACGTTAGCATGTTGCTAAAACAAAAGCTAAATTCTTAATTATAAAGAAATTATAAAACAAATTAGGAAAAAACATCAACATTACATTTCTCAGTAAACTAAATTAGTCTAAAACATTAGCATGTTGCAAAAGTAGAAGCTAAAATTCTAAATTAGCCTAAAAACCCCATTAGGTAACACATTAGCCAAAAACCATAGCTTGTAGCTAAAATTTAAGCTAAAACTCTAAATTATCCTAAAAATTCCAGTAGAAAACAAAGTAGCCAAAAATGTTAGTATGTTGCTAAAATAATAGCTAGTCAACAATTTTTTTTAAATTTCTTATTACTAGCTGAACTCCAAAATAGAGAAAAAAATTCTTCAGTAACTAAGTTAGTCAAAAACGTTAGCATGTTGCTACGTTAGCATGTTGCTAAAACAAAAGCTAAATTTTTATTTATAAAAAAAAGTAGATAACAAATTAGCTGAAAACATCAACATTTTATTAAAATATTAGCTAAACTCTAAATTAGCCTAAAATTCCTCAGCAAACTAAATTAGTCATAAACATTAGCATGTTGCTAAAATAGAAGCTAAAATGCTAAATTAGCCTAAAAACCCCATTAGGTAGCAAGTTAGCCACAAACGTTAGCATGTTGCTAAAACAGAAGCCAAAATTTTGAATTAGCCTAAAAACCCCATTAGGTAACACATTAGCCTTAGCACGTTGCTAAAATTTAAGCTAAAACTCAAAATAATCCTAAAAATTCCAGTAGAAAAACAAATTAGCCAAAAATGTTAGCATGTTGCTAAAATTATAGATAATCGCCAATTTTTTTTTTTTTTTTGAAAATTGCCATTATTTTATTTTTTCTTCAGCGAGAGAGCCACTATGGAGAGATAAAAGAGCCACAAGAGCCTTAACCCCTGGTTTAGGTGATTCAACTCATAAAAAATAAAAGAAATAATAAAAAATCTTGACATATCAAAGCTAAAATATGCCTTAATCTTGATTGAAAGTTACTTTGAAACAGAACATTTTGGAGTTTTTATTTCAAAACGGTGGTTTTGTTCTAATTTTAGTGTCATTTTCACCAATGGGTTGATGTCTAATCCAGTTTGCCGGGCCAGATTAAATAATTTAACATGGCCGCCGGGCCGTAGTTTGGCCACCCCTGGTCTAGGGAGTCGAGGAGCAAAAATGTGTTAAAAACCCACAAAAAGAATGATACCATAAATGGATAACGAATGTATTTACAAAGAAACAAATAACCAAAATCTGAAGTAGAAAGTTTCAGGGTGAACCACGGCTAAAATAACAAACAAAACCCCAACTAACTGAAACAGAGGAAGCTTATCTGCCAAAGAAAGAAATTCACACAGAGGTCCCACTCTGATAAAAATTTTAAAGCCCAAAAAACACAGAACAAAAAGAAAAAAACAAACTAAATGAGGCCACAGCTGCAACATTGACAGATGTGACTCCAATGATCTTAAATTCAACTTAGAAGAGTCAAAACTTTAAAAAATGGACTCTTTCTCAGCGCACGATAATGATCCAAGAGCAACATTAAAAAATTTGAAATGATCATAGAAATTATTCAACCTTCAAACGCCTGATCTAAAGTCCCGACAGAAGCTGTGATCACAGCGTATCTGAAGGGAAGAGCAGTCTGCGGCGCCCAAAGACTGTCAAATGGAGCATTTTTAGCTGTAAGCACTTAGCGGCGCGCGTGTTTCTGTCTTCATCAGCTCAAACGAGACAAAACAGCAGCCGAGCGTGCAGAGCGAGCGTTTCGGGGCGGGCTTCGCCTCCTCCTTGACATTTGTCGTTTTAATGTTTCCAGAGCCAACCTTCAGTTCAAGCTGTAACATCTGCACGTTTTAAATCTCTTCGCCCGCAGATCCATAACGCCGGGCCGGATCGGCCAGAATTTATGCATCTGCCAATGCGAGAACTGCCCAACGGACTCATGGGAAATGCCCCCGTTTGCTTTGCAATAGACTAACGTTTACAGTTTCATTGACAACAAGGTCAGTTTATCCTCTGTTAAGCACCTCCAGCTCTCTGCTTCCCCGTTAAGCAATTTATAAACTATTTCACAAACTTTTTTTCCACATTTTTGCCAATAAAAATGTTCTTTTGAATTCTAAAAAGGTTTGAAGGTTTTCGGTCAACTGTGATGTCGTTAGTAATATTTCTAATATTTTTGCAAAATATTTATTTTTCTGATATTTTTAACATCAGTTATATCTAATATTTGGAATATCTTTTTAGTGAAGGTTAACCTGAATTCATGTTTGCTCCGATGCTCTGAACATTATTTACTACATATATGAAACAACACAGAGTATTTTTTAAAAAAAAGATGAATTGAATTGAACTTTATTCATATCCCCAAGGGATTAATTTATCAATGTATCAGTTTTTTACTTTTTATCAATTAATTTATCAATAAATGTATTTAAA
Organism: Oryzias javanicus; assembly: GCA_003999625.1. NCBI lineage: Eukaryota > Metazoa > Chordata > Actinopteri > Beloniformes > Adrianichthyidae > Oryzias > Oryzias javanicus. The sequence continues at coordinate 4,899,329 of CM012456.1, read as the reverse complement.
ATGCTCTGATTTTTGATATATTTGACACAACATAAGACAACCTCAGAGAACAGAAAATCAATATTGTTCTGCAACCAAAACAATGACAGAAGCTATGTTTATTTATTTATTTATTTATTATTTTAAGCAAACTGAACTTGATCACAATATTTTGCTAAAATAAGTCAAAAAGCGCTTGTCTGCCAGCACAAGTCGGGCTGCATTTCTGCTTGATTTTTATGTTTTTTTGTTGTTTTTATTGGGCTAGTTGTTTAATTTTAACCTTTTTTCCCCTTTATTTTAACATATTTAATGTCTGTTTAAATTTGTGAGTGAAAGACCATCCATCTATACATCCAAATTTAGCATAAAATGTTGGAAATGCACTTAAAAACACAATTTAAAAATTTCTTTTAGGTGTTTTTAACATGTTCCTGTAATATTTTTCTGAAAGAAAATTAAGTTTAAACATGTATTTCTATTTATTTTTCTATTTTTTAATCGTGCATCAGACGTGCTAGACGAAAAAATACAAATTGAGTACGATTTTATTTACAAAAAATACAGTGGGCGGGGCCACAAGCTTCCTGCTCCGCCCCATTCTGATGCATCCACTTGCAGACAAATAGATCCAAGTACGTCTTTGTTTTCCTGGAGTCTGTATCATAACTATATGGCTTCAATATTGCTCGATAATGTTAGGTTGGGGGTTTGAGGGGCTGTAAGCTAGTGGGAGAGGGGGAAGGAGCGAAATTATTCCACTTCAGTCCTAGAAAATGACCATATAATCATAATTATAAGACCATTGGGAACACTTTTACTGAAGATCAAGAGAAGATTGGAGTACTTTAAAAAGTAAATCAGTAAATCAAAGATACAAACTCATTATTACTGTAAAGAAACCCCAAAAAAGCAAATAATTGCTCTTCATTTCAGGAAAAGTAAACATGTTTTTTTTATTGTACCTTTTAAATGTACAACTGTTCGTCCATGTTTAGTTAATCATTTTAAATGTTATTTTAACTTTTTTTTAATTTTATCCTTGACACAGTTTTGTTCCACTTCAGCTCAGCACCAAGAGCTCTAACGCCTACATCTCTCCAAGAAGAAGTGAGGAAAAACAAGAAGAAGACGAGAGGTTAGACACTAATTGGAGAGTTTCTTCCTAAACTGGCTCTTGCTTTGACCATTTTTCTGCAAAACGTGTAACAGCCACTAAGTAAACACGGCGTACATGGCGCGGATGCCAAGATGTTTCCGCCGCGACAGACCGGTCGTGTTTGACACGACTCCGAGACAGCTGTTCTTTGGTCTGAGTGCAACCGCAGTATATTTGGACTGAAATGTGTATTTTTTACATGAAAGGATCATAAACGGATCCAAACATTTTCATAAAACCTTTCAAATCAAATCAAACTTTATTTGTAAAGCACGTTTCCAAATACAGAAACTTAAAGTGCATTTTTCTAATTGTACAAAGACAAAAAAAAGTGTCCTTTGCCTTTAACACCAGAACTTTATCTTAAGTTTTATTGCTCTCAGAATTATTGTAACTCTTTTAACCTTTCACACAATTAATGAAGCTCCAATGAAAAGCAGGTTTGCAACATTTTACAACAATAATAAGTTCACGCAATTAATGTAAATCCTCTGGTTCTCACACAGAGAGAAGAAGCTTTGGTCAGAATTTGTTTAAATTACAATAATTGTGTTAAAGGCAGAAGAGTGACGATAGTTCAAGGAGTGTGGGTTTATTCTTTTATTTTTCTGTCTCCGGTGTAATCTCCAATGTTATAAAGTTAAAACTGAAAGATGTTCTGGAAAATAGGGATGTCGAAAATCTGGCCCGATCACGTGATTGATGACTCGATCGGTATCGGATATTTCATTTATTCTTATTATGATCAGCGCTTTATATTTCAATCTTATTTTTCCAGATAAATCCTCCACTACATGCCTACATGTCATGAACAGAACTGGAAAACGCAGAAGAAAACAGTTTAAACAAAAGGCTAACAAAAATAATTCAAGCTAGCTAGACTTAGCTAGCTTGAATTAGCTAGACTTAGCTAGCTAAACTCTTTTAGAAACGCTTTAAACCGACAGCAAGTGTCTCTATTGGTTTGTACTAACATAAAAACAACCTATGAATGCATTTCAATATAAAATATAGATTTTATTTGTATTTAATAACTCTTTGTGCTGCAGAGCAGCTGCTAACTGTGCTAAACTAAATGCTAGCGCCAAGATTTAACTCCTTAGGACCCGAGCTGTCCTTTTATATGCCTGTTTTATTTTATTTTTTATGACAGAGAAATAAAAGTTAAGAAAATTAACTACTGTGGTAATAAAACCAAAAATGTGATGTCTTAAGAGCTTAAAAAACAATAAAAAATCTTTAAAAAAAAGAAACTAATAAATGTTTCTACTGATATTAGTCATGAACACTCAGCATCAAATTCTTGCAAAATCTCATTTTTAAGATTTTAAATTTTTTTTTAGTTTATATTTGTTCTATTTTTATTGTTTATTAAAGCTACTTCACAAAAGTGTTCTATTTAAGCTTTTTCTGATAAAAGAGGATTAATGAAATAAAAATAACGCAAATCTGTTCATTCAGTTTGTTCATTTTTCAATTGTGTTACAAAAGTCGAGACTCGGTATCGGCGAATCCACAAAACCAAATGACTCAAAAATACTTGATCGGGACATCCCTAAAGAAAAAAACCTAACAAAATCAATGTCTCAAAGCCGACCAAATTTTATTTATAGTTACATTGATATAGATTAGTCATGAATACTCATAAAACAATAATTCATGCTACAATAATAATCAGGAAAAAACTTTTTTTTTTTTTTTTTTTTTTTTTTTTTTTTAACCACAAATGATTTAAGTGTTCAAGAAGATACAACAGCTAAAATCAAGAAAACATTTTTGAATGACTCATTTTGAGATTGTTTTGCCACTTTCAGCATGTTCCTTAGACATCCATAAAACTTTAACTCTTTCAGTTAACAGAATTTACAGCTCTTGGTTTCAGCTTTGTAACTCTTCGCATTTTTTAAACTAATCAACCAACTCCTGTTTTTAACGCGTAAAGCAGTCATCACACCCTCATATTTCAACTATAGACTTTGAGCTCCACAAAATGTAAAATCTTAGACGTAGACGTCCAGCTATACAGAACATTCCAGTTTTAAACAAAAGTTTTAGTTTTTATGCTTCTCTGAAGACACCATAAACAGCAGAAGTTTCACCATTTCTGACCATTTTTACTTGACTGTTGAAGCACAGAAGTGAGATGTTCGAGTGTTAAATTATAAAATCAGATTAATAAAATAAAAACAGAGGGACAACTTGGATCTGTTTATTAAATTTCTTCATTTTTTTAATGTGTTGCATAAACATTTGAATTTCCAATTTTTATTATTATTGCTAATTTTCAAATAAGGAAAAGTTCCCTCCCATACTTGCGTTGGCAAACTTTGACGATCACATTTGAATGCTGGATTTTTCTGGTTTGGAGCTCCGGATCATAAATGTATAGCTTGTGTTTTAATTTATCCAGCAGTCTTTTATAGAGAGGATCATGCCGGAACAATGAAATGAGTTTTCATTGTTGGTATTATAGCGCTTTGTGCTGCACTTTTCAATTAAACGCCGCCCTCTCCTCCTGTTTATTGTGTCAAGCAATGACAAAAGCCCATATGGAACAGCGTTTTATTTAAATTACAACACACTCACGCAAGATTATTGTTGGAGCTCTACTTTCATTTTATCTGTAAATGTCAACATCTCATTATGGGATAAATTACGGCGCTATTTCAGGTTTAGCGCCGGCACTGCAGGGGTGGCGAATGATTAGGTCAATATTATTTTGGCTGCGCTGACGCACTACTTGCTGAACAGAAGACACAACACCATTATTAATGGAATCCATCAGCAGGCTGATGGACGCCGCTCTGGGGGCGCGGCCATTGCCGTGTCCTTAAGCCGGAGCGCGCGCGCACGCGGCCTCTCCCGTAGACCTCGCCGTGTTCATTCACCATCTCAAACTGTCAGTCTCCAAGAGAGTCGACACTGAATCTCAAGGAAGCCATCCGTGGCGGTTTGTTTCCAGTGAATGCAGCCGGCAGGAAAGACAAAGGCGGCGGACCACAGAGCACGCCAGGCGGGTCAGGGGTCAAGCACGCCATGTGCTCTTTGGAAGACCCTACTTGACTTTTCCAACTTTCTTCTTGAAAGATGATCTAAAGTATTTGCAGTCAGTCTTAGCAGTGTCTGTATATGAGAACTGGATCAAGTAAGTGTGATGTCATCAGATGAAAAATACTTTAGTCTCCAAAGATATCAAGTCAATTTATTTATTTTTTGCATTACGCCATCTTGGAACCAGAGATTGTCAGAGAGCATTGACTGTATGAGCCAACTGGCCTGGGTGAGTGTAATATAACTCATAGAAAACGCCTTACTTTCAGATGGTAAGCAGTGATTGGTCTGAGTCAACATTTCTATGACAACTAGTGCTGCAACAAACGATTATTTTAATAGTCGACTAATCACCGATTATTCTTTCCGATTAGTCGACTAATCGGGTCATGCACAAAGTGGATGTAAAACACACATCATTAGTTTTAGCTAAAAACTATATATATATATATATAGCATTACCATTGATAATGCTAATGTGAATGCTGTAAGCTGAATTTGGCCACTTAAGATGCTAGCAATGATAGCTAAAGATGCTAATGCTAATAGCTAAAAACGCTGAAGCTACTAGCCAGCTAAAATATTAGTAAAGTGCCAAATTAACCTAAAAAAATGAAAAAAGTCTAAATTAGCCAAAACAGCTAGCACTCAGCTAAAATATTAGCCATATTCTAAATTAGCCTAAAAAACGGAAAAAATCCTAAATTAGCCAAAATAGCTAGCATGTAGCTGAAATATTAGATATAATCCAAAATAGCCTACAAAACAAAAAAAAGCTAAATTAGCCAAAACAGTTAGCATGCAGCTGAAATATTAGCTAAGCTAAAAAATGACCCAAAAAACCTTAATAAATGCCAAAATGGTCAAAACAGCTAGCAGAATACCAATATAACTTTCAACTTTACTAAACTTTGACTCCATATAATATAAAATAACGACTATTAAATTAGTCGTCGACTATTTTGATAGATGATTAGTCGTCGATTAGTCGACTAATCGACAACTACTGCCGGCAATCAGGAGCGAACTTGTTGGAAGTCCATCCGGTCATTGAATCACGTTGAATTTTAGAAGTGGGGGCCATCGAGCGCAATACGCTTCAATAAGGCATCTGATTGGTCAGGTAAAACTAAAACATATAACCATTAAAATGGTTCAGAGTAAAAGATGTTTCTCTGTAGAAGTCTATGAGATTCTTTAAGTTCTATAGTGCCTTTTATTTATATGGAACACAAAGTGATAAATAACATTAAAAACCCAGAATGTTGGAAAACAAAAACATTTTAGATTGTTTTGGCTTTTACTAAGTTTTTTTTAGGCTATTTTGGAGTTTAGCTAATTTTTCAGCAACATGCTAGCTGTTTTGGCTAACCAAATATTTTTCTTTTTTTTGTTTTTTGGGCTAATTTGCCGTTTAGCTATCATTTTAAGTTGGCTTCGAGCTTCAGAGTTTTTATCTATCAACTTCAAATTCAGCTGCATTCACACTAACATTATCTCAGGTAATGCTGTATATCTGGATCATATTTTAAATTAAAAGTTACAGCTTTTTAAGTTTCCGTTTGTTCAATAAATGTTTATCCTGTTCGCCCCGCGACCTCAGGTGTGTTTTGGATTTTGGCCCGTTGAGCGATTGAGTTTGACACCTCCGCAGTGGGGGTTTATGATTCATTCTACCCACAATTCAATTCAATAAAGTAACATCCAGTTTCAGACCCGGAATTGTAGCAATCCGAACTAAATTGAATCAATTTCAAAAACATTTTGTGACTTGAAGTTTTATCAGTTGTGTTGGCGACGTTTCGGAACATGTTGAACCGTCGCTCGCCTTCAGGTGAGCGCGTGGCGCCGTGCGGAAACGCTCAAAGGTACTCCTGGGGATTTGCAGGGAGGGGTGGGATCTGAAATTAGTGCCGATGCCCACAGCTCTCCGGGGACCAGCCTGTTAGCATGTTTAGCTTGTAGCGAGGGAGAGGGGTAATAAAAGGCCGTAAAAAGAGTCAGATGTTGGAAAGTGTTTCTGTTTTTTTGTCTTTTCGGCTTCAAACTCCCCGCATTTCCAGCTTTGTTCTCTCACAGGAATAAAATGTCTTCTATTCGAAGGAACGGCACAAAATGGACACAAAGGTGCGAGCGGCATTGACTCTGCTGCAGGAAAACAGCCTCTGCTGCTGCTTAAGAGCTCTCAATCAACAACCGCCCTCAAGATATATTACAGCGCGGCTCGCACAGCTGTGGCTGTCATCTAAAGCCGGGCGCTGCCCCCCCCCCTCCCCCCCTGTCTGAGGATTTCACACACACAAAATCAATATGGAAACACTTTCAGCCTTCTCTGACGCACATAAAGTAAAAACAGAGAGGCGGGTCATTAAACGGAATGCATGTGAGAGGTAAACAAAAGGCGGGACGGTCCAGAGAAAGAGTTAAAGGCGGCGATGGGAGCAGCTGCCACCAACATCAGCTTTTCATCTATTCACCCGGCCGTATGCGGCTGAGTATCCATGGCGCTTGGCTTTGAGAGAGCGCCGCTCTTTCAAGTCGGGAGGTGGGGAGTCGCTCATGAGCGGACCGTTGGCTGTCAAACACTGATGCACAGAATCCTGGGATTTGTAAACATGGGCTCATAGCTTTTCTGTCTAAATAGAATAAATTATGGAGCACCTGTTTGACCCGTTTATTCCCGTCTGATTTGATTTTAACGTATGAGGGAAAGGTGACCTGGAGGTTGAAAGAAGCCTTCTGATTCTTAAACTATTTTCCAAATGTTTGCATTACATAAAACTCAAGAATACCCAGATATCGTATTAAATAAATGTATTTGATTTATTCAAACTCTTGATATAGACCCATTTGTTGTTGTTTTTGTTGTATATATAAAATATATATTATTAATATATTGTAAATATATGTATATATTTATGGATTTTTTTCTTCCTGTACTCCTGCCTCATTGATACTGATGTTATTGACAGATATTGCCAAATACTTGAATTAAAACAAAGAAAAGAAACAATTTTAGTAAATACAGGCAGTAAAGAGGAGCTGCTATCAGTGAAAATGAGTTTTTTTGGTTAAATGAATTGCATTGATAGGTCTTACATTCCTGTGGTCAAAAACAAACAAAATCTAATCTACTAAACACACTCTTACATTGAAGATTAATCAGATGGTTGAATAGAAATACAAATGGAGTTTTATTTAATTAGCACACTTTTAATTTAAAAACACTTTCTTTGTCCCCAAAAACAGGAAAAAACTATTAAATGAAATGTGATTAGTTAATGTAAAACAAGCAGTTGGAATTTTTATTGAACTGGATCTGATGCAGTTAAAGTTAAATTAAATTTGCATGGGTTGTGTGTGAAATCTGTTCTCCGTACGTGACCCATCCCCTGAGGGAGTGGTGAGCTGCAGACGCAGCTGCGCTTGGCGACCGTTCGAAGGCTTAATCTCCCCAATCCAACTCCTTAATGTTAATCCTGAGTGTCAAGCAGGAAAGAATTGGATCCCAGTCAATCTGGAGAAAAAATATATAAAATAGTCGGAAGTCCCTCCCCCCCATAAATCCATCATTTACGCTAGAAATCATCGTCCGGAAGTCGACTCCCCATTTTTAGCTTTTGACATTTTTTGCCTTTAAAGTGATCAGCTGATTCACTCAGAAAAATGTCATTTTTTCGCTTTTTTCTCCGGAGGTAAACGGTTGTAGTAATGCTAATCTGATAATATTGACTTAAATAACAATAAAAATAATAATAATCAACATTTTCTGTCCCATTTGAAGCTCATCTTGCGCACTAAACTGTTGACAGTTACAGTTTATTCACATTTATAAGCTTTAAAGCTGATAGTTCTGAAGTTTCTAAAATAACGTTTTTATTTTATTTCATTTTATTTATTTCTTTTTTTAAGAAAAATACTGTTTTTAAAAGGTTGTCCTAAAGTTGAGAAATTGAGATTTTCTCTGGCGCCATATTGCATGTGACCAACGGCACCTTGAGGCTTTGGCATGAGTCAACTGGGATTTGAACTCACGGTCTATCCCAGACTCTGGACGGACGCTCTTCTCCACGGTCACTGAGCTGTTTTAACAAAAATTAACTTGATTTTCTGTTTTTGTTTATTTTAAAACTTTATGGCAGCCATTGACTGTACATGAGAACTGGACTGAGCCATTCAGTCTTACTCCGTCTTTTTATTTGTCAGCACATACATTCTTGCTCTGATACTTTTTATTTTAGCATGATCTTAAAAATATTTAAAATTTTCCAATGTTTTAGCTGCAATTCAAGTTATTTCAGTTATAAACAACTGGCCAATCAGGTGCTTCGATAAACCCCACGTCCACGTCCAGTGGTCAGGCGAACTCCTAATTAGTGAAAGTGGTTGCCATAGAAACCAATTAGTGTTATCTGGTTCCAATATGGCGCCGTCCATATACTTAATAGTGATAATACGTCGGCTTCTTTTGGTTGAAATTGGAAGTAAACCATTTTCTATGAGTGATGTCACACTCACTCGCTCCAGTTCTCTTTTACAGTCAGTGACTACATCTGATAAAGATGCTTCTTCAAAAATCATCTCTAGTGGTTGTAACAAATCTTTCCTGTTTGAGTCGCCGATTCTCCGTTCCCAGCAGGTGTCTGCAGACAAAAAAACAACCTGCGCCGCAAATGACAGAATCATTTTCTTCAAACATCTCAGGCGTCCACAAAAATATGATGTAGAAAATCACCAAAAAGAGGAAACTGTACTTCAAATAACAAGTCATTTCTCAATCTGGCTGGAAAACTGCAGATTCATCTGAATTAAACCTGCAGAAGACTTGGAGCTGCTCTGGAGGTCTAAGGTGTAAGAATTTTCTGAAAGCTGGATCTGTTGAATCACAGCTCATTAGTTCTCTCCAGGCGTTCGCCAGTCTGATTCCCTCCACGCCACTCCGTGAAGCCTGTGATCACCACCCTCCGCCACTTTTTCTGCTATTTTATTACTTTTTTCAAGTTCTCTTCTCAAAAGCTCTTTTTTATCTGACAGAAAATTGAGTTTTGGCCCATCCTACGGGTTGCTGGTTCTAATCACTTTGAAAAGTTTTGGTTCAGTTTGTTCTCTGCAGTTCTGTCATGGTTCCCGTCGCTGCATCAGAGCTTCTTTGTGGAGCTCCTTCGGTTCCTTGTGGTTCTTCAGGCGACAGGCAGCAGCTGGAAATGTGGTTGTAGATCAGGGGTGTCAAACTCAATCGCACAAGGGGCCAAAATCCAAAACACACCTTAAGTCGCGGGCCGAACAGGATCAAATTTTAAAACCTTAAGTTCTGAGAGTTGAAGATGCTGAAATTGATAGCTGAAAATACGGAAGCTGATAGCCAGGTAACATTATAGCTAAATACCAAATTAACTAAAAAAACTAAAGAAAAAAAATAGCTAATCTTCAAAATAGCCTAAAAAACTGAAAAAAGCCTAAATTAGCCAAAATATCTAGTATGTAATATTAGTCTCACTCCAAGACAGCCTAAAAAACTTTTATTTAAAAAACAAAAAAAGCCACAATTCGCCAAATCAGCTAGCATGTAGCTGAAATATTAGCTAAATTCCAAAATAGCCTAAACAATCGTAGAAAATAGTCCAAAAAGCTAGCAGAATGCCATATTTTAAAACTTTAAAACCGTGACTTTTTAACATAATTCTGAATGATAAAAAGGCAGGAATATTATTCCAGAATAAAATCAACTTAAAACTTAAATAACTTTCAATATTTTACTCTCCATAAAAATATATTCTGTCAAATTTAAATTTAAGTTAAAGATAACCGCAACATGGTGGGGTATCGGGTCATTAATAACAATGAAATAAAATGATCTGGAGGGCCGGATAGAATTACCTGGAGGGCCGGATCTGGCCCCCGGGCCTTGACTTTGACACATGTGTTGTAGATGAAAGAAGCTCATTCTGATCTCATTTACTGACTGGATTGAGGAAAGTTGAGGTTTCGGCTTTAATATTTAATTATGGGGCCAAATTGGGGCCAATATTACTTGAAATCCAAATAGAATAAATTGAAAAAATATTGGTGTTTGGAAAAAAAAAAGGAAAATGTCTGTAACTTTTTGATAATCTAAAAAAAATCTAAAAAAATGTTTTTCTGCCTCTAATGTTCCATATTTTTAGGCTTCAAAACTCAAAATTTAAATTACAAAACTTTTTTTCACTTTCATCTCTTTTTTTCAATCTGAAAATCTGTTTCAAAACTTCTGGCCCCATTGTGGCGCGTAGGGGCGGGGCTAACACAAAGGACCAATCAAAATGGATGAGGGTGGTAACTTCAGTCCCGGTGCATTCACTGACTCTGAGAACTGTGTTAATTACGGTCAGAAAATGGGGGTTTAGACTCTACTATCATGGTCTGAAGTTGTCCTAAGACGGGTGTAAAAAGCGGTTTTATTTCGTACACAGTGCTGTACTAGTCTGTTCAAAGCGTCATCTTATTGTTACCTAAAGGCATTAAAAATGTCCCTATGCTTGAATAAACTCTCAAACACTAGTTAGCCCCGCCCTAACGTGCCACAATGAGGCCATACGTTTTGAAACTGAAATTTTCAAATAAGAAAATGAAAGAAAAAGAGGTAAAAGTGAAAAAAAAAGTTTTGAAATTGAAATTTTGAATTTTTAAACCTAAAAATTGAACAATTGAAACTGAAAATAATTTAGTTGATTTTAGAATAGCAAACAGTTTTGGACATTTTATTTTATTTTTTTTATGATCAAACACCAACAGTTTTTTTCAATTTATTTTATTTGCATTTCAAATAATATTGGCCGTAATTTAGCTCCATATGTAATCAGTTGTTCGTCAGACTGATGGGAGTGGATCTAGAAATGTGGAGGTGTCAGACACGCCTTCAAATGTTTGATCTGTAACAAGTAACATCAGTTCCTAAAAAACTGAAAATTCCACAGCTGGATTCGTATCACTTTCTGCTTCCTGTTGGACCAAATTTCAGCTGAACAGAGAGGTTACGGCAGGAAATAAACCCCTGGCAATATATAGAATTCCTGATATTCCTGCGGGACCCTCGTTTGTGATCTCACATTCTCAGTGATCGCTGAGGCGAGAAACCGAACGCGCTTCTGCTTTCTTCAGATGATGGAGGACTCGGGGTTTCACTCCCAACATGACTTTGTCTGGTCATGTTCCTCGCTCAGAACTCTCTGATTGTACGTCTCAAAAAGCAAAATGGTCATTGATGCTGCTGCTTTGATTTGTCCTGGAATGCAGCAGGAAGACAGTTCACAGGTGAGTGTGAAGCTCTACACCTGCCAGAATAGGAACCTCCTGTGTTGGGATTTTCTTCCCCTACAATCTAAGATGCTAGTTATGATTGGTCCAAAACGATATTCCTGAGCTGCAGAGAGAACAGTGGGACAGGGACTTTAACAGTAGAAATGTAATAACTTTGTCAAATAAAAAAACTGATTTCGTTTTACAAGATTATCTTGAATGGAGGTCCACTCCTTTTAATCTCATGTTGGGCGAACTTTGAAAAATATTCAACGAGTGGAAAAGCATTTTAGCTTGAAAACAAACCAACAGTTTTAACAGACTTAACTACGTTTGTTCATAAAAAATATCAAATATTGTTTTATCTGCATTTTAGATTGATACAAGTATCACCAAATGAAATACTGTGATATATCGTCAAATCGATTTTTTTTTCTACACTCCTAATATTAACCAATAAAAACATAAAATGTCTTCTCAGAAAAATGAATTGTCTTCATTTATCTAGGTCTGGGGTCGTCAGCCTTTAACAGTGAAAGAGCAGTTTGGACTCGTTTTCTACTGATCAGAACCTAAAAGGAGCCGCATTGACTTATATTAGCCTTTAAGAAATTTGGATTTGCATTCATAACCTTCTTTTTTGTTTTTTTTTTTTAATAAATTAGAATAATATCAATTTTTGTCACGAACAAAAGCAAAAATATATATAAAAGAAACTAGCGTCTCTCAAACAAGGATTTTTTAAAATGTTTTTAACTTTAGTATCAAAAAAGCTAGCTCGTAGCTTAATTACTAGCTTCAAATTAGCATAACATTTCTCTGTAAATTAAATCATCCTAAAATTTTAGCATGTTGCTGAAATAAAAGCTAAACTCAAAATTAGCCTAGAACCCCCAGTAGAAAACAAACTAGCTAAAAATATTACCATAATGCTAAAATATTAGCTAAACTCCAAATTAGCATAAAAAGCTAATTAGATGCCAAATCTACCAGAAAAAGCTAGCTTGTTGCTTAATTACTTGCTGAACTCCAAAATAGCTTAAAATTCCTCAGCAAACTAACTTATTCAAAAATGTTAGCATGTTGCAAAGATAGAAACTAAATTAAAAATTATCAAAACAAAAATTTCCGTAGATAACAAATTAGCTAATAACATCAGTATTTTAGTAAAATATTAGCTAAACTCCAAATTAGCATAGAATTCCTCAGTAAACTAACTTAGTCTAAAACGTTAGCATGTTGCTAAAATAGAAACTAAAACTCTCAATTAGCCTAAAAACCCAGTAGAAAACACAATAACCTAAAACGTTAGTAAGTTGCTAAAATAATAGCAAATCTCCATTTATTTATTTTTTTTAATTTACTATTTTATTTTTCTTCATCCAGAGAGCCACGATGGAGAGATAAAAGAGCCACATGTGGATCTGGAGCCGTAGGTTGCAGACCTCTGATCTAGATCTTCTGCAGATTATTAAATCTAAAATGATAAATTATCAAAAAAACAAAGCAATGAGAGAGCCCACTCCATCACACTACCACCACCCGTTTGTATAAATGTGTTCACAAAGCCCAGCTGTGTGGGAAAACAAACAAAGAGCTGAAAGTGTTGGCTTCCCTTTGTGTATGAACACACAGTGGAACAAAGGAGGAAATGCATTTTTTCTAAATCTGCTTCCTGGATTTGAGTTTCCAGATGTAAAATCAAAAGTGTCCAAACCTCAGCTGGATTTTAATCTGATGTAGTGAAGTGTAAAATGGAAAACCCGGTGAGACTCAGACTTAGGCCTGTAAAGTTCAAAGTTTTAATTAAAAGCTCAGTGGAAGTACACAGGAGTACAGGGCAGCAGCAGCGGGAATGCCAACACAACCCGGTCTCCCGGAGACTGAGGACAAAGGAGACCAGGTTTGTATTTCCGGCGAGTTCAGAGAAGATTAAGTAGAAAGGAGTCCATTTTACTTGAGATCTCTGGGAGGTAATCTGGGCTGACGGGCTGCTGGAAGGTAAGTGTATGGTTAACTAGCTCACACCTAAGTCCATGTGTAACCAGGAAACGTCAGTTCAACAAAAGATATGAGGAGATTATTAAAAAAGTCTTTTTCTTTATAGGAGTGGCGATTTTTTCTAGAAAGCAAAGACTGTAAATAGAAAATGCCTCATCACCAAAATGAATCTATTTAAGTCACTATTTTTCTCCAATGAGTTATATATAGAGTCGCTACGCTAGCTTGATACATGCGCAAAGTTGGACGCCATTTTGGATATGTCGCAGCGCCTGTTAACTGCTGTGCTATAGTTGTACAAACAGAGATGGGAAAACAAAAATGTGACTTTTCATAATTATTACTGTCAGCAAATAAAGGAGAACTTCTAGAAAACTGAATCTGAATGAATTACTCTCAATAATGAACATTTAGGTGGATCTTGTAGCCTCACAGGCCAAACCAGACCTTGTGGTAGAATGTCTGCCCTGTGACTGAAAGGTCGTGAGTTCAAATCCAGGCCGAGTCACAGAAAGACCCAGTGCCTTCCTGCCTGACACTCACTATTAAGAGGTTGGTTTAGAGCAGGGGTGGGCAAACTTTTTGATTTGTGGGCCAGAAAGGGTTCTAAAATTTGTCATAAGGGCCGGACAAGGAGCAGATGAAGGAGGAGATGAAATGACTATAAAAAAAAACTATGGAATTATAACTAAAAATATTGGAATTTAGAGAACATGCTTTAATTTGGATTAAAATTCACATATATTCATTTAAAAACAGAAAATTTGGGAATTTTAATTTCTAAATTTTGATTTTTGTTCTCTTTTTGGTGATCCAATGGGTTGATGTTCTTCAGAGGAAAATGTGAACTCAAAGAAATCCGAAAAATCACAGAAAAAACACACACGAACGCCAGAGAAACAACACCATTCATGAGAAGAAACCAGAAATACAATGAAAATAAAACGATAATTAGGATTTTTGATTCAATGTATTTTAATTTGGAGGGCCAGATTAAGTAGTTTAAGGGGCCGCATGTGGCCCCCGGGCCGTAGTTTGCCCACCCCTGGTTTAGAGGCTCCAAATGATTCCCGAGAGCTGCTGTGTCTGCAGCTCACCACTCCCCCAGAGGACGGGTCAAAAGCAGAGAACAAATATCATACACCGGAATCAGAGGTCTGCAACCTGCGGCTCCAGAGCCACATGTGGCTCTTTTATTTCTCCATAGTGGCTCTCTGGATGAAGAAAAATAAAATAACAGTAAATTTAAAAATAAATAAATGGAGATTTGCTATTATTTTAGCAACTTACTAAAGTTTTTGGTTATTGTGTTTTCTACTGGGGTTTTTAGGCTAATTTAGAGTTTTAGTTTCTATTTTGGCAACATGCTAACGTTTGAGACTGTTAGCTTTCTGAGGAATTCTACGCTAATTTGGAGTTTAGCTAATATTTTAGTAAAATACTGACGTTATTAGCTAATTTCTTATCTACGGAAATTTTTGTTTTGATAATTTTGAATTTAGCTTCTATTTTAGCAACATGCTAACATTTTTGAATAAGTTAGTTTATTGAGGAATTTTAGGCTATTTTGGAGTTCAGCAAGTAATTAAGCAACAAGCTAGCTCTTTCTGGTGGATTTGGCCTCTAATTAGCTTTATATGCTAACTTGAAGTTTAGCTAATATTTTAGCAGTATGGTAACATTTTTAGGTAGTTTGTTATCTACTGGGGGTTCTAGGCTAATTTTTAGTTTTTATTTCAGCAACATGCTAAAATTTTAGGATGATTTAATTTACAGAAAAATGTTATGCTAATTTGAAGCTAGAAATTAAGCTACGAGCTAGCTTTTTTGAGACTAAAGTTAAAAACATTTTAAAAAATCCTTGTTTGAGAGACGCTAGTTTCTTTTATAAATTATTTTGCTTTTGTTTGTGCCAAAAATAGACATTATTCTCATTTATTTAAAAAAAAACAACAAAAAAGAAGGTTATGAATGCAAATTCAAATTTCTTGAAGGCTAACGTAAGTCAATGTGGCTCCTTCTAGGTTTTAATCAGTAGAAAACAAGCCCAAACTGCTCTTTTACTGTTAAAGGTTGACGACCCCTGACCCTTGACAATTTTAGTCAATGGTAACATTAGACTTGGAGGACCAAAATAAGCCTTTTATGATCATTTTACTGTATCTGCGGCATCCCATTGCTTTGATACTATTTCTATACGGCGTCGCTCTTCATGTATCTTGGACGATGGTAACAGGTTATTGTGCCGTTTTTAGTGATACAACTCATTGGGCGCCCCCATTTGGAGCCAGTCGACATTGGTCACCAATCAAGAGTAAGCTTGTTCAGAGTCCACACCCCTTCCACATGCTTTTACAGAGAAAAAAAATAGGATTAGGAATTCTGACACAACAGTTATGAGTCAGAGCAAGAATGGTTATTCTGACCAATAGAAAGACTGTTTATTTATCTATAGAAATCTACAGGGATTTTAGCTTCTTGGAGCCAGTTTCTGTTCAGAACAGGGAGGTGGGAGGGGTCACTCAGTCCAGTTCCTATTTACAGTCTATGGAAGGAAGACAGGGAAGAAAGTGATATGAATGAATATTCTATAGGGATATCTAAATGTGTAATCCAGGATCCAGTAGTAGAAACCAGAAGCAGAGGCTTGGTCAAAAGTAAAAATGTGATCGAATCAGGAAGGACTTCGTACAGACTTGAAATAAAGTCGACATGGACTTGATGTGGACTTTACTAGTAACAAAAGCTGGACTGTGTAGAACTGCAAACTGGAAACTTGATGGACTGAGACTGAACAACAAATAGAGCGGAGCGCAGGTCAACAGCATGAGTGTAATCACAGGATGGAGGAACCAAAAAATAGAGGTGAGGAGATGAAATCCTGACACCTAAAGTGAAAAAAGCCACACAACTATTTTTATTATTTTACTGTAGTGTAGTGAGAATCTGTACGGATTCTTCATGTTCTTCTTGGGATGTGTGGGGTTTCTTCTGACACTCCAGCCTCTCTTAACAGTAAATGATGAAATTGTCCATTAGGTGTGACTGTAAGTTCATGTCTGTCTCTGTGAGGTTCTGTGACCGACTGAGAAAACATCCACCTGACTGTTGCGTCACCAAGACCCCGACCTGGACTGAGCGGTGTTTCTGTTTTTCTATCTTAAATAAGCGGATGGTAAGAGAGAAGGCGGTGTATTAGACTTGGATCAGTACGAGCAGCTGGATGTGTGTGATGAGTTGACAGCAGGCACAAAGGAAAGCGCAGACAGCTCTTTTTAGAGGATAAATACAGAAACGCTGCAGAGCAGTTTCAGTTTCCGGGATGAAGGAGATTTGTCTCTCAGGTGGCAACTGTACGTACGAGAATCAGCCAGCTTTTTGGCGAGAGTCAGAAAAATGATTTTCTGAATCCTGACTGCCATTCATTTTGGCTCCATCACAGAGCGGCTGCTATATCTATACATGCTGGCAAAGTTGTGACACCGGCAAGATAGTGGTTGTTTCAGAAGAGGGGAAAATTGAATGTGGGTTTTCAGAAAGACGGAAAATGTTCTCTTTATCATTCGTCTTAAATTGCTTCAGTCAGTAAACCAGTCAGCATCTAAGATGTTAGAAACATTATTTGGGTTGGTAGCACTCTTGCCTCACAGCAAGAAGGCTCTGGTTCAAGTCCTGGGGGACCTGAAACAGAACCACCAACTAGAGACTTTTCTTGGCATGTTCTTCCCGTGGATGCGTGGGTTTTCTCCGGGGACTCTGGCTTCTTCCCACCATCTAAAAACATGCTTCATAGATTAATTGGACTGTAATTATCCCTTGGTGTGAATGGGTGTGCGACCTGTACAGGGTATACCCTGACTTCGTCGGGTTAGGCTCCGGCAGTCCCGTGACCCTGAAAGGGACAAGCAGCTAAGAAATTTGGTTGAAATTTCAAAGATTATTCAGGTATAAGAAGTAAAATGTTTAGCACTAGTCACAGGGATCCTGTCAGGTTCGGTGTTGTCCAGCCCCATAGAGGGTCATAAAGAGGATCTTAAGGGGGCGTGTCTTGCAGTTACTGCACATATGTCCAACTCAAAGGATGTCATGGAAATTGAAAATACTATTGTTGTGCAAGTGGTAGGCGTATCGTTAAGTATTTGTAATGAGAAGTTGTACGTTTGTAAGGAAGTTGCGTGTACTTATGACATACTGGTGATTATCAGGAAGTGGTGGAGGACCCAAATGCAGTAGCTTGGCGGCAGAAACGTAATTATTTATGAAATTAAGCAAAGACAGACAAAACCAGATGACCTGAACCTGAAGATGGTCGACACTCATCCCTCCTCGGCTGCTTTTTCTGTTCTGAAGTAGGGCTACCGGGACTGCTTCCCTTCATGTTTCCTGTCTCTAGGGAGAGTCGTCGGGACCGCTTCTCTTCACCTCTGTTCCTGAGGGGGGGTTCTGATCCCCCCCCACATCCATCTGGCTGCAGGAGCTCTGTTTTCTGGACTTTTGTTTTGCTTGTAAGGTCCCCTCCTCATAAATGCTTTTGGGCATCTGGGGTCTGGCCTTATGGGGAGGGGTACTGTCATGATTCTATGTTTAGGTTTCATCATGTCCTGTTTTCTCTGTCAGTCTCACTATATCATTTAGTTAATTTACCTCAGTGTATTAAAGTGTCTGTTATTGATCGTATTCAAACGAGGAATCTCAGAGTGAACCGAAGTTCAGTCTGCTTGGAAACGAACTGAGACCACCTCCAAAGATGGATCCGAGAGCGGTTCCAGGTCCCGGACCAGGATTCATTTGTGCGTATTCAGACTAAAATGTTGTTCTGCATAATTGGAGGAAATGGACTCTGGTTCAATTGAACCTTAGAACGCTTTCGCCATAAAAAGTTACCAGGCAGGAGTGACTGTCTAACTTTTACCTTGTTAAACCACAAACGATTATTTTTTACGATTAGTCGACTAATCGTGTCATGCGCAAACTGGATGTAAATCATAAAGAATAAATCTTAACCATAATTAGCTTTAAACAAATTAAAAACTAGATATATTTAACATTACCTGCAATAATGTTCGTGTCAATAATATAAGCTAAATTTGGCCGCTGAAGATGCAAGTTCTGATAGCAGGAAATGCTGAAATTGTTTGCTGAAATCCCAGAAGTTAATAGGCATCTAAAGTATTATTTAAATGCCAAATTAGCGTAAAAACTGAAAAAAGCCTAAATTAGCCAAAATAGCTAGCATGTAGCTACAATATTATCTAAACTCCAACACAGCCAAAAAACAAAGAAAGTCTTACTTAACAAAATAGCTAGCAAGAAGCTGAAATATTTACTAAACTCTAGAACAGTCTAAAAAACTGAAAAAATCCTTTAGTAGCCAAAATAGCTAGCATGTACCAGGAATGTTAGATAAACTCCAAAATAGCCTAAAAATCCATAATAAAAGCCAAAATAGTCCAAAAACCAGCAATATTAGTTAAATGTGAAATTATTAATTAAAAAACTGAAAAATGCCTAAGTAAGCCAAAATCAGCTAGCATGCAGCTGAAATATTAGTTAAATGGCAAATTAGCCTAAAATTCAGAAAAAACAAAATTAGCCAAAGCAGCAATCGTACATAAATATTAGCTAAACTCCAAATTAGCCAAAAAATCTTAACAAGCTAACAGAATGCCGTTATAACTTTCAATTTTACTACACTCTGACTCTATGTGATATAAAATAACGACTAATCGACTATTAAATTAGTCATCGATTAGTCGACTTATCGTGGCAGCTCTACTTTTACCCGATATAAAATACCCAATAAAAAGTATTTCTCATAAAAATAGATAAGATATGACAACACATGATAAATTAGAGTAGTTTTCTTCTATTTTAAACTGTGGCTCATGCAACAAAGTGGAGAAAAAAAGCATAGAAAGATCCTAAAAACATGGCTGAAAATGACTGAAAAAGTAGGAATTTGAAAAGAAAAAAATTCCTAATTAAATAAATATTGGATACTGGAGACTTTGTCTTTGGTCCTCTCATTCCTGGGACATGTGAGACTTCATCCAGGGACCAATGACACTCGAAAAATGTAAAATTCTATAAAATCAGCTGGCCATAGGGTGTGTTCAATCTGAACACACCCTAAGAGTTTGAACACAGAAGCTTTTCATTCAGTTTTGCTTTCCTGTGAACACAGTTTCATTATTCGCTAGAACACCAACTGCTCCAAAAATCAAAATTTATGTTTAAGCTGATATAAAAATAAAAAAAAATGCTGCTGATGTAAAGTTTTCTGCTGGGATAGGATACATATAGAACTGCCTGACCCCAATGACCAGAGGAAGGTTTGCATGTGTGGAGGAGAGAGATTTATCAGCAGGAACGCTCTGCCAACTTTTAAAAATAGTGGTTTGCTGTTTTGCTGACTGGTGTTTCGCACAAAGTGAGAGGAACACTGAAAGGTTGCTTTAGAGTTGTTTAGTGTTAGTGGAAACCAGAAGGTTTGAATCTTGACGCAACTTTTTGCCCCCAAAATCCTCCATGTTTAAAGGAGGTAATAGTTGAGTCAAGGGGTCTGCAAACTCTTAGAGTTGATTTCTTACTGAACACAAACCAGTAGCAGTTCTATTCATTTAATAGAAAATAGACTTTTTTTAGTTTTTAATTATTGAGAAGTTCTAATAACTTCCTTTCAAAATAAAAGACCACCTGTGTCACATGTAAATGCAGAAAATATAGTAGGTAGCAAGGATTTAATTACAAAAAAAACATAATTTGACCAATTATTTTTTACATATCGGATGATTGACATTTTGAAATCCTAAAATCAATGAGCCCAGCATTTTCTCCAAAAAAAATAAGCTTTGCTTGAATTCTTTTCTTCGTCACCCAGAGTTGAAGATCACAAAAGAATGGACAGAAATCAGCAAATAAAACTTTCTACGTGTAATCAAAACCTGACTGTGCGAGCCCTCAACTTACAACGAGAGAGCGACCGTCACAAGATCCAATCAGAACAACCTAAATCACAAGAAATGAGAAGTCTTAAAAACAAAAAAACGTTAAAATGTTATCTCCTATTTATTAAAATGTAAAAAAAACTTTAATAAAACTTAAAAAGTTGAATAAATCATTTAAAGCTGTGATTAATTTAGTTTTTATTTTGAAATATTCTTGTTAAAAAAAATCTTGAAGTTGACCTTATTATTATTTTCATCAGCTTTAGAAAATAAATCATTTTGGTTTCATAAATAAAGGTATACACGTCAATTTAGTTTAAATAAAATGCATTTATCATCTAATTTTCAACTAAAAATATTAACACAAATGGAAAAAAGTACTTTTGTTTAATAGCATCAGTTTGTCCTAATTTGAACTCTTACAATTTTTTTTGCTAATGTATTTTGGCACAGTAATGCAGTTTCCAGAGCATCTATTGACACAAACATTTTAATTTAGGACATGAAGGACCAAAACCTTTCAGCTGCCTCTTTCCGTGGTTCGCTGTCATTGCGATTTGTCATCTACATCAATGAAAGTAATCAAAATGGCAATCAAGGAAAGCTTTTCCTTCTTTGTTTGCGTGTGCATATTTGTGTGTGTGTGTGTGGCATTTGGCTGCCCTGCTCACAAAGATGCACATAAATGGAGGACAGGAATAGGCATCCTTTTCAAAGTGTAACAGAGAATGGAATCAAAGCTGTTTGGGCACAAAAAAGCCTCCTTAGATGTTATCTTTGTGATGTTGTTTTTTTATGTGGTGGTGACTATGGGCCTCGACTGACAGCAAAATAGAGGTGGATTTCCACATCGGTTGGTAAAAGTGCAATAAATCATCACAGAATGTGGGACCTGCCTGGCTGTCATATGAAAAAGTAAAGTCTTTCAAATCTCAGTTTCCATATCAGGACATAATAAAAGAAAAAAAATCATCTTGTCCTTGCCAGATCCTAAAATTAGGTCAATATATCTGCACATGTACCACCAATATGACAGTATAGTGTGCTACTTGTGCAAAAGGATGAGTGGAAACAGCGCATGAAGTAAACTAATGCAGGGGTTCCAAAACTACGGCCCGCGGGCCGGATCCGGTCCTCTTCCACATTTAGCCCGGCCCCCCAAGCTTTTTTGGCCAGATTAGACATTTTTTCCTGTTTTTAGGCTAATTTGGCAAATTAGCAAATATTCCAGCGACATGCTAGCTGTTTTGAGTAACTTAAACCTTGTTACTGTTTTATGGGCTAATTTAGAGTTTAGCTAATATTTTAGCTTCATGCTAGATGTTTGGGCTAAATTAGACATTTTTTCCTGTTTTTAGGCTAATTTGACCAATCAGCTAATTTTTTAGCTACGTGCTAGCTGTTTTATCTAAATTAAGCCTTTTTTGTGGCTAATTTTTAGTTTACCTTATATTTCAGCTACATGCTAGCTGTTTTGGCTAATTCTGACATTTTAAAAAAATTTTTAGGCTAAATTGAAGTTTAGCTAGTATTCTAGCTACATGCTAGCTGTTTTGAGTAATTTAAGCCTTGTTACTGTTTTTTTTTTTTTTTTTGGCTAATTTGGAGTTTTGCTAATATTTTAGCCCTATGCTAGATGTTTGGGCTAAATTAGACATTTTTACCTGTTTTTAGGCTAATTTGACAAATTATCTAATATTTCAGCTACATGCTACCCGTTTTGACTAATTTAAGCTTTTTTTCTGAAGGTTTTTTTGGCTAATTTTTAGTTTACCTAATATTTCAGCTACATGCTAGCTGTTTTGGCTAATTCAGGAATTTTTCAGTTCTTTGGGCTATTTTGAAGTTTAGCTAGTATTTTACTGTTTTGAAAAATTTAAGCATTTTTTTCTGTTTTTTTCAGCTAATTTGGAGTTCACTTAGTATTTCAGCTACAAGCTAGCTTTTTTGTCTAATTTAGAATGTATTTAGTTTTTAGGCTAATTTGGCTAATATTTTAGCTAGCTATCAGCTTCAGCTTTTTTAGCTATTAATTAAGCATCTTCCGCTTTTATTCGATCACAGGTAATGCTGTGCAGGTAATATCTAGTTTTGAAAATGTTTTAGGATTATTTTATCTGTAAAGATTATATAAATTAATGGTTTAATACTCGGCTATGTGTAGCTTTCTGGAAAACCTTAAATGTTTAAATTTAGGCTGTGATTGTTTCACTTTTTCTGTTAGCCTATAAATGGACCACGGCCCCCCCATCAGAGAGGAAAACAGTTATGTGGCCATCACAAGAAAAAGTTTGGGGAACTAATGGAGCATTTAAAATTATTTTTAAGTTAAGAATGAATTACGTATTACTGAAGCTAAATCAGTCGATTGATCAATTAGCGTAAATTTGAACAACTCTATAAAAGGGTTCAATTTGTCAGAACGCCTATCTGAACTATTGTGCTGGGATGCTCGTTTTTGTGTTTACCCTGATGATCCTTTATTTTTCCCTCAAAAGTTGAACATCTTAAACATGTCAGAAATGTGTTAAGATTGTTTTTTACAAAACAGACTGTAAAAGCAGAGAGATGCGAACTCCATGGTAGAGATGGACCCCAGGAAGATTTTGAACCAACCGTTCATAGTTAGACCAAGAATGCTGGTGATGATGTGATAATGTTGTAGTAGATGACTAAACACGGGCTTTGGGATTAACACTGGAACTAAAACAAGAACATGGAGGACAATATTTCCGGGTAATCTTAAAAGAATTATTTGTTTCCACCTTTTAAAATTGGAGAATTCTGGATTTTAGAGATTTTCTAAAAGGCTTTTGTAACATCTTCCATGGTTGGACGTTCTACTGATGTTTAAGTGATGCATTGTAATGTTCATGAAGGACACCTACCCAGTTTTATAAAGTTTATTCAGGTATGTAGTGGTACTTTATAGCCATTACTTGAAAACGTTGTTGTTCTTTGTTGTGGCGTCATGGCCGTCTTCTTCAGTTTTCAGTCCTTCATCTGAACATTTACAGTCAGTCATGTGACTGATGTCTTTTATCCAAAGCAAGTCAAAGGTTTCTAATTATTGGGATGCGTTCCCCATTGACTCTGAATCCGACTGATGGATCCACTGATCTACCGCAAGCACAAAACTTCAAGACTTAGAAAGGACAAGATCAGAGAGCAGATATTTTGTTTCAACCAATCCTTTCAACTTAAAGTCAAGCACGGGGGTGAAGGAGTAATGATAAGGGCTTTTTGCCAGTCGTGTATTTAATTATTGAACAAATCAATGAAGCGGACTGATGACATTAAAAAAAAACAACAACTATAAAGCAAAAGAAAGACATTTGGTACCAGGCGATGAGCGTGTTCTGCGATAAAGTTTGGAGATTTAACGAGGGAAGGAGTTGATTGGTTAATTGCATCACCAGGTGAACTGACTTAACCAGGTGATCCATGATCAAATCTCCTTTTCTATCACTGTCAGCTTTAATGGATTAGCACAGGTGGACTGGCCGAGAGTTTTACGCCACTTCCTGACACAACCCTGTATTTTATCCTGGCTGGGGACAGGGACAGGGCCTCCTTGTGGCTTGGTCAGGCAGTAGAAGAAGAAGAAGAATCTTTATTTTTATAGCACTTTTCACAGAAATAATTCACAAAGTGCTTCACAAAAGAGCGTAAAATCAGAAGACACAGGGAAATAAAATCAATAATCAATAATAAAACAACTAAAACACGGTAAAACATAGTAATACAAGGGCTAAGATCAACTAAAAGCTCTCCTGAATAAAAACGTCTTGAGTGTAAAAGATCTTGGCTAAGGACCCAAATCATTGCACCGTCCGGTCGTTAACGTACTAAAGAAACCATTTTTAATCTCTCTATAAGAAGCTAAAGATGATCCGGTTTGTACAAGAAGAAACCAAAAACTCTGCAGAACCAAACAGATGAAGAAATGTTTAACCCTTAGTTCATACCGATGATCCACAGCATCCAAATCACACAAACAATTTGGAATATTAAAGATGTCGTGTCCATTTTGAAAGGTTTTAAAATGGAGGTTTCAAACTACAGTGAAGCGGGAAAAGCAGAAGTCGGTTTCAGATTGTGCAAGTCGACTCAATGAGATAAATTGAGTTTGTTCTGAAGGTATGAGAGGTACAACATGCTTAAAAAGACTCTAGGGGATTCGGATTTTGAAAAATACTACGAAATGAAGTATATTTGTGCACTTAAGTTACCTGGACGCCTTTGTGATGTTAAGTCGGACTTTGTTTCTTTTTTGAATATACAAATCCTTATTACAAAAATTCAAATTAGATTTTTTTTTTTTTTGTCTGGATTCTGAGTCTTCCCAGTAAGTCAATTTCGTGGGACGCTTAACACGATCTTTTTACTTTTCTAACAATTTTTTGTTCTGTTGTTGAATATAAATAAATGTGTGTAACTTTGTTGTTTGCCAACATTTGAACAGGCTTTTGATGCTGTTGTGTGTCTTCAGTTAAAAGTACAAATACTTGGAGGCGGGCCGAATGTCATTTTGTTCTTTATTTTATTTGGAAAACATGATTCAGTGCAAAATTCCTGAAACATTGGCTGTAATTTAATGAGAAAAGTTCGTTCACAAATATCATTTATTTTTTTCGTCCCTCTGTCTTTTTAACTTAAATAACCTTTTGAAACATTTCTGCTGTGTCTTTTTAGGGTTTTAATTTAATGTGTTTATTTAAATTTTAAACTCTGCAATATAAGTTGAAATTGTTTTTGCAAAAATAATAAAAAAAATTAATATTGACTAATTTTAACAAAATAAAATATTATTATTAATGAATGTAAAAAAATATATAAAATAATGATAATGATGTGGGTGGATTTTTAAAATTCACTTTAGATAAAATCTTATTCCACAAACTAATACAACATATGTCTGTCACATTTTAGGAACAAATAAATGAAAAAAATTCAAATGTGAATGGTGGATATTTTTTTCTTTTCATCTGCAGAACAAAAACAACTGATTAGTTTATTAAACACAGAAAATATATTCATTTCTCAGAAACTGCTCTGTTTTATCTGGATTTACTATTGTGCATTAACGTTTTTTAAAAACACTTTTGACATTTTGGCAAATCAGTTTGGGAGCTTTCAAGTGCTTACAAGGTGATATCCATGTTTTGGGGTTTCGGTGTCTTGAGGATTAAAAAAAAAGGATTGACAAATTTTAATCTGTTGTTAAGGGATCGTTGGATAGGTTATCTTAATTAATGGACAAGGAAAAAGGCAAGAGTGTCACAGGCCTGCCTGTAAATGAGAAAATAGGGAGAAAAATACAATTCTGAATTTGTGCGTGCGTAATTCTTGATTTGTTCATAAAAAAAAAATTCAATTTGTTGCACAAGTTACAATCACAACAGTTAAACTAATTACAAAAAAAATCTTCTTACGCACGCAGCCTAAGTTCGCACCATTTTCTGAGACTCTTAACGTCTCCAAAATTCGGGCTTCAGTGATGCTAATGTTGTCTGAGAATTTTCGTTCTTTGATTTTCTTTGTCATTTTAAACTTGATTGTGATATTTCTGATAAAATATTGCCGATAACTCTTTTAAAAAATATTGCTGATATTTATTACACACAAGTATTTTAAGGGCGCGGCTCGTTGAAAAGGCGCGGCTCGTGTGGGGAGAAGTTGTGTCTTCTCTGTGGGGGGATGGTTTTTGTGGTGCCGTGCCGGTGTGAGCTTCTTATCTGGTAATGCACATTTTAATATCGTTTTTTTGGAAAATTTTTTTGGTGTGTATAGCTACTATTTAGAAAAGATTATCATGAATATATTTTTTAAGAAAGTGTGAAAATGTCAAGTTTTACCGCATATTATTCACAATCGAAGTTTAAAACGGCTGACAAGAGAACTATGGTGAACGAGAATTCTGGTAATACTTGAAGGCATCACTGACGGACGAATTTGTGAGACGTGAAAAGAGTCTCACGATAAATTTGTGCGTAACTTCATGCATATTTTTAAAACATTTTTTTGTGTAATTAGTTTCAGGCTGTTGTAATTTGAATTTGTGCATGTGTAAATTGTATTTTTTAAGTTTTTGTAATATATGAGTTACAAATCAAAAATACGCACGCACAAATCAGAGTGAGTCTATTTTCTCTCCGTAGGAGAAAGCTCAGGTCAGTTTGACTTACAATAAATAAAGTTTATCAAATAAAACAGCTCATTTAGGTGACATTGCTAGAAGCTTTGGAGTCTAACAATGATAAAAGCCTTTACCAGCAGTGACAAAAAGACCTAATTTCTACAGCTAAGGTCATTCGTGGGATGTACAGTACAGCAGGAGAGGCTAAAATGGGCTATAAATATCAGCTGACACACTGTTCTGAACCTCTGTTCCCACCGTTATCAGCTCCCGCTTTGTTCCTCCTCCTCATTCACACACTGTGCCACCATAAACCTCCTATTGACCAAGGCACTAGGTCACGTCTAATGAGGATTTCTTCATTAGTTTATCACAAACTGAGGCTCCGTGTTCCCGCGTCGTGATTTCCAGCAGCACTTAGGAATCCGTATTTGATTTGAGAAGATTATCGTTACCTTTCAAAGAGGAGAAAGACGTATTTTATTGAAGCAATAAATGTACTGCAGAATTAGCCTTGCATATGAGAGCGCGGTGAAAGGCGAGAGCCTGTGCTTAAATTTCCATGATGGAATATTTTAATGAATCTTATAAAAACGTATGCTAGCCATGAGGTATGTGCATCCGTTTAAAGAGATGGAATGGGATCATAGTATCTTGTATAGAGGGAATGCAGGACGTTTGCCTTGACCCAGTAAAGAGCAGACGTGTTTTTCACTTCTTCTTCTTCTTCTTCTTCTTCTTGAAGAATTTCACTGAAGGTGGGAAAACAAAATGCAAGAACGTATAAATGAAACATCCCAAATATGCCGGTTTCAGCGAGTTTTCTTCAAGAGCTCAAAGGAAAATAAAAGAACACTTCAGCGGCAGCGCGTTCACTTGACAGCATAAATAGACAAACTGATCCTTTAGTTCCTTTCAGCGCATTGTGACGAAACTAAAAACAAGCTGACTTTACAATTCAAACAATTTACTTTTATAAATTTAGTCTAAAAACGGGACATTTCTTGCATTTTTGTGAACTCTTTATATATTAATGACCAGCTAAAGTATCTTTACAGAGTGAATCATATTGAAGGTTGTAACGTAGTTGGACTTTCAAGATCACTGCTGCAGTGCACGCTCACTTCAAGTCAGTATTTGATGTGGTACCGGACCCGGATTGGTCCTAGGGACGCATCCAGTACCGGTACAGGTACCAGTTTGCAACCAATACCAAATCTGGTACCGGTTTGGGTCCTGTACAGCGTCTAGTACTGCGTCAGGTGTCGGGTTAGAGGACCAGTACTGGTACTTAACCGGTTCTGGTTCGCGGGGATTGGGGACCCATGATTTAATGGGAACACCCAAAACGTCAAAAACTGGCGCAAAGGGGTCCTTCACCAAACGTCAATGTGGAGAAGAGAATATGTTATTAAAACTAACTTTTGTAAATATTCTGGATTTTTCTGGTTCTGTGTTCAGTAACACATTCTCACGCCCGAGTCGTCACATATATGTTTGGTTAAGGACCCCTGTGCGCCACTTTTTGACGTTTTGGGTGTCCCCAACTCCTCGTTTTTTTTTTGTTTTTTTTGAGGTTCTGACTGTTTCGTTAAACCAAGAGCCTCAAACCTTTGGGACACGGTTCTGGATGCAGTACCAGACGAGTACTGTTCCTCAGGACGCGTCCAGTACCATGTCTGGTACCGCGTCATGTGCCGGGTTTGGTTTAGGGTACAGGGTTTGGGTACCAGCACTGGACACGTCCCGAGGACCAGTCCGTATCCAGTACAGCATCTGGTACTGCATGCGGTACTGACCCGTTCTGGTTTGTGGTGCGGAGGTTGGGGACCCGTGATTTAATGGGAACAGCCAGCATGACAGAAACCATTGAGTCTGGAACACCAAAAACATCAAAAACTGGCGCAAAGGGGTCCTTAACCAAACGTCAAAATGTGGAAGAGAATATGTTATTAAAAGTAACTTTTGTAAATTTTCTGGATTTTTCTGGTTCTGTTTTCAGTAAAACATTCTCACGCCCGAGTCGTCACATATATGTTTGGTTAAGGCCCCCTGTGTGCCACTTTTTGACGTTTTGGATGTCCCCAACTTCTCGTTTTTTTCTTAGATTCTGACTGTTTCGTAAAACCAAGAGCCTCAAACCTTTGGGACACGGTATTGGATGCAGTACCAGACGCGGACTGTTCCTCAGGACGCGTCCAGTACCATGTCTGGTACCGCGTCATGTGCCGGGTTTGGTTTAGGGTACAGGGTTTTGGTACCAGCGCTGGACACGTCCAGAGGACCAGTCCGTATCCAGTACAGCATCTGGTACTGCATGCGGTACTGACCCGTTCCAGTTTGTGGTGCGGAGGTTGGGGACCCGTGATTTAATGGGACCAGCCAGCACTCAAAACATCCAAAAAGTTACTCAGAAGCGTCCCGATCCAAACGCCAACATGTGACGACTTGGGGATGAGAATCTGTTGCTAAAACTGACTTTTGTAAATTTTCTGGACAAAAATCCATAATAAAGTGCAGATGTACCCTTATATTTACATTAAACAATGTAAATCTGAGGTTTTTTTTGGTGTGACACACAAAGATCAGACTGTGCAAGCTTTTGTTCATTTTAAATGGGTTATACATATAATGCAATTACATAATACTCAGGTAAAATGTCAATAAATCTAATTATAGCTCTGTAATAATGATGGATGCATGGCATTTTAGAAAACAAGAACATTTAGTCTAATCATGCTGGAATTTTTAAAATGAATCTGAAAACTACTAAATGTATAGATGAAAACTTTCAGTCACAAATTTGTCTCACTTATAGAAGCAATTTAACAAAAATTAAATTATTTAAGATGTGAAACCTATAGGAGCTGGTTTGGGCTTGTTAAGACGAGTTGGGTCTTAACATCAAGAAAGTCTATAAATCTTCTTAAAAAGTACAATTTGTAACTTTCAATATAAAAAGTAGGCTGAATTATTAAAGATTCAAATGCATTAAAGAATAATAACATTTAAAACAAGAATCATTTCATGACGGTGCATATATACAACCAGATAAAATAAAGATGAAACGTTTCAGGTAATAGCTCGACTGCTATCGAGATTAGTGATTCATCTCCAATGAATAAAAATTCAAATGAGAGTTTTAGATTTAAATTGAAATCTAATGATATCCCCTAAGACTTAGATGCGCTAATTTACAAGTAAAAGCACATTAATTCAATAAATGTGATTAAAGCCCACATCCGTATTGTTTTGTGTGAGATTTTCTTCAAATATTCATTAAAAAAAAATAAAAGGTTCTTGGTATTAAAGTTGATGACACGTTATTATTCACAGGAACATTAAAATTGTATATAGGTGGATTGGCGCTCTATTTAAAATTCTGATAAATATTAAAAAAAAAAATAATATTAGGTTATAAAGGTATCAGCTAAAAATAAGACCAATCGTTTGAATTCTTACATCTACAATGGTTTCTAAGTGTCCCATTGCCCTAGTAAAGTCAATCAGACCACCCTGATCTAGTTAAGTCTCCTATCTGTAACAGCCTCCATATTTGTGCTTTGTGATGTGAAGCCAGAAAAATGTGGATTCTTCATAGAATGTGCTCAATGCAAATTTAATGGGTCATAAAAACAAAAAAAAAAAAAAAAATCAGACAAAAGAAGGAGAATCTCTGCGCAGTAGGCCAGGCTTATTAAAACTTCTCATTGCTTCTTTCTTCAATCCCCTCTTGAGATTTTACCCCTAAAATACATTTATTTCATCAAAGGTAAGCATTTAAGGGATTTTCTATTAAAATAATTCCTTTGTGACTGTACGTACTCATATGAGACAATGCGTTTATGTCTCGTAGAACATACATAGATCTAAGAATATGCAAATTAGTCTTAGATTGTTAGTCATTCTAGGAGCTTCAAACTTTTGACTTTTGGATTAGATATACTCTTAATTCCCTCAAAAGGACTACTTAACTTCACAAAATTCATATGATGCCGAAACATCAAATAGTGACGACTTGGACATGAGAACGTGTTGACTATAGAGATGTTCCAGTCATGGCACAGGGGGGTAACCTGGCTCAGATGTTGACTAAACCACTTCTGTTTGATCCAAAAGTATCAGAACCTTTGTAGACAAAGACATTATAATAAAAATGCCAATTTAGAGAGGTTAGAATATGTCTTTAGGATTATGCAGAAAGAAATCTGTACACGTGTGGTTCCTCATTTAGCACTGGAGTTATGATGTCAACATCTGAAATCAGATGTCATTACTCACTTCATACAATTTTCTCAGACAGATGTGAACATTTTAATAATTTTCTCTGTTGTTTGAACTCCCAAAGTTTATATAAAATTAAGTCTAGAACTAGATATATATCATTACCTGCAATAATGCAAGTGTGAATACTGAAAGCTGAATGCGGCCACAGGAAGATGCTAAAGTTGTTAGCTGTAAGTGATGTAACTAATAGCTAAAAATGCTCAAGCTAATTGCTTGCCAAAATATTAGCTCATCTATAAATTTGCCTAAAGAACTTAAAAAAGTCAAATTTTTACAAACAGCTAGCATCATGCTAAAATAGTAGCTAAACTCCAAATTTGCCAAAATAACTTTAAAAAGTCAAATTTTAAAACAGCTAGCATAATGCTAAAATATTAGCTAAATTTCAAATTTGCCAAAGGAACTTTAAAAGTCAAATTTGACAAACAGCTAGCATTATGCTAAGATAGTAGCTAAATTTCAAATTTACCAAAAGAACTTTAAAAGTCAAATTTTGACAAACAGCTAGCATAATGCTAAAATATTAGCTAAACTCCAACTTTGCCAAAAGAACTTTAAAAAAATCAAATTTTGACAAACAGCTAGCATTATGCGAAAATATTAGCTCAACTCTAAATTAGCCTAAACTATGAAAATGTCAAATTAGCCAGAAAAAAGAGCATGTTAATATAGATTAAAAACAAGGATTTGCTCGCAATTGAACATATATGAATAGATTGGCAGAACTCAATCCAAACAAAAGAAAGATTAGCTGCGTTAAGACAAAGGATCAATGTATTTTACCTTCAACTCAGACTATTAGAAATGGCCATCATCAGTATTTGATGGAGTTCTTTTATTTAATTATGTATTTTTGCTGACAAAACAATAGTAAGAGAGAGACAGGGTAACAAGCGCTGCAGTGTAGCGTCGTGAGTCGGTTAATTTCTCAAGGGCCACAGAGTCGAGGAGATCGGGGTCAGTAGTATCGCTTGATTTTTTTTCTAGTTGGTAAATTGGTCTCATATTTTATGCACGTGCTCAGTTCAGAGGCTGGTATCTGTTTATCTTGTGGATTTTCTGTCAACTTCAACCTGGAAGTCAAAGTTCTTTTGAACACAAGATGTACTGGTAGGTTTATTTAACAGACGTAAACTCTTCTAGAACTTCCAGTTACTCTCACAGACAGCTTTACTTTCCTAAAGGTCTGTCAAACTGTGCGTTTATGCTAGTTCATGTGGGTGTGGTGGTCATAATTTCCACCGTGCTGATTGGACGCAGGTCTGTCCGTGTTTATGCCACTAGAAAGGCATAAAATAAAAATAAAAAAGTCATGTGTTGATGGAAATGCTGCCACAAACGATTATTTTAATAGTCCACAAATCACCGATTATTTTTTCCCATTAGTCGACTAATCGAGTCAAGGACGAACTGGATGTAAAACACACATCTTAACCATCATTAGCTTTAAACTGACTAAAAACTAAATATATGCCATTACCTGCAAAAATGCTAATGCTGTAAGCTGAATTTAGCTGCTGAAGATGCTAAAATTGTTAGCTAAAAACGCTAAAGCTGATAGCCAGCTAAAATATTAGCAAGATGCCAAATTAGCCTAAAAGTTTTTTTTTTATAAAATCAAAAATTATCCCAAATAAATGGTGTGTAACTGAAATATTAGCTAAACTCTACATTAGTTTTCTTTAAAAAAAAAAAATCCTAAATTAGCCAAAATAGCTAGCATGTAGCTGAAATATTTGCCCAACTCCAAATTAGCCTAAAAAACCTTAATAAATGATAAAAAGCTAGCATAATGCCTTTATAACTTTCAATTTTACTACACTCTGACTCCATATAATATAAAGTAACGATTAATCAACTATTAAATTAGTCGGGTAGTCGTCGATTAGTCGACTAATCATGGCGGCCCTAGTTGACAGCGGAGTTAGCGACTGACTTTGGACTGGAACTCTGCGCTCTGAGCTGAGCTGGAGCAAACTTCAACAATTGACAGAAGAAATACAGTTCAAATTAACATTTTTTTTCCACACATTGATTTACAACCAATAAATATTTTGTTTCTTTTTAACTGTCTCTTTAACTGGTTGTTTGTTTTACTTGTTTGTAACATAGCACTTCCAGAAATATATAAGTCATGAAGACACAACCAATCAGCTACATCCAACTTAGATACCGACCATCGACTGTATTTGATAACTGGAGTGAGTGTGACCAAATTAAGTCAATTTCGTTGCCATTTTTTTTTGTGAGACGGATGCTGACATGGAGGAGAAAGACAACCTCAGTTAGCAGCGATTGGTCCAAGTCGGTCTGAGTCGGTGTTTCCATGGCGACCACTCTCACCAATCGAGGGTGAGCTTGTTAGACGATCGACGATCCTTCCATTGTTTTATGAGGGTCTGTCAATCGAATGTTGGACGTGAGGCCAAGCAAGCACCACCCACTTTTATCGAGGCATCCGATTGGTCAGTTTATAACTTGATTAG
Organism: Oryzias javanicus; assembly: GCA_003999625.1. Taxonomy (NCBI): domain Eukaryota; kingdom Metazoa; phylum Chordata; class Actinopteri; order Beloniformes; family Adrianichthyidae; genus Oryzias; species Oryzias javanicus. Next base: position 4,866,005 of record CM012456.1, on the reverse strand, counting down.
TTTGACAATAAAAGTGAAAAATGATCAATAACATGTTTCCGATGTTTATTTTTCCTATAGAAGTCTTGGAGCCAGTGGGTACTTCCTGTTTGGAACGCATGGGGTCACTCAGTCCAGTACTCATATACTGCAATGCCATCAACCAAGTAAATGAAAAACTAAACTTGCTATTAACCTTTTTTTAAGACAAAAATACATTTAAAAAGTCATCAATTGAAGAAAACTCCAGGAATAAAAGAAAAGATTCACAGACGGATTTCACTGATGATGATAATTCTGTATCATCTGGAGTGACATTCACCTGTCAGCACTAACAAACTGTTCCCATACATTCACAAAATTCAACTTCTACATATTTCTTAATATTAATAGAACAGATTTTGTCCTTTTCTAGGATCATAAAACTCAAGATATTAGAAATGTTTATTTTAGTGGTTTGTGGAAACAAAAAGAAATCATAACATCTATAACTATTAACTATGAAAACCATTACTGTTGGTAAAGTAATCATTTGAAAGAAATATATTTGATTTTATTGCTGTTTTTCGCACACATAATGAAATGCTAGCTGAGAGTTCTTCACTCTAACACATTCTGAGCCCCTCTGTTGGTTTATTTACTCTTTTCTTTCTGAACTGAAGCCGCTTCCACTCTTTTTTTGGCACACACGGTTTTGATTAAAACCCTGTGAACCAGTGAAGAGTCCTCGATGCTGGGAGAGCTCCGAGGTGACCGCCCGCTGACGCTGACATCAATAATCTATTCTTAGCGGCGAGTCATTCACGATACGTGGATGAAGATGACCGACAAGGACAATGAGCAATCCAAATATCAGGGATGAGGATCAGCGCTGTTATAACAGCCACATTATTAGTTCTAAATCAAATAGTTTCAGGAGTCCCGCCGCCGGCGTCACTTAATCATTAGAGACGTTGATGAGAAAGAAGTGTTTCTCTGGGCTCCCTGGACCTGGGGGAGCTTGGTTCATATTCCTGATTTTTATTTAAGGCTGCTGTCTTCAAAAATAGCTGTACATGTCGCTAGTTTTAGACCACAATGATGCTACGCTAGCCTGTTAGCTTTGTCCAGATACGTAAAGAGCGGCGCCATATTGGACATGTCAGTAAGCAAAGATTCGGCTCAGCAAATGACCAAGAAATGTTTAATTTGGGTCCAATTTTAAAATGAAAAAACTCACAAAAATAAGACCCAGGCGGTGGTATTCATATTTTTGTAAAAAGTGAGACACATGAACGACACGTCAAACTTTTTTATAAATAAACACCTGAGTCGGGTCATGCATCGGGTCATCTAGTTTGATCCGAGTTCAAACGCACATACAAATACCACGATCGTTCTCCATATAACAGAAAAGATCGCTGGTCCAACCAGAAGACTAGTGTGAAGTCTGAAGCTGCCTTTGACTTTGAATAGGCTATACCATGTGTTAAAGTCAAGGCCCAGGGGCCGGATCTGGCCCTCCGGGTAATTATATGCGGCCCTCCAGATCTTATTTTTTTAATTGTTATGAATTACCCGATGTTCTCTTGTGCTTGTTTATTCCTTGTATTTTATTGAGAAATAATATTTTTATGGGGAGTCAAATATTGAAAATTATTTAAGGTTTAAGTTGATTTATTCTGGAATAATATTCCTGCCTTTTTATTATTCGTAATTGTGTTAAAAAGTTACGGTTTTAAAGTTTTAAAATTAAGCATTCCGCTAGCTTTTTGGACTAATTTGGCATTTACTAAAAATTTTTTGGTTATTTTTGAGTTTAGCTAATATTTTAGCTACACGCTAGCTGGTTAGGCTAAATAAACCTTTTTTTAGTTATTTTATCTGTTTTGGGATTTAGCAATTTTTTCAGCCACATGTTAGCTGTTTTGACTAATTTATGCTTTTTTTGTTTTTTGGCTGTTTTGGAGTTTAGCTTATATTTCAGCTACATGCTAGCTCTTTTGGCTAATTTTGGCTTTTCTTTTTAAGCTTTTTTAGGTTTCTTTGGAGTTAGGCTAATATTTACACGTTAGCTGTTTTTGGCTAATTTGGGCCTTTTTTTTGTTTTTGGCCGTTTTTGAGTTTAGTTAATATTTCAGCTACATGCTAGCTCCTTCGGCTAATTCTGGCTTTTCTTTTCAAGTTTTTTTTAATTCTTTGAAGTTAGGCTAATAATAACACGTTAGCTGTTGTGGCTAATTTAGGCTTTTTTCAGTTTTTTTAATATATTTTGAAGTTTAACTATTTTTTCCATCTACATGCTAGGTGTTTTGCTAGTCTAAGTTTTTTTTCAGTTGTTTGGCATTTAGCTAATATTTTAGCTGGCTATCAGCTTTAGCATTTTCAGCACTAGCATCTTTAGCGGCCGAATTCATCTTACAGCATTCACACTAACATTATTGCAGGTAATGCTATGTATCCAGTTCATAATTATGTTAAAAAGTTACAGTTTTTAAGTTTTTCAAATTTAGTTAGTGTTTAATAAATTTTTGATTCTGTTTATCCTGCAACCTAAGGTGTGAGTTGGGTTTTTGCCCCTTGTGCGTTTGAGTTTGACACATTCTTGTTTTTTCATCTCTGTTTGTGCATTTGTAGCACAGCAGGTAAACAGGTATCTCAACATATCCAAAATGGCGTCCAACTTTGAACATGAAACAAGCTAGCATAGCACCTCTAGCCTATGTAGCGCATTGGTTCCAACACAATTGGTCATCATTAATACTTTCCATGTTCGTTATGTCTCTAGAGGTGGCTCCATAAGCCTGAAGAGAACTGAAAGGCACACCTGTGTTTCTTTCAAGTTTCAGGCACACCTCTTTACGCCCCTCCACCCAAAAACCCACAACACCCAGATGAGTCATGTAACTAAATGAAAGTCTAAAGCAAAGCACGTATAATATGTTCAGACATATAAAAGCATTGAAGTGTTTCTCGTTTTATATTTCCAAATCATTAAATTCCTTTTTATCATTTCCATATTGATGGAAAGCAAGAATATATTTCAGTCTGGGGTTTATTGCTTCTTTTTCTTTTGATCTGCCATACTTGCACTTTCATAAAGAATTTTGAATTACGTTCCCCTGCTAATATGGGAAATGTGATGTTTGGATCCTTTTGCACTTAACGGTAGTCGATAAAATTGATCACACAAACTGAAATGCCACAACTGGCTCTTGAAATAAGTGATTATATAGAAAAATAAGCCAGTATAAATCCAACTTCCTAACTGCAGTGCATCTCCTAAAGTGAACGTGGAGGGCTTTAAAGTCACTTCCGTTGCCTTCTCTCTGTGCTGACGTTACGGCTTCCTTCAGCCAGGAACAAACACCCATAAGATCACAGGTTTATTTCAGAGGGAGGTGGAAGTGAAACGGCATGATGCAATTATTTTTATTTCAAAGTCTCGGATCAGCGCCGCAGTAAAACTCGCCCGGGTGGAGCGACCGGCTGAAGCGGGGAAGCAAAATGTGCCAAATAGTCGATTTTATCATCAGATAAAATGATTTTGTGAACTTTTCTGTAGTTTCAGCGAGGAGGAAAAACAACAACTGTGGAGTAATGGGATGGGTCGGGGAGTGGTTTTACATCTGAACAAGCGGGACGTGAAGTGAAAGGGCAGGTCTCCTCGGTGGTGGGAATAAATACTGCCGTCACCAGAGGGAAATGCTCCATTTGTTTAATGTGCCATTTCCAAAGTGGAACCCTTGTAATCCTGCAGACGCGGAAACCTCACGCTGTATACCACCCTTTGGAATTTGATCAGAGCTAAAACTGTTTACCAATGTTTGGTGCCTGACATTTATTGAAAGTGGCCTTTAGTAAAAGTCATAGCTCAAGCGTGAAGAGGTTTTCTGATGAGCCTGTGAAGTTTCTGCATCGTCTGGGCCGGTGAGGAGCATCAGTCGCATCAGCGGAGACGCAGGCTTTCCCAGAAGACTCGGAGGTTTAACCCCTCAATGCTCCACATGTGTGCACTGGAAATTCAGAATAAACACGGACTAAATGCATTTCTCAATGTTTGGTTTTGGGGAGATTCAATGTTTCTACAGGTGCAGAATTTTTACCACATATATTTTAGACATTTATGCAGATTAAAGGGCCAGTACCATCAGAGTAAACTATGTCTATGTATATGATCATATATATTATCCTTGGCATGCTAAATGACAAAGTATTTATAAAATATTAGTTATTTTGGTGAGTACTTTTCCTAAGACACTTTGATCTCTGAGGCTCCGCCTTTCACTGTCTGTGGATGCTTCCCATTTTGTGATGTCATCCTAGAGGTGACTTCGTCATGGTCCATAAAAACAAACATCTACATTTTTTTTGCACAGATGGATGTGCATGTTGTGTATCTGCCTTTAATAGACAACACTGGTTGTAGCCATGGCCAGGACTAGCCGCTGAGCTAACTGGGCGGCAAAGCTAGCGGCGGATCACCGCTAGCCGAGCAGGGATGCTAGCGGCTAAACGGTGATGCTAGCATATGAGTCTTAAAGCTACGGCTGAGTACTGTTATCTGAGCGGCAAAACTACTAGCTGTGCGGTGAAGCTAGTGGCTAAGCACCGCTAGCTGAGAGGCAAAGTTAGCACATGATCACTACTAGTTGTGCGTAAAACCTATTTGCTAAGCAAAGCTAACTGACTGGCGAAACTAGCAGCTTAGCACTACTAGTTGTGTGGGGAAGCTAGTGGCTAAGCACCGCTAGCGGAGCGGCAAAGCTAGCAGCTGATGAATACTAGCTTTGCGGCAAAGCTGTTTGCTAAGCACACTTAGCTGAGTGGTGAAACTAGCAGCTGAGCACTACTGGCTGTGTGGTGAAGCTAGTGGCTAAGCACCGCTAACTGAGTGGCGAAACTAGCAGCTGAGCACTACTAGTTGTGTGGTGAAGCTAGTGGCTAAGCACCGCTAGCTGACAGGCAAAGTTAGCACATGACCACTACTAGTTGTGGGTAAAAGCTATTTGCTAAGCACAGCTAGCTGAGCGGCAAAGCTAGCAGCTGAGAAACACTAGCTGAGTGGTAAATCTAGCGGCTGAGCACTGCTAGCTGACAGGCAAAGCTATTTGCTAAGCGCAGCTCGCTGAGGGGCGAAACTAGCAACTGACCATCCCTTGCTAATCAAGCAAAGCTAGCGGCTAAGCACCGCTAGCTGAACACAAACACCCAATATCTTTGCCTGGTTTGTGACTGATCACCACTAGCTTTATGGAGAAATGTTATGTTTTTCTTAGTCTTGGGGGGGGGTGTTCTGTCACTGCAGACTCTTCCTGAAAGGACCAGTTCTCACTTTGAGACATCATTTCTTGAGAACCCGCTCGTTTTGGTGGGTTTGGAAGGGGCTGGTGCTCAGAGGTTTTTAGGGGATTACTCGGAAATGCGTGAACAGATCAAAATATCATTTTGGTGTTTATAGTGAGAAATGAACAGTATATATACTTAAAATAGGTTGATTTTGCATGGAAGAGGCCCTTGAACAACTTCACAGAAGCATTTGTAATTCCCAACATGCAAATTTAAAAAACGTAAAAAGGAATTTAAGGTATTCTAATTTCAAAATGACTAACCTGAAAATGAAATTACCTTTTTTTTTTCAAACAGGTGGTATGTTGCTCAAATGTGTTTGAGTCTCAGAGCAGAGCAGATTTTAAACAGATTTTGTCAAGTTTTACTTTAGTTTATTAGAATTTCCTTCCTCCGTTGCAAAACCTAATTGTCTTTTTAGAAACTTTACTTTTTTAACTTTTAAAAAAACAGTTTTTATCACTTGCGCTTAAGCGCTGATATTTTCTTTTGATATTTTCTTTTCCTTCCCAGCCCCACCGTCTCATGATGTTTATCACTTCCGTGTGTCTGCTCGTTGGTCCTGTTTTTTCGTGTGATAGCAGTCTGAGTTTATGAAATATTCAGTTCATTTTCTGTCATCCTGCTCTGGTCCCCTGCATTTGGGTCAACCACCCACCATGATACTTTCACGTATTTCTCTTGTTCTGGAGTTTTCTCTCTGGATTTGAGCCAATCTAGCTTCACAAGAAGAAAAATTAAATTTCTCTTATAGTCCAGCACCTTTTTTTCTTCATGGATGTCCTCAGGGCAGGAGGAGAGATGGAATTTAAACTACGTCATTAGTCTGGTCGTAGTAAATGATACGAGTTTGCCACGATACACTTGGGTTTTACAGACTGCCAGTCACCGACTTGTTCTGAACCTAATGTACTGAAATAAAAGATTTAATAAAATCAGACGAAAAAAAAAGCCCTGGAAGGTTTGGTGTCTGAGATCTCCTCCGAGAAAGACGAGTAGATCTGTAAAAATGCAAAGCAAATGTTCTCCTCAGCTCTAAGGACAAAATATTCTGATAGAACACAGTGAGGAAAGCGTCGGCGCGTCGCTGAGATTTAAGAAAATCTGGCCTTTCCAGTTCCAGCAAACGCTGAGCGTTCCAGACACTCGCGGACCGACTCCACCGAGCGCGGATGCGATATCATGGAAGTCTGTGTTCTATCCACTCCTCACACGGGAGCCTTGCTGTCAGAAACAAGAGAGCTTTGATTTCATCTGCCACTCGCGGTAAGCCGCCGCGCTCTTCCTGTAACGCGCTGTAGCTTTAAGCTCCCCAGACAGCGCAAAAGTAAGCTTGACATCTTTTCCGCGTGTGGCACCATCTGCCGAAAGACCCCGAGGCCAAGACGCGGAGAGTCAGCAGAAATTTGGGGGAAATAAGGGAAGCCGTGGCTCGTGGTGGTCCGTGGTTCTAAATTAAACCCGAACTGCGTGACTACGAGAGACATGACTATTTTTCATCTCATCATTATGGCCTGAAGGAACCACGGCCGAGTAGGACTCTATTGTATGCATGCTGTATATTATTATTATTATTGAAATACCTTTTCCATTCCCACAGTCATGAAACTTTCCACACGCACGTCTAGGGACTTGTGAAATATAAAACCTGTCAGGATTCTTATGCTCGAATGCAACCAAAGAATTGCTTTATGCGTTTCTCAATCCAATGAATTTACTGAAGGCTATGATATTTGGTAAACTAATGAACCAAGACATAAAAGAGGTTTTTTTTTGCCAAAACTTCTCTAGTTTTTGCTGTTTTTTCACAAAATGTTCAAAATATCTCAACGTCGACTCCTAGTATTTTGGAGTATTTTGTTTCTCGAAGGGTCAAAATCCAAATGGGGCCAAATATAATTTTGCATTTCATGGAATAAAAGGAGAAAATAAAGAATATGGTTCAATTTATTTATTTTGATACTGTGTTAGCTAAAAAAAAAAGCATCGGAAGTAATCGTGCTGAGTGGTGAAACTAGTAAAAATTTCAGTCTGGTTTTAGAGCACATCACTCCACAGAGATGGCACTGGTCAAGGTTATAAATGATCTCAGGTCCAACACTGACACAAAAAACCCATCGGTTTTAGTATTGCTGGACTTGAGTGCAGCCTTTGATACAGTCGACCACTCTATTCTCTTAAACAGACTGCATGAGATGATAGGAATCACTGGAACTGTACTCAGCTGGTTTGAATCCTACCTTACAGGAAGAAATTTTATTGTCAGCGTAAATGATTTGTCATCTAAGAGGCACAGACTGACATGTGGTGTGCCACAAGGCTCCGTTCTTGGTCCCACACTTTTTAACCTGTATATGCTCCCCCTTGGAGATGTCATCAGGAGACATGGAATAAACTTTCACTGTTATGCTGATGACACCCAGCTGTATGTGGCTGTGTCTCCTGATGACATGGGACCCATTGACGACCTTTTACGCTGTATTTCGGATATTGAAAAGTGGATGGGAGAGAACTTTTTAAAGCTCAATCAAGACAAAACTGAGATTTTAATAGTGGGTCCTGAAGCTGAGAGAGAAAGGGTCCGATCATACTTATCAACTCTGAACCTGAATGTGTGTAGTAAAGTCAGAAACCTCGGTGTGATTTTAGATGCAGATCTATCTTTTGAAGCGCACATAAACCATGTTACAAAGACTGCATTTTATCATCTTAGAAATATTGCCCGAGTGAGTCCCTTTCTCTCCAGAGCCAGTGCTGAAATACTGATACATGCTTTTATAACCTCTAGAATAGATTATTGTAATGCTCTTCTTTCTGGTGTTAAGAAAAACACTATCAATCGGCTGCAGCTAGTCCAAAATTCTGCTGCACGCCTTTTAACCAGAACCAGAAAGAAGGAGCACATTACTCCCATTCTGAAATCTTTGCACTGGCTCCCGGTCAGCTTCAGGATCGATTTTAAGGTTCTTTTATTGGTCTACAAGGCCTTACATGGTATTGGACCTTCATTTTTAACAGATTTACTTTTAGTTTATGACCCTCCCAGAACCCTCAGGTCCTCAGGTGCAGTCTGCTTGTGTCCCAAAAGTTAGAACTAAAACCCACGGTGAGGCCACATTTAAGCACTGTGGACCTCGCCTGTGGAACAGCCTGCCTGAGGATGTGAGGGCTTCGTCCACTGTGGAGGTTTTTAAGAAAAAGCTTAAAACTCATCTTTTTAGTATAGCTTTTACTTAGTTTTTACATGCCCACATGTTTTTTATTTTGATTTTATGTATGCATGTGTATATACTTTTTTAATTTATTTCTGTGTACTTACGGGACGTGTACGTTGCTGGGTTTTTTAAGGTGTTTTAATGTTTTAATGTATACTTATTTTGTTTTATCTTACTTGTTTTACTGTTATGTTACTGTGGAAAGCACTTCGAGATGCTTGGAAGTAGGAGAAGTGCTATATAAATAAAGTTGAATTTGAATTTGAATTTGAATCGTGAAGTCTGTAACGCAAAAAAACTCCAGGGCTGACTCACTTGTAGGTTGTTTTACCCACAGACAGAGCAAACAGCGCCACTCGGAGGCCAAAATTATGTTACAGTCGTAAGCCACGGCTTCAAAATATAACCACTTTGGCGGGCCAAATTTGGCCCCAAGGGCCCCGCTTTGGACACCCACGTATTAGACCCACAAAAGAATCGGGTAAAACGATAAAGGTCCATGGTTTGAATCGATGTAGTTATAGTATAAACGTATAGGTCTTTTAGGAACTAACAATATTTATTCCAAATATTCCAAAAAAAAGTTACAATATTCATTACATTTCAAATTAAACACAGGATGTGAAATGATTTCAACACTGATTTTAAACTGATATTTGAATATTTCTAAGTATTTGAATGTGGTGAAATAACCAAAGCTCTCGTAATTAAAATGAATGACTATTACACTATAATGCACTGCAGTAACTGATACTTGAAAACTTGATCTGTGTAATTGTTACATGATGTCGTTGTTTACTGAAAATACAAAGTAATATTTTCTCAGAATTATCAGTTATCAATAAATATTTAATTTTGTTACTTGAAAAAAAATCTGTACTTGATCTGAACAGAATCTGATTATAAAAACTATGCAAAACTATCAAATGAAATAGCTCAGTAGAGGTGGGGGTATATAAGTTCACTACTTTTGATTCCATTTCAAACAATAATTATAATTCTACTTGACTTTAGTGAATAATTCCTACATTAAAATGACTCAATGTCACTTAAGTGTTTTTTTATTATCGTTTTTATGAGTTTGATTTATCTGTGTGATCCATTTTTCTTGTATTGTCTACAATAAAGCTTGAAATAAACAAAATCAATCAATCAAACAACTTTTTTCAAGTGGTCTTAGAATGGAGCCCTGAGGAACTCCGTAGATAATAATGTGGAGACTCATGAAGTAAACCTAGATACTACAACTGAACTTCAAGATTCTGTCACCTGGAGGAATGAGAATCTTCATCAAACATTTCACGCCTCAGTCAGTCGTGATTAACTTCTGATACAGTCGCAGGCGGCCCACACACAAAATATTAAGATTTTAAACCCGAGAGGCAAAATTTTCTTCCATAAATCCTCGTCACTCAGACGTGTTTTCTTGATTAGATTCTTAGATTAGATTCTTGGTGTGAAATGTCAAATCTCACTCCGGGCTTCTTCTTTACCAGCTCCATTCCGATACACGAAAGGCTCGGTGTCATATTATTCTGGACGAACACGTTATTCATGATCTGTTTTCAAATTTAAAGGGACGCCATCCGTACATCACAACCAAATCCAAGTCCCTGATTGGTCAAAGTTTGACCCGAATTAACTCTAAGGGTTTGTTTGATCATGTTTTTGTAAGAAAAACACAAAAATGGTCATAGCAACTTAAGTAGCTGAGCGTTAATACAAGAGTTTAATAAACAAAAGCCAGAAACTACGGTGGCCTGGAAGTGTAAATCAGATCAACAAATCACTTAATTTATCATAATTTATAATAAGATTTCTTAACAGTTTTATTAATACTTTCACAAACGTTATTAATGTGTTTATAGGATGTTAGTAAAGCATTTATTAGCACAATAAGCCAAACTAGGTTAATTTATACTAAGTAAGATTTATTAACATCTAAAATGATCCCATTGTCTACAAAGCCTATATTAATAAACTGATTACAAGTTTAACAAATATATTAACTGTTATATATATATATATATATATATTGAGTGTTTTTCATCACATTTTAGAAAAAAAGCAAACAAATATCCAGAAGCCAAAACACTATAGTTACATGTGTAACATAAATCATTTCATAGTGGATACTCACTGATTGAATGATGACGTTTGTTCATCATTTCAACTCAGTTATTTGACAAAAGTCGTGGCATTTTATTTTGATTTTATTTCTTTTATTGTATTCTTATTTATCTTTTATGTATTTTACTGCAGAAAGCAGTTTTTTCTTAATTTTTCTATTTTTTTAAACTTTATTCTTTTATCATGAAACGCTTTAGAACACTGAAAGGAGTCGTAAAGTGTTCATATAAATAAAGTTCAATGAAGCGATAGGATGTCCCACGGTACGGACCTTTTCAGTTTTTCATTAAGTCCTGCTTTTCTAACATTTCATAATTTGTTTTCTGAAAATTACTTCTGTTTCCAAAACGTTTTGGTTGCTGAATACTTAAGAACAATTTTAGTTTTGCTTTTTAAAATGTTTTTGCGTTGACGACCACGAGTCATCAGAACTCGTGTGAATAACTGATCATCTCTGGAAAGACTATAAATTATTTCACAAAAATATTGTTTTTGGATATTTTATTTAAAGGGAATTTAATGCAGAGAAAATCTATTTAGTTAACTTACTTTTAATTATGGATAAATATAATATAAGTATAAATATGCTAACAACTTTTTTTTTTTTTTTTTAGCATTTTTTATCTTGTAATTCTTATGGCTTTATTAATTTTTTTGTTCATTTTCCTGGCAAATTTGTTAATTTTGTTATTTGCAAGTAATGTCAATGTTTGACAGTCTGTATGTTCAATATTTGTCAATAAAGTTGAAAAAAGAACGGCGGAGATATGACATCATCCTACCTCAAACTTTATGAACAATATAGACAAAAATAAAAGGGAAGTTTTAGAAAAAAAAAAGAAAACTTCTAGAAATATAAAAATTAGACTGAATTCTAGAATCACAGGTCTATCAAAAATACACATTTTAAATTATGATTTTTATATCAAAATATAATATTATTTCGTACTATCCTGGCTGAAAATGTTGCTGATGAACTCTAGATTTAACTAAAAATAGCTTAATAGTCACTAAATAAAAGCTGTCAGTTGTTGGCCGATGACCAGTAAGTCTGATCTAGACTTAAAATCTCTAGAATCTCCTGTCAGTCTAGAGTCAATGCACCCGCTGGCTCACATTCAAGACGTTAATTGCAAAAAGAAAATTGTTTAAATGCTGTTTCAGCGTAAATATTATCTTGGAAAGTCTTTCTCTTTAAATTAAAATACATTAATTTTTAAATTCTTTTCAAATCTTAAAGATTTATGTCTGAAAAACTCCCTGATTGTTAATATCCGACGGCAGAATAATACAGCCAGAACCGAGTAATTAAGAGTTTGACTTCCCAACTTTTATTTCTGGTTTTTCCTCATCTCCTTTTCATCCACTTTTGGATTATTTCTGGACGGAACCCCGTCAGAATTAATATCCGCTTAGATTAAAGAGATTTCTAATATCTCGACAGCCTTGATTAGATTTGCAAACTTTTCACCCTGCGCTGCGATCGGGAAGCGAAGACAAAAAAAATGTAATGAAATCAGCTTGAATGTGGAGAGAGCATCCCGTTTCCATTTGCATATGCGTCATTTAAGAATGTAAGCATGTAAATGCTGTACTTCATGTGATGGGACACCATGTAAAGCAGATCTAATACTTGGCTGCATTACAGCCTGCAGCTAATTACCATGAAAGCCTGCAGTTGCAGCCGGTATTGAGCCGCGCGCCTCCATAATAAATAATAAGAGTGTGGCGCGCTGCCTGTTTCCATGAGCTGCTTCCCACCGAGCCTTCCCACTTCCACAGGTAACAACGTTAGATGTGTGAAAATCAACGAAGCCTTTTCCCCCAGTTTGAAGCAGGTGAGGCGATTTTATAGTTGCAGGCAGCTCAAAGTGAATCAGCCAGCAGTCAAAACACATAATGTCACTTTTAGTTTCTCCTTCAAGGGAGCCGGAGTTTCTCTTGCTCGCGGGCGCTCATGATTGAATTTTTGATTATTTCGCCGACATAAAGTGTCATTCGTAGTGAACGGAATAAGCAGATACAGATTACTCTGCGGCGTTTCAGCAGCGAATGGATTCGTCTGCTAATTCTTGTCTGATTAATTATTTAGAAAATGTTAGAATAAATCATGAAAACACATGTGCTGTTTAGCCTCAAAGCCCAAACACACAGTATCATTTTTTTTTTATATTATAGCCTGGAAGGGAACCAGTCGAGGTGTGGGTTTTTGGACTTTTGGCAGCAGCATTTCGCAGAAACGCGAGCGCGGAAAATCCAGGAGAACACAAGAGAACGGAGCTTAAACTGGAAGAGGAGACATTTGTACAAGTAGGAGTGAATACCGGAGCGCTGACCTTTGGAGTGTGAGGGCAGAGTAAAGTGTAAGCATGAAAATATTTGAAAAAAACAGAAATACACTCCTGATTATAAGAAGCTAAACATAATTTTATGTTAGATTGCTTCAAGGTAAATAGAGCTGCTACAATCGATTCTTTTAATAGTCGACTAATCACTGATTATTTTATTTTCAATTAGTCGATTAATCAGGTCATGCGCAAACTGGCTGTAAAGCACAGATCTTAATCATCATTGGTGTTAAATTTGAAGTGTTGAAGCTTTATGCTAACTAAAAATAAAGACGATAGTTTATTAAACCTTTAATAATTCATGCAGCTTCTTTCCTTCATTAGTTAATGATCGACATAGTCACTGTTAGTGGCAGCCCATCCTAACCATCATTAGCTTTAAACTAACTAAAACTATGCTAGTGTGAATGCTGTAAGCTGAATTTGGTAGCAAGACACGCTAGTGCTGATAGCTGAAAATGCTAAAATTAATACCTAAAATCGGAAAAAAAGCAGAAATCACCGAAGCAAATAGGTGAAAATGCTGAAGCTTAAAGCCAACTAAAAATATTAGTTAAATGCCAAATTAGCCTAAAAAACGGAAAAAGCCCAAGTTAGCCAAAACATCTAGCAAGTAGCTGAAATATTAGCTAAGCTCCAAAACAGCAACAAAAATCTAAATTTAGCCAAAATAGCTAGCACATAGCTGAAATATTAGTTGAACTCCAAAATAGCAACAAAAAGCTAAATTTAGCCAAAATAGCTAGCATGTAGCTGAAATATTAGCTAAGCTCCAAAATAGCAAAAAAAAAAATCTAAATTTAGCTAAAATAGCTAGCATGTAACTGAAATATTAGCTAAAGTCCAAAATAGCAACAAAAAGCTAAATTTAGACAAAATAGATAGATAATCGACTATTAAAATAGTCGACAACTAATTTAATAGTCGATTAGTCGTTACTTTATATTGTATGAAGTCAGAGTGCAGCTTTTTGGACTATTTTGGCATTTAATAAGTTTCTTTGGCCTTTTATGGAGTTTTGCTAATATTTAATCTACATGCTAACTGTTTTGGCTAACTTAAGGTTTCTTTTTTTAGTTTTTTAAGCTATTTTTAAGTTTAACTAATATTTCAGCGACATAGCTGTTTTGGTTAATTTAGGATTTTTCTGTTTTTTTAAGCTAATTTTGAGTTTAGCTAATATTTCAGCAGTATGCTAGCTATTTTGGTTAACTTTGGCTCTTTTTATTTTTTAGGCTAATTTGGCATTTAATTAATATTTCAGCTGGTTATCAACTTCAGCGTCTTTACATCCAGTTTGCGCATGACCCGATTAGTCGACTAATCGGAAAAAATAATCGGTGATTAGTCGACTATTAAAATAATCGTTTGTGGTAGCCCTAATAGATAGTATGTAGCTAAAATATTAATGAATCTCCAAAATAGCGACAAAAAAGCTCAATTTAGCTAAAATAGCTAGCATGTAGCTGAAATATTAGCTAAACTTCAAAATAGCTTAAAAAACCTTTGATAAATGCCAGAATAGTCCAAAAAGCTAGCATAACGGCATCATATCTTTCAACTTTAATAAACTTTGACTCCATATAATATAAAGTAACGACTAATCGGTTATTAAATTAGTCGTTGATTAATTTAATAATCGATTAGTCGTCGATTAGTCGACTAATCTAAAGGTAAATGACTCATTTAAAGGTAACATTTATGAATGTATTCATCATTTCTTAGTCATGATTTTAAATGAAAAAGCGTTCCACTCTTAACTATTGCAGATCGTCCCATCTATTTCTGAGACACTGAGGACGCTCCCATGAGCAAAGGTGATGCAATGCAGCAGCAAAACGCTCCTCTACTGGCTTTTTGAAGCACTTTGACATCCAGTTTTAACTAAAAATGTGTTTTTATGACTATGAAACTGGTTAATCCTAAAATAGCTTGTGCTTAAAGTTTTCTCCAGGATTTTTGGGGATAAAAAAACGTACTAAATCATGCAAAAACGGAGCCGTTTATGTAACATTTTCTTGTTTTACTCTAGGATTTTTTTAATGATACTGGTTGGCGATTTAATGGAGAAAAAATAAGATTTCAAAGTAAAAGAAGTGTATTTTTTTTCCTTATTACTGAAGTTATTAAAGTAACAGACACACTTATTTCTCTTATTGGTCTTTGAAAAAAAAAACTATAAAAAAAAATATACAGAAAAATAGAAATTCTAAAGGAAGTTAATAGGGAAACAAATAAAAATGTAAGGTGTTGGATTGTTTTTACCACAAATGTATGACAAGAGTGTCACAATTCTGGATCTAAAACTGAACCGTGTGTCACACGACTGAACCAAATCCTGAGGAAAGTTAATCGTTTGCAGACTCAAACATGTATTGATTGTTTAATTACATAAAACCCCGCTTAGTAAAATATTTTGTTACACGCTTTTAAAAGCAAATTAAAAACAGATTTTTTTCCCTGAATTTTTTCTGTATCGTGTTTTTTTGGAATATACAAATCATACATGGAAAATAAACAAAACCATGAATCAAAGATTGAAGTCTGAACCAAATTTTTGGAGAAAGTGAACCGTTGCATCCTTACTTATAACTCCATCAGAAACATGTAAAAACACACAATATAACTAAGCTTATAAATGCTTTGGAGAGGCGAAATTACCAAAAAAAAAAAAAAAAAAACAAAAAACCTACTGTTATTGTTGTTTTTAACATTGTAGCACATTTGCTCCGAAATAATTGAAGAATAAAACAGTTTTTCTGAATATGTCATTGTCTTAATCATGTTTTAAGAACCGTACGCCCGGATAGCTTTAATAGTACTCGCCTTTTTTCTTTTTTGGTACACTAATGTTAAGTTGTAGGGGTGTAAGAAGAAATCGATTCAGTAAAATATCGTGATACTTTATTTGACGATACTTGCATTGATTAAAATAACTGCGAAGTTGATATTTAATTAATTATTTAAAATAAAAAAATGTAAATCAGCATTTTACTTTTTTTGCTCCACGTAAATAATTCCTAAACTATCAATAAAAAATAACCACCATGAATTGACTTGGGTTAAATTGTATGTGAGATTTAGTTGTAGTGTCGGATGTTACTTAATGATCATTAAATAACAAGTATTTTACAATTTTACAATTTTGAAAAAAATTAATATTCAGGTCATTTTTAACTTGTGATTTAAAAAAATAATGAAATATTGCCTTGAGATCCATCAGGAGGACATGTATCATATCATGACATTGCGATATGTATCGTATCGCGATATTCTTGTAGTACACACCCCTTTTAGCTTGAGCTTTTGAGGTGCTATTAAGCTAGCAACCTTTAGCTCCAGATCCACATGTGTCTCTTTTATTTCCCCATTGTGCATCTTAGGCCAAACATAAAATAAGTCATGGAGACTTCTGACTCAACCATGTCGACCGTCTGACTCAGCAGCTCCCCCAAAACCAAAATTATCTAAAGAAAACAAATAAACAAAGCCTGCTAACTAAGACTACCAAGGTCCAACTCCAAACTAAAATAACAAAACCCAGCAGTGGAAGACTGCTGATGATAAAGAAGGGAAAAAGAACAAAAATAAATAAATAAAAGACAATTAGAATTTTTAAAAGTCAGGATTAGTTAATTAACATTTATTTAATTTAGATTAGTTAACACAGATGATAAACTATTTTGGTTTTTAAATCCCTGTTGACGTCTTGTTTGCTCAACTCTGCCTCCAGAATGCACAAAATGTTACAAGCAAAGCAAAAATTGGTAAAAAGTTTGCTCTTTTATGAGTTAAAAGCACATATCATCTTATGCTGCACAACATTCGTTGCACAAAGCGTCTTTTATTTTGAAAATAAGTTATTTGAGCTTCTGTCAAACATAGAGAAAAATCCCACCTTTAGGTTCTTGTTATATTTTTGCTTTTGTTGGTTCCCATAAATGGACATAATTTATATTTATTCATTAAAAAAAGAAGGTCATGAAAGCAAATTTCTTAAAGTCTAAAGTACAACTATACAGCTCCATCGAGGGTTTCATCAGTAGAAAATGAGTCTAAACGGCTCTTTTACTGTTAAAAGTTGCCAACCCTTAAGGTAGCAGGAGAGACTGTAAACAAAGGGCTGATGGGAAAATTAGCACAGCTAACTTCTGAGCTGCGGAAAATATGTCTCAGAGAGCGACACAGAATTTTGTTATTGCAGCTAAAAACTGCTTAATTATAATGAAAAGCTCACTGGAAATGATATAGAAATATAAAGAAATACTTGGACTATCAGTTACGTGAGCTTGCTCACAAAGAAGCCATCGCCCACTACTGGCATTGAAGTATGCACCATGAACTCTGTGACTCAGTCTCTCCTTTACGTCTTTGAGCAAAGAACCCAAAAATGTATCTGAAGACCATTACTGGTGAAAAAAAGAAAAAATAATAAAAAAATGGCGCTACTGTGGCTTTTTTTACACCACTGTACCTCTGCACCGCTACAACCTAAAGGGATTACAAGCAACTGAAGCGAGCTGTACTACTTCAAACAATAAAATACCTTAGTAAACCCCAACATGAGCAGACCTTTGGGAAGAAAGACTTTTGATGTGTACACAATCCCTCCAGTAGTGCATATATTTAGTCTTGTACTGTGAAAAAAAAACGGCTCTCCTTCACTCCATTCTTCATTCTGAGGTATATCTGGAGCCAAATTCAATAACAACCTCAGATCATAGCCCGATCCATCTCTGAATCACCCCGCAGTCTTTGCATCGCCGCGGCCCCCCGGCATAATTTAAAACTGTCAGACTATGAACTCATCTCCGACATAGAAAATGAATGGGCCGAGATCCAAGAACAGGATATCTTCACAGAATCCCCCCCGAAACTTCTTTTGGAGCCACAAGATTTAGGAGTCTGAGCTGCGTGTGTCAACAGGAGAAGCGGAAAAGGAATGAAATGTGGTCCCAAAAGAGGGGAGACCGCTCCTGTATCTGGCAACTTCAGCTCAACGACTGAAAGCAACATTTCTCGTCTAATTACTACTGTCAAACTTTAAATAAAAACAAAAACCGGAAAAGAAAAACCACTAGCAGCACATTAGAGTTCCACTCATGGAGTCTCCCTGGTTTCTAGTGCAAAAAACGAATTAAAAAAAGTAAAAGAGAAATTACAATGAAACATTATCTGCTCCAGACAGCATCCACTTATTCCTGTTCATGAAATCAAATGAATGCTTCAGGGTAAAATGAAAAGAGAGAATCGATTCAGCCACCAGCACTTTTCAATATGGTCATTATGGTTATTGGTTTTATGAAATTAGTCTCGGGCTGCAAAATATGATCCTGATTTCATCAGATTTCCAAAATAATTCATGTGGAGTCAGAAAAAGAAGGTTACTGTTTTAATAAAAGATACACGTTTAAATTTTTATGAAATCCTTTCGTGATTATTCTGAGTAAAACGGTCCCGTCTCATTTTAACCAGATTAAAGCCGACGTCCTTTTATGAGTAAATGTGTTTCTAAACTGTTTTCTGTCATGGTTTACCGCCATCAAAAGCAGATATTGAGTTTGATGTGGCGTCACTTTGAGGTCCGACTCTTCAACACCAACAGGAAGTACCAGAACAGACGTATCCCAAGTCTAAATGACGCCCAAAGTTAAAATATCCACAGCCTCCTGTCATCAAATCAATAATATGCAACGCCAAGTGCTGCCACAAATGAATATTTTAAGAGTCGACTAATCACAGATTATTTTTTCGGACCAATCAGGTTATGCACAAACTTAACCATCTTAACCATCGTTAGCTTTAAGCTAAATAAATATTATGTTTAGCCTGCAATAATGAAATAATTACCTGCAATAATGCTAGTGTGAACGCTGTAAGCTAAAATTGGCTGCTGATAATCCTTGTGCTGATAGTTGAAGATGCTGAAATTGAAATCACTAAAGCTAATAGTTGAAATCGCTGAATTTAATAGCTAAAAAACGCTGAGGCTGATAGCCAGCTAAATGCGAAATTAGCCTAAAAATCGGAAAAAAGCGTAAGTTAGCCAAAACAACTAGCATGCAGCTGAAATGTTAACTGAATTCCAAAATAGTCTAAAAAAACTGAAAAAATTTGTAAATTAGCCAAAATAGCTAGCATGTAGCTCAAATATTAGCTAAACTCCAAATCAGCCTAAAAATCTGAAAAAAGCCTAAGTTCGCCAAAACAGCTAGCATGCAGCTAAAATGCTAGCTAGATTCCAAAACAGTCAAAAAAACTGAAAAATTCGTAAATTAGCCAAACTAGCTAGCATATAGCTCAAATATTAGCTAAACTCTGAATTAGCCTAAAAATCTGAAAAAAGCCTAAGGTAGCCAAAATAGCTAGCATGTAGCAAAAATATTAGCTAAACTCCAAATTAGCTTAAAAATCTGGGAAAAAAAAAACTAAGCTAGCCAAAACAGCTAGCATGCAGCTGAAATGTTAACTAAATTCCAAAATAGTCTACAAAACTGAAAAAATCCTAAATTAGCCAAACTAGCAAGCATGTAGCTCAAATATTAGCTAAACTCAGAATCAGCCTAAAAATCTGAAAAAAGCATAAGTTAGCCAAAATAGCTAGCATGCAGCTGAAATGTAAAACAAATTACAAAATTGTCTAAAAAACTGAAAAATTCCTAAATTAGCCAGAATAGCTAGCATGTGGCTGTAATATTAGCTAAACTCTGAATCAGCCTAAAAATCTGAAAAAAGCCTAAGATAGCCAAAATAGCTAGCATGTAGCAAAAATATTAGCTAAACTCCAAATTAGCTTAAAAATCTGGCAAAAAAAACCTAAGCTAGTCAAAACAACTAGCATGCAGCTGAAATGTTAACTAAATTCCAAAATAGTCTACAAAACTGAAAAATTCCTAAATTAGCCAAACTAGCAAGCATGTAGCTGAAATATTAGCTAAACTCAGAATCAGCCTAAAAATCTGAAAAAAGCATAAGTTAGCCAAAATAGCTAGCATGCAGCTGAAATGTAAAACAAACTCCAAAATTGTCTTAAAAACTGAAAAATTCCTAAATTAGCCAGAATAGCTAGCATGTGGCTGAAATATTAGCTAAACTCTGAATCAGCCTAAAAATCTGAAAAAAGCCTAAGGTAGCCAAAATAGCTAGCATGTAGCAAAAATATTAGCTAAACTCCAAATTAGCTTAAAAATCTGGGGAAAAAAAACCTAAGCTAGCATGCAGCTGAAATGTTAACTAAATTCCAAAATAGTCTACAAAACTGAAAAATTCCTAAATTAGCCAAACTAGCAAGCATGTAGCTCAAATATTAGCTAAACTCAGAATCAGCCTAAAAATCTGAAAAAAGCATAAGTTAGCCAAAATAGCTAGCATGCAGCTGAAATGTAAAACAAACTCCAAAATTGTCTTAAAAACTGAAAAATTCCTAAATTAGCCAGAATAGCTAGCATGTGGCTGAAATATTAGCTAAACTCAGAATCAGCCCAAAAATCTGAAAAAAGCCTAAGTTAGCCGAAACAGCTAGCATGTAGCAGAAATATTATCTAAACTCTAAATCAGCTTAAAAATCTGAAAAAAAGCCTAAATTAGCCAAAACAGCTAGCAAGCAGCTGAAATGTGTAATCTGAAATTCTGTGGAGAACCAGAGGGTTTTCTGTAAAACTCTTAGAATGTACTTT
Organism: Oryzias javanicus; assembly: GCA_003999625.1. Classification (NCBI taxonomy): domain Eukaryota; kingdom Metazoa; phylum Chordata; class Actinopteri; order Beloniformes; family Adrianichthyidae; genus Oryzias; species Oryzias javanicus. Next base: position 4,845,329 of record CM012456.1, on the reverse strand, counting down.
TATTTTCATTAAACTTGTTTCTCAAGTTTTTTGTTGATTTCTTAACCTTGAGAGTTTGCATAAACTAAGTTTTGGTGACTTCTGAAAACACTTTCAGCTCTTTTGACTTTTGCTAGGATGACAACAATGGACGTAAATAAAGAAGCAGCTGAATGGGATTTCTGCAAAAGCCTCTGAAGTGGTGCTCAGTCTGCAAAATAATAAACACTGCACCCCCTCAACCCGGCGCGCTGCTGGAACAACAGTTCTGCTGTATTACAGGACGTCTTCATGTCTGCAGATGATACTGACGGTGAATGGCTAATGCTGCAACAATAATTTAACACACGCTCTTCACTGTAACTCTTTGACCGCAAACGCATCGCATTCTATTGTGTAGTAAAAAAAAAAAAATTCATATTCAACACTTTAAGTACTATCAAAGAACGTGTTCTTTAGGTGTCAAAAGGAATATCTCCAGTGTTAAAAGGTCAATATGTGGTGCATAGCTCTAGCTTCTTCACATCAGAATTCCATACTTCTCTACTATGAAATTCTGCCCATCAGCTCAAAGCTCCTTTTCTCTGCTTTAGAATCTGTTGGAACGATTTGCATAAACAGATGAAGAGTTACAGTTGTTCAAAGAATGTTAAAGAGTTGATAAAGTTTCTTCTGAACTGAATTCAAAAAGACTTTTGAACACAAGAAAAACAGAATAAAAAAATCAAGATATTCTTTATCTTGGGTTCTGTTTGTTGGATCCATTTTGCTGCTGAAAAACTTTCAGGGTAACGATATCAACCCAGCTACTGTTGGGTTCTGGTGACAGTAACAGGTCCCTGGTCCATTCCAGGGGTCCCCAACCCCCAAGGCTGCAAACCCGCACCGGTCCGAGGGCCGCTTGGTACCGTGCCACAGAAAGAACACACAAACCAGGGATCCCCAATCTTCAACACACAACCGAGATGCAAAGAGGACTGGTACCGGTCTCAGACTCTAACCAAGAGCTGGAACCCTAAACCCATACCGGTTCCATCCACATCTGGTACCGTGTCCCTAGCCTTGGGGACCTGCGATTTAATGGGAATAACTACTAAAAAAAGCTGATTTGGGGAGAATTATTTTCATAGTCGACTAATCTAGTCGATAATGTAAGTGTGAATGCTATAAGCTGATTTTGGCTGCTGAAGATGCTGAAGTTGATATCCAAAAACCCTGAAGCTTATAGCAGAAAATGCTGAAACTTATAGTTGAAAATGCTGAAGCTGATAGCTAAAAATGCTGAAGCTGATAGTTGAAAATGCTGAAGTTGATATCAAAATCCCTGAAGCTGATAGTTGAAAATGCTGAAGTTGATATCAAAAACCCTGAAGCTGATAGTTGAAAATGCTGAAACTGATAGTTGAAAATGCTGAAGTTGATATCAAAATCCCTGAAGCTGATAGTTGAAAATGCTGAAGTTGATATCAAAATCCCTGAAGCTGATAGTTGAAAATGCTGAAGTTGATATCAAAAACCCTTAAGTTGATAGCTGAAAATGCTGAAACTGATTGTTGAAAATGCTGAAGCTGATAGCTAAAAATGCTGAAGCTGATAGTTGAAAATGCTGAAGTTGATATCAAAATCCCTAAAGCTGATAGTTGAAAATGCTGAAACTGATTGTTGAAAATGCTGAAGCTGATAGCTAAAAATGCTGAAGCTGATAGTTGAAAATGCTGAAGTTGATATCAAAATCCCTGAAGCTGATAGTTGAAAATGCTGAAGTTGATATCAAAAACCCTGAAGCTGATAGCTGAAAATGCTTAAGATGATATCCAAAAACCCTTAAGTTGATAGCTGAAAATGCTGAAACTGATTGTTGAAAATGCTGAAGCTGATAGCTAAAAATGCTGAAGCTGATAGTTGAAAATGCTGAAGTTGATATCAAAAATCCCTGAAGCTCATGGCTGAAAATGCTGATAGCTGATTTTTCAGGGTAGAATTGACTTAAAACAGAACTAGTTCTCATGTTTTTGAATGACCGATCACATGAATTGGCTTGTTTATTTGCATAATTACAATTTAATGGAAACTAATTGTGAAGTTTTGTTTCTTTTTTTTAACATTTCTAGAATTTTTATAAAGTTTTGTGCAGCTAAACGCAACTAATGGAAGGTAAGAGTGCAAACCACTGTTCCACCATGTTAGTCGGATGCTTTAGCAAAAATAAAGTCATTTTATTCAAGAGAAAAACAAGCAAAACAGTCCCCCCCCAACCAAAAACAGCAGCCTGCCCACATCACGACGGTAATTTCTAGGTGTCTGCATTTTAGAGAGCAGCACTGTTATTTAGTCAGAACAAAGGCTTATATTAGTCCTGACACGCCGCCATTCAATTACTGGCTGTGGACAATCAAATAGGAAAAGTTAATGAATTAAAGCAGCGATTCAAACACAAAACAAAGATAGAGATCATAATTAACCGACTTTCCTCCGCTGCAACCAGTTCATCGAGTCTGTTTGAATCCCGTTTAAACAGGAAGCAGAATTATCTTGGTGTCCTGCTGCCTCCTACTTTTTTACACAAAGCAGCGCTGACATTATCTTGAGCTGCAACCAACAGCCTCTGCGAACGATAAAACACACCTTGAAGAGCGAGGGCGCCGAAGCGCCGCCGTGAATCACCAACATTAGTCCGCTGACTCGCTCCTGTAATTTCGTGCTCTCCACAGAGCTGCTGTCGTTCAGGAAAAAACAAGAAAAAAAATAAATAAAAGTGGTATTTGAACAAACTCTGACACGACTTCACAGCCGCCGTCGGATTTTCTGAGCTCTGTGTGTATAAATGATATGGAAATAAGCCGGCCGCACCGGTCATTTACCGTCAAAGTGACGGTTTGTGTGCCTGAACGCTGCGGCAGCGAGAGCCGCTTCCAGTGCATGTAGGTCATTTCTGCTCCCCGTGGAAATACTGCTTTAGGATTAGGAGGCGATGATTCATTATGACTGAATTTAATTACAGGGAGAGGTGGCCAGTGCCTCCCCGGTTTTACCACATCGGGGTCCGTTCATTGGCTGGACGGTAAATGTCTGGCAGGGCGGCGGCGGCGGGGGGGGCTGGGGCGAGTCCAGGAGGACGGCGTCGGGTTGCCAGCGCACACATTCACTAAAGCAGGTTATGGAGTCTAATCAGTTTATTGTGAGATAATGTGTTCATGCGTTTCCCTCAACCCATTATCAATGAAAAATATAGGAATCTAATAAGAACAAATGTCCTGGAATGTATATGTATAATATGTATAATGATCAGTTTTTATCACGTTAGCATTGAACGTCAGGTAACACGTGTACTCTAACCAGTCGGAGTCAGACTTTATTTTTCTACTAATATTATTTTATTATTTCAAACTAAAATAAACACAAGAATAACGACGATTTGAGAAAAGCTCAGGAAGACGATTACATATATTTCTACCTATTTCCGAATGGATTTTACTTTTTTAGGGCCTTGTGCAGTCAAGCTCCAGCGTTGACCTTTGAACCCCGAGCTCTTGAGATCTTCCAAGCGTTTAAGACTAAAGGAGATCTTTCCCGTTGCTCCTCATCCGTGGAACTCCTCCCACCGCCGTTACGTCAGATCGACTCCCAGATAAAGACATTTTTATTCAGGAGAGATTTTTGTTGATTTTATTATTGATTCTTTGATGAATAAAATCTGCACAAATTGTCTTTTTTTAATGAGAATATTTAGATTATTGTCACTGATTAATATAAACTATTCGTCTGTGAATGTTTTGAAATGTAATTATGATCATTTATAACCTGAATCTGTGATTGTAGAGCATAAATATTTGATCCTGAACCGGATATTGATAATTCATATAGAGCAAGAAAAGTGCAATAGAAATAAAGATATTCTATTCTATATTTGTCTATATTTTCCAATAATATGTCTATATTTCTGCCATATGCAATGATAACATCTCATCACTATGTATCAAATAATCCACCAAATAATTGTCATTGGACTGATGGTATATAATGTAATGATCTCCACATAACTGGTTACATTTGCAACACTTTGCTTTTTGTTTTCATTTTTCTATTTATATCTTTTCTAAATAATTTCTATTCTGCTGCAACAGCCACATTTTACAGCTTGGGATGAATATGATATAATATTTCTTTTCTATTCTATTCTATTCTTTTCTATTATTTTCTTTTCTATTCTAGTCTTTTTTCTGTTCCTTTTCTTTTCTATTCTTTTCTTTCCTTTTTTTTCTTTTCTATTCCTTTTCCATTATATTCTTTTCTTTTCTATTGTATTCTATCCTATTCTTTTCTATTCTATACTATTCTATTTTTTCTATTCTATTCTGTTTTTTTCTATTCTTTTCTTTTCTGTTTTATTTTATTCTTTTCTTTTCTTTTATAATCTATTTTTCTATTCTATTCTGTGTTGCTTTTGTTTACATTTTTCACTTGTGACTTTGATCTTTTCTAACTGCTTTTATTTTGACATATCTATGTATAAGTATGTTCTTGTTTTTCATTTGTGTTAGTTCATGTTTTATTCTCATTATCATGGTATAATGTTTTTATTAATATGCATGTTCATATCTGATTTATGTTCTGTACAGATTTCTGAAATTAGCTAATAAACATTTTTATTTACCCAAAGTCTCAGTCTTTTGTTTTATTATACATTTACTAACAAATGAAAAAAAAAAAAAAAAGAAAAAAGTATCGCTATTGATATTGGCGATAACCCTGTAGTTATCTGGAAGTCCAAGTGGGACCAACGGGGTTTAAACGTTGAATTTATGTATTTGTTTAATTAAATCTAAAAAAAAAAATAGTTTAAAAAATCCAAGAATAACTCTGTTAACGGTTATTATTTCTGTTCAAAATGTCAAAGAAGTCAAACCAGTGGTCAAAAACAGAAATAATCTAAAATATTGTAACAAATATTAAATGAACATATAAAGGGAATCATCTCATCCTAGTTAAAGCAAACATTTGAAATGACCTTTGACCTATGGTTACAAAGTTCTTGTGATCCAAAGTGCTAAATAAATGTATCTGAATTCTCAAAATCTCAAATAAAGAATTTAATCTTCTTGTTATCTTGTTTTATCCAGAGAAAACAATAACTTTCTGACCTCCAAACACCAAACTTTGTTGTTTTTTCTGTCATTTCTCTCCTGATCGTCTAGACTGCACAAACACACCCCTCCCTCTCTAAAAACCCAGATAAAGTTGCTGCTCATGACGTCCTAATTGGCTTTCCAGCTGTTGTAACACAATTACCCCCCCCTCCTTTAACCTGAAAGGAGAAACCTGTTTCTGAAATGAGGCGCGTGTTTCGGAAATAAGACGGCATCTCAAAGTGCAGAAGAATCCGATTTGAGGCCTAAAATGTTTGTCAGAATCAAATCTGCAGGAGTTTTAATAGACTTCAAGCTCCGGGTCCTGTCAGCGGCAGCAGATAATCCGAAATGAATCAATCTCGGAGCACGCTTGACATAATGAGGAACTCTCTGAGGGTTTCCGAGTTAAAGGAGACATCAGAGACGTCTTCATGGTGTTTCTTTGAAGAAACATTTCTAATACTTTTATATTCTGGCTGCAGGGAAACCATTGCAGCAAAATGGAAAACGAGCAACAGTAAAACGCTTCATTGCATGTGGAGAAGTTGCTTCTCCTCGCAGTCAAAGCAGCCTCGTTCTCATCTGCCTATTTAAGCTTTAATGCCGCTCAAATATATTCAGAAATCTCCCAAAGTGGAGAGATGTTCGACCAGATTTTGTTTGAAACATCTGAGCGCAGAGCCGCTCTGTGAAAAAAAAAAAAAAAAACTTCATCTACAGATGATGCAACCGTCCACTCGTACAGGGGAAAAAAAAAAACACGCCGCTTTAGCCGCCGTTCCGAACGCGTTTATACTAAAGCGGTGGAGACCTCTGCTGAAATATTTACACTCGGAGTTTTGGGGAAAGTCGGAAATTCGATATATCAGCACTTCTGGAGACCTGAGGCGTTCCGTGTTAGGACAAAAAAAACAAACTTATAATGTACAAAAGCTTCCACAACTGTTTCAGCTGCCGACCGGCCCGCTTAATATTTTATAAAGATAGACTATTACAGACAATGATAACAAAAATGATTCATTTCATAGTGGAAGAACAAACTTTTCTGGAGAATCTTCCCTTTTCGATCAAGTCTGTCTACATTTATGCAGCAACAGCTTCTCCTTTTTTCAGAAACTGGTTCTTCTGTTAGGTGGCAGAACAGCTTCACAGCTTTTGATGGACAAGACTCATTTTTTTGTTCCCTGATTGCATCTCTTAAACTCTCTGTGGCTTCTGCAGATCATGATTTGAAATGAAAGCCATTAGCCTGTTAGCATGACTGAAATCTATCAGGATTTTTCTTGTAATGAGCACAAAAAGATAATTCCCAAATCAAACTTTAACATTTTTTCTTTTTTAGCTAAGACTGAAGTCACTTGTTCCAAAAATGCCAAAGCCAATGAAGTTTTTTCTGTTTAAAAGTCCTTATATCACGTATCAACTTTATTATTAAAAACAACCCAAAACGGTATTTGGCCCCTCTCAATCAATGAAAACGAGCAGGTTCTCACAAGCTGATGTCACAAAGTGAGAACCGCCCCTTTTAGGAAGAGTCTGCGCTGCCAGAACCAACTAAGGCTAACACAAAGCTAGCTGTGTTCAGCAATTAGCTTTGCCCTAAAGCTAGTTCAGACGCTAACTTGGCCAGTCCACTAGTGGTGTTCATTTTTTTTTTTTTTTTTTTTTTTTCTAGTGGTGTTCAGCTACTAGCTTTGCCTCTCAGCTAGCCATGCTCAGACGCTAGCTTTGCCCTATAATTAGTTCAGCCGCTAGCTTTGCAGCTCAGTTAGCTCAGCCGCTAACTTGACCGATCCACTAGGGGTGTTCAGCTGCTAGCTTTGCCTCTCAGCTAGCCATGCTCAGACGCTAGCTTTGCCCTATAATTAGTTCAGCCGCTAGCTTTGCAGCTCAGTTAGCTCAGCCGCTAACTTGGCCGAGCCACTAGCAGTGCTTAGCTGCTTGCTTTGTCGCTCAGCTAGCAGTGCTCAGACGCTAGCTTTGCCCCTTAGCTAGCCATGCTCAGACGCTAGCATTGCCCCTTAGCTAGCCATGCTCAGACGCTAGCTTTACCCCTTAGCTAGCCATGCTCAGACGCTAGCTTTACCCCTTAGCTAGCCATGCTCAGACGCTAGCTTTGCCTAGTGTAAACGGATGTTACTCACAATCGAAGTTTAAAACGGCTGACAAGAAAACTATGGTGAACGAGCATTCTGGTGGTACTTGAACGCATCCCTCACGGACCAGTTTGTGAGATAAGAAAAGAGTCTCACGGCAGATCCGTGCGTAACTTCGGCTGTGTGCGTGCGTAAGAGGTGATCCGTGCGTATTTTTAAAAGATTTTTTTGTGTAATTAGTTTCAGGCTGTCATAATTTTAATTTGTGCATGTTTAAACTGCATTTTGGTTTTTTTTACATTTTTGTAATTTTATTATTTGTACCGAAAACATGTTATGAGTTACAAATCAAGAATTATGCACGCACAAATCAGAGTGAGTCTATTTTCTCTCCATACATTTTACTCTCAATTGTCCCTTTTTGTAGTTTATTCGCACCGTCTCGTAGAACGGTTGATCTTTTTCTTTTGCGTGCTGCTCTGGGTGGCGTCATTAAGAAAAAAAATTAAAAGTTCTTCTCCTTAATCATCACTGCCATATGTTTTAGTGGACAGTGAGACATGAAGAAACTAATTACTTGAATTTAGCAAATCGACAAATTCCTTCTGAGAAAAAGTATGTTTTATAGTTTTTATCAAAATCCTCCTTTTAATGCTTCACATTTGAAGAGTTTCAGCAGAAGCTAGTTTGCATTTCATGAGCAGTATTTAAGGTTTACTTTTAAAGAAACAGTTGATCACGGCCCAATCAGGATCAAATCAGGATTTAAATCTGAAAGAAATCAGAACATCGGAGCGTATGCAAATTTAATAACGTGATCCTACGTTCAGAAAACTGTTTCATCCACATTCGAATGATGTGAGAAGTATCAGTCAACTGATCTTCTTTAACAGCTCCGTTCAACTCAGCCAAGTTCAGATATCCAAACATGAGTAAAAATGTATTTTTCTAGGTGTTATTCCAGGTTTTTCTCCAACAAATCTCGGCCAGACGACTTCCAGGAGTCTTTCCTTGTTGCCAGGCAACTCTGAGCCAAGAAACAGCCCACAACACATCCAACAAAGTAAACAAATGAGGAAAAAAGATGTTCATTAGTGGGCCTGAGTGGTTGGTGGAATTTGTTACTTTGCCATATACGAGCTGTGTTTTTCCCCGTCCTCGTGCTGGTTCACGTCTCATATTTAATTGACTGACTCCTAAGTGGCGTCAATATTTGCATCCTTAGAATGAAAATACAGAAACACTTCAACGCTGCAGAAAAGAAGGTTATTTTAAGTTATAGATGTAAAAAAAAAAAACATGAAAATTGTGTTTTTAACATATTTTTCTGAGGACATTTCCTACACAAAAGCAAAATCCTTCTGAGTAACGGAGTAATCAATTATAATTACTAGTTGATAGTAGGGCTGGGAATCACTGGGTACCTCACGATACGATACGCAATACATGGCTCACGATATCGATAAGATCGCGATACTGCGATAGTTGGTAAAAATCCTCTCTAATAACTAATATTATATAGAAGAACACTTTTTTTGGGGGAAATATATCCCCATTTTATTTTTTTTAGCTTAAACACAATAATGATAAACAACTTATGTCTTATTTTGTGCAACAAATTATAGACACTTCTGTTTAACGTTGCCTAAAATCACTAATACTATAACTTACAACCAAATGAATTGGAATTATTTGTAAAATTCCATGTTAATAATAGTAAACATGATCAGCAATGCCACAGAAATACTGTTAGCAACTGAACAAAAATTAAATAATTCAAGTTGGTGACAGTTATCTACCTCCAAAGGAACGTCACACCAAAGGATGATGAGTATAACGTTTTACAGCCTCTGTCAAGTGTTACATATTTTTTTGTGTACTTTTTCCACATTTGAAAAGGGCTGAGCATTCAAAATTAAAGGCTGATTTACTCAGACTGTCACTGAGATTATTTCTCCAATCTTTATTTTCTATTTGGTCAGTCAATAGTCAGGTAAAAAGGTAAAAACAGGTAAAACACTCATAATAATGGCAATAAATATTTAAAAATTCGAATTCTATTATAAATTAGCAATAAACAACTTTAATCTATAATAATTTACACAATTTTAAGTTCTCCAATTAACTAGCAACTTCCCTATTTTACTGTGAATTCATGTACTTTATTTTAATTACTTTTTTAAGTTCATACATCAAATCTGCATTTTTTTAATTTAAGAATGACTTTAAGTTAACATTAGCAAAAAGTTATTACGTTCATTTGAAAACTTTACACCATAAATTTACCAAAGTTACACCGTACACCAGCAGGGTAAATATCAGTGCATGAAAGCGAAAATTCCGACTGGTTCCTGAAGTACACATAAACAGCTACAAAGCACGCGCCTCGTTCAAACAGGAAATAAACGCTCGCGGTCATTCTAGCGCTCAGACAAACTCACTTCTTACCAGCTGACTCTTCTACAGATGATGATAATTGAGAACAGGTAGACATGATTTATACAGGCAATACCGAGCCAGAATCCTGCCGGTGTTTTTTCCAGAATGTGGCGCGTGCGTCAGCAAAATGTGCCCGACGCAGCACGACTAGCTACGCATTAGTTCCGCCCCGCGACTCAGACGCAACAGCCTCTTCAAATGAAAATATAATATCGATACTTGGTGAGAACCCATCGAGAATCAACCGTAGGACTAAATATTGCGATATATTGCAATATCGATATTTTGGCACACCCCTAGTTGATAGAAAAACCCTCAGTACTTCATTATTCACATGTTGGTGCAGTAAAATCATCGCTGACTAATAAACAAAATTCATGTTTGATCCAATGTCGTCTTTTGGTTAAAATGAGTGCAGTTTGAAGTTAAAGTGAGATTAAGAGACATAAATACCGTAATTTCTGGACTATAAGGCGCACTTGTACATAAGCTGCACCCGCTCAATTTAAAAAAAAAAGAAATACAAGCCGCACTGGGCTATAAGCCGCAGATATCTATGTTGCAAAATAAGATAATTACTTTAACAATTTTGTACTTTAAATGTACATGTATGTACTTGCCTTCTCCAGTGTCTCACCATAGATTCATTGATGCTAAGCTTGTGTGCGGTTTCCTTCCTCAATAGCAAAGCTCCATATCTTTTAACTTAAAATGTCCATCACACAAACTTCTTTGTGGGATTTCCACAATGAAGAAGGATTTTTAAAACAATTACCAGTTAGGAATTTGTCACGAGTGTTCTATCTGCTAAAGAAAAAGTAGCGCTAGCTTTTCTGATTTGCGTTGATTTTTTTGTCTATCTTGTTTTTGATTCAAATTCCGGTTAGAGCTCCCCTGGCAGTGGAAGAAAAATCCACAGAATAGCCTGATCCTTTGTATATAAGCTGCATGATTCAAAACCTCGCAAAAAAGTAGCGGCTTCTAGTCCAGAAAATACGGTATTCGTTCCGGCAACTGGAGATATTTGATTATTCCAAGTTGTTGTAAACAAAGGCAAATATTTGATTGATTGTCGTACTAAAGAACTTTTCTCATTTCCTTCTTTTCTAATCTTCATCCTCACTTGCATCTTCCTCTTGAACAATCTTCCCTGCATTTTTCAAAGACTTTTACCACTAAAAACGATTTGATTAGCTTCACCTCTACCATTGTATTATTGTTTTATATTGAACTATAAACCCCAGTTGTGTTCAGAAACAGTATTTTTTTTTTTTTTTTTTGCAAACTAACCCACTTCCTGCTTGCATAGAAATATCCCCACTAGAATGTGAAAGAATTGAGTGTTTCTGGAGAACAAATCAAATGCAAAAAATAATATTTTTGAGTATTTTTTTATGAGAATATTTAAATTCTATTACATTACTGATATTATTGATCTTTTATAACCTGAAACTATATTGATATTTGATTTTAAGCGCTGATTGATAATTTTATGTAGAGAAAATGGTCGAGCCGGGGTGGGATTATATAAGTTCGCTTCCTTCCACTCCCTTTCAAGCGATCTACTTGTGATTTATTCCATGTATTATAACCTGATTGCTTGAAATAAACCATTTCATTTATTCATTCAAAAAAAATAACAAAACTTTAGTTAAACCGAAAAAGTTTTAATCTGCACCATTTTTAAGATATCAAAATGTAAAACTTTTAAATGCTTTTTATTTCCAAATTTTCAAATTCAAAACGTTTAAGATTATTTAACCCTGAATATAAGAAAATTAACCTAAAAACTGAATTTTTATGTTTTTTTTTTTTTTTAAAGATTGTATTTGTGACGTAGAAAATGCGAGCATCAAGCTCCGCTCGCCATGTTTGTTGCACCTATATATAGCTGTAAGCTAGTGGGAGAGCGCATAAACAGATAAATGATGTTATTCTACCACTTAAATAAATATGTCCTCAAAATCGACAGATTTTGGCTTAAAACGAAACAATCGAGACTGAAAGAACTCTTTGAAAACATTTTAAATGATCAATTGCTTGGAATCGACTTAACTTTAAGATATTATTAATCAATTTAGAAAAATAAAGCTAAAGTCCGGTAGCTTGATGCTAACGTTTAATGGAATTCCCCATAGGACGGCTAATGCTAACGCTCAGTCGACCCAAATATCAACATAAATTAACATTTTTAGAAACTCACAGGAACTATTTTAAGGAACTATTTTTTTTTAGTTACCATTTTGGTCTAAAACACAGTTTTTGCTCATTTTATCTTCTTCTTCTGGAATAAGGTGTAATAGTGTGATCGCCACCTAGTGGCCAAACTGAAACGCCTTTTAGGAGAAGCAGAACAATGTTTACAATATTAATGATTTGAACTTTGAGAATCCATGTAACGCTATGATCAATCTCATCAGATTAATTTAAATATATCAAAACATTTAGTAGATTATTAATGTCGAAAGAATCAAAACGACTAATAAAAACAAACGATGGGCGTCAGAGTGTCAGACTTCCACTTCCTTTGAAGAAGTCAGCTGTTTCCTGTTGACATATGCGAGTGTAAACAGCGCCTCTGTCCCCTCACCTGCCCCGCTGACGACTCCCCTCCCTGCTCTTTTTATCCTCCTTGATTCCTCGGCTCACACGAAGGCTTTCCCGACATCCCGCGGGCCTCCGTGAGCTCCCGACCCCCCCCACTCCCTCCCGTCAGCTCGGATCACGCTCCTCTCCGCCTCAACAAGCTCACCACTCTCCAGCTGCTGCGCCGGTGTGTTTGTGGCACCAGCGAGAGCGAGCTATCGAGGCTGACCTTTGCAGCGGCGCCCCGCGCTCTGTGATTCTAACCCAGCTGACAGTGAACGCCATTCTGAATGCTAATGAAGTGGATGTACAGCGGGGGGGGTTGTTCATCTGTGGGATTAGCCGACTCTTTTAAGACCGACTCCGATCGTCTTTTGATAGATTTGAAAAACGTTTCATTCTAATTTCTCTGACAGTCTATTATAAATCCACCTCTGACGCCCCTCTTCCCGTCACCTATCGGTTCACACGCTAGCTTTCATTACCCCAAGTTTTGTACATTTGTGCATTTTCAATAAAGTTTTAACCGCCACAATAAAAGTGTCTGTATTTGTTCTTTATTTATTTGTTACATTTTTATTTTTCATATTTATGTATTTTATTTTGTAAACTTCCGGGGGGGCGGAGTTTTAGTTAGAATGTGCAGAAACTTCTGATGGAACGCCACTTGATGAGTTCAATAAGACAAAAGATATAAGACATATACGACAAAAGGACTGAGAAGAAAAGACATTTTAACAGTTAAGAAGAAGTTTTCTTGCGGCCAGCGAGGTACGTGTTTTCATTCCTTGTTCATGTAATTTCTTATAGCGAAATCTGTATTTAAGTTATTTATTTGTGTGTTATCTTGACGGTGACTTTGTGGACAAAGAAGAGGAATAAAGTCATCAGTGCAATAAACTGCGATATAAGTTTTTAAAAACTTAAGCTAGTGTTTATAAGCAGCAACATTATCCAACATTATCCGCCACACATTTTTGGTCAAAAAAGACTAAAAGAATTGACGACGGTAACGGTTTTTATGCATTTTAAGCTTTGAATCTTTAACACCCGAGGCGTCTCTGTCAAATCCTAAAAATGCTCTTTATAGGTTATTTACACAATGAATTGGTTGATCTGCAGAAAAAAAAAAGCATTTTTATGCCAGTAAAGTGATTTTTCAAACAAATGCAACAGATTTCTTGATATAGAGTGTTATATTTTGGAGCAAAGCCGCTTTTCTCTGTTGATTCATGTCTCTGGAATAGTCTCCCAGCAGAACTGTGCACGATGACGGACCTTAACTGTTTTAAATGTTATTTAAAAACACACCTTTTTAGAATGGCTTTTAATCCTCAGTAGTTGGTGGCATTTTATTTTATTCTATTTTTATTTGTTTTATTGTATTCGTATTGATCTTTTATGTATTTTACTGCAGACTGCTTTTGTAATTTTATGCTGTTTTTATTTACTTTTGTTTTTAATTTGTCTAATTTTTAAACTCTCTTCCTTCTTTAATTGTGAAGCACTTTGGCCTGCTATAAGCAGTTGTAAAGTGCTATAGAAATAAAGTTTCTATTCTATTCTATTCTATGTTGATCATATTAAGGGTCAAGCTAATAAGCTAATCATGAACAATAAGATGTTTATTGACATAAAAAGTTTTAATAGAAGTGGTTCCAACTCTCCCAAAAGCCGAGTCCAATGACCGGGGTTTGGACTCGCCACCCAAATCACATTGCCCTTTGAGGTGGTGGGCCCGTTGGGGAGCACGTTGCTCCTTCAGGCTTGACCCAACCGGGACGGGTGGGAGGAGCCCCAACCCTCGGCCGGGCTCCAGGGCGGTGATGCCGATCCGGGCGACATAACTGGATCTTTGGTTTTTCTTCTCATAAGGGAGGTTAGGAGCCGCTCTACATTTGGCTTCTCATCAAAGACCCTACGAGTGGCGAAAACTCCAGACGCCATATCTCCGGAGACCACACGAGCACGCAAACCCCGTCACCAAGTTAAAGGGTAACCAAACCCCAACTCAACTTTTCTTGGCTGTTGACTTCTATAAATGGGGCTTCAAAAGTGCAGTCTGTTGGTCATCGACAATTTTTTGACAATTTAGATAAAAAAAAACAAAAAAAGTGTATAATTCTCGAACTACTGGTCTAAAACCGTCCGTGTGCTGCCCCCTACAGATTGAACCAAGGTATTACAGTTACATTTCGTGATTGGGATGAACCCAAACAGATCCAGTAATACTATCAGTCCTGTTCCTAAACCCCACCCCTCTGACTGGATTTTCAAATTCCGACTGTGGGTGGAGTCAGTCTCCAACTTTTCTGTTTGGTTACCCATTAAGGGGAGGTGTTTCGGGGGGGTGTCCCACAGGGCAGAGGTTCCGGGGAAGACCCAGGACAAGCTAGAGGGACCGGGGAGAGGGAAGTCTGGGAATCTATGGATGGATGGATGAATTTTTTTATTTTTTTTTATAACTGGAAATAAATGTAGGCGTTTAGGAGTTAAAACATCAGAAAAATGCCACAAGAACATGTTTAAAAAAAACCAAAACATTTTTTCATTGGAGTTAAAAAATTGATGATAAATGATTTTTTTTTAAAATGTTCTTCTTACCAATGCATTATTGGATTTTTTTACTGTTGTTTTATGACTTTTCCATCAATAAGTTCCTTTATTCTGTAATTATTGAGTGTGGGATCATGGGATGTATGAGATGACGAATGGTAAAGGATGGCTTTCCTAATTCCAGTGTCTATATTTTTGTTTTTGATTGTAAAAATCTGTTAAAAAAAAAAAAAGTATGTATTTATAAATAAAGTTTGATTGAGACACAGAATCCCCACAAAAGTCAAAGCCCAGAAATTGAAGCCCAACTTGAAATCACCTCCTAAAACAGAGATCACAAACATCGCCTCGCCACAAAGCTTATTCAGCAGATGCTTTGCAAATATTTAGTCACACAAACGCCCGGCGGAAAATGTTAATCACGTCGTGTTTACTGGAACTGCAAGTGTTTGCTAAGTGGACGACTCGCCGCGGCGTTTCCACTTGTTTGAATCGGCACGTCGCCGCCGCCGCCGCCGTGCGGCCGAGGCTGTTTGGTTAGTTTGAGCTTCCTCTTAAACGTATATTTCCGCCGGCTGGATGCGACTGCCGCTGATTCCGGGCCAGTACACTTACCCGAGGCGGCGTGCCAAGGCGTAATGAGACATTTGCTTGTGAAATTCCGAATCTGACAGAATGCATTAAAGCCGAGCAGACCGCAGATGCAAAGGAGAAGCCGGGCCAAAATGATGACTTCCCATTTCCTACCTCACTGTATCATTTCCCCTCGCTTCCAGCCACACCGATGACCAAATTATGCTGTGACTGTGCCTTTTGTCTGGACACCCATTGCTTTTGTTAGTCATTTTCGATGACAAAAGCAATTACCAGTCGTGCCACTCGCTTGCAAATTTAGAGCTGAGCATGAAAAAAAACTCAAGTTGCAGCTTCATAGGAAAAAAAATGTGATTTTTTTTCGACGTGAAAGGTCGGCGTGGATGTTTTACAACTTTTTTTTTCCTGCTGTTCCAAATGAACCCCGTGCCGCCGGGTCAGACGGAAAAGGCGGGATTTTTCTCTAACGCTCCCGCTGCTTCCAAACTACAAAACTAATCAATAGAGGGAACAAACAAAAGCAGGAAGACAAACCAAAGGAGAGCCTCTTAGAGAGATTGCAAATAAATGTGCGTATACTCTGTGCGGATAAGAAGATCTCAACTGCACATCTATGAATAAGTAATCAGCCGGTTTCCATCCTTCAGGATTTACTAACAAGAAATGCAATCAGATACAAGAAAGTGAAAAAAGAAGAGGTACTTGAAATGAGATGCTGGCCTTCTGCTGGGTTTTTTTTTTATTATTTTATTAACTTTCAAATGGCAAAAACAAATATTAGAAATGGTAACAATCTAGGATGTAAATAGATGGGATGTTTCATGTCAGACAAAGATTGACCCTTTTCTGAACTTTCAAATATAATTCCCGATTAATTGCCCCACACACACAGAAGAGGGTGAAACAATGGGACAGTCAAAAGTATCCTAATTCCAGCTGGAGGCACTAATCCGAGGAAATGGGCTCGCAAGAACAGACCCGGCGAATACTGCAGATGAGGATGATTATCCTGCAGATGAGCGGAAAGATGAAAACTAATTTAATAATAAGACCAGAAAATTCTGGGAGATAACGGGGATCTAGAGACCAATCTGAGCCCCATCTGGCTCACGCCGCACGCTCGGCTGACATTTTTTTTTTTTTTTTTGTCAGCGGGAGCTGTCCATTACAACCGTGGTGCTGAAACGGAGAATTGCAGAAAAGAGTAAGATTGTTACAGAATAAAACATTAATTTAAGTTTGTCAAGAGAATAATTGGGGCCTTTTGGGTCAAAACTTGCATTTTTTTCTTGATATATACAGTTTTAAAGAATTCTGTTCTCTCCTGCTGTGTTTGAAGGGAGCGTGCACTGCTTAGTCAATTAAACAAATATAATCTGATTTAATATAATCCCTCTGTTTTATACTCTGTTTTTACAACATGACACTGGAGGGAAATGATCAAATTAAGCCTGAGGTGGTGCAGATATTTGAACGAAGGTTAAAAAACTATAAAAACGGTAAATATAAAATACAGTTATTAGTTAAAAACACCCACATTATAAAAAAAAACAATATAAGCTTTAATAAAATGAATAAAACTGTGTTTTTTACACCAACTTCTCTTTTTTTGTGAATAGAAAATATATTAATTTTACAAAAGTTTTAGATTATAGATCCATTTTACTTGATTTACTATTTTTAACTCATTAAAAAAATGAATCAAGATTAATCACAACGTTTTACTGGTTAACTTTTATATGACATATGTAGCTTTTGACTTTTCCTTCATTTTTATTGTTTGAATTAAAAAAAAATTGTTACCTCAGAAATTCCAGAAAATTTGTGAGCAATAAAACATCAACAGCAGAATTATAAAGACTTCTATGTCAGTATTACTCTAACTGTAAATGATCCAGGTCAACACTCGATTCTGATTGGCTGCTGGGTGTTCCGGTCACGAAGCCCAAATGTTTTATCTCAACGTATTGTGACGATCAGCGCATGTCTTGTTTTCCTTTGCCGCCGCAGTCGATGTTGGCGGCGGCTCAGTGACACGTTGTCGAGTTTGCCGCACCGCATAACTAGTGGTCCCCTTTTTGTTAAAAGCAACCTAAACCAAAAAAATAACAAGAATAAAGTTCTTAAAAATCTGTTGATTTCTTTGGTAAGTGACCGTGGTAAAAGTGGGATAATGCGTGACGCAGTTTGCATTATCAGAAATTAATGCACTGAACCGTTTGCTTCGCAAAATATGTATATTTTTTAAGTTAATAGCATATTTTGTTGTGGGAAATCAGCCTCCAGTGGCCATTAAAGGAACTACATCATGTGGTGTTTCCGTGTTTGTTGTTCCTCTCAGGGGTCGCTGCAACGAATCAGCTTTCACTAATTTGGTTTGGCAGAGATTTTTCCACCGGACCCCCTTCCTGGGCTGAACCAGGGCCCCCTCCGCCTCACTTTTTTATATTTTTGGGTGTCCCAAACTCGTTGTTTGTTGACGTGCTGGCTGTTCCTATTAAATCATGGACCCCCAACCCTGGGGACGCAGTCACGGACGAAGTAACGAACAAGGAATCGGTACCGGGTTAGGGTAGGGTACCGTGGTTCGGTTGGGGAGCCCCGATTAGCATCTGTGGCCCGGTACCAAGCGACCCTCGGATAAGATGATTGATGATTTAATGGGACGGGCCAGCATGTTAAAAAATGATGAGTTTTGGACACCCGACACATCAAAAAGTGACGTGGAGGGGGCCCAAACCATACTTCCTTACATGACGAGTTGGGAGGGAAGATGCATTGACCGTTCCTGCATGAACTTTGACCACATTTCTTACTTAAATTTAAATATTTATGTTATTTTCTTCTTCCTGCTGAATGTTGTAACAGCAGCAAACATTTCTACCAGAACCAAACAGTGGAATTTGGAGCAGTTTAGATGAAAAATTCTAACTTTTAGATTATCTGGTGACCATCATCTTTGTGTAAATATTGATTTATTAAAGTAAAAAAAAATACTTTTTAAGTTATATTCATTAGTTCTTTTAATGAGGATTTATTAGAAAAGTTTATGAAGTATTTTCCAGTTTAACAGAAATGTTTAAACAACTATTTACACATTTGTCCACCCATTATTCATCTACATAAAAATACTTCTTTACTCTTATTACATCTATTTTCATCTTTTTTTATTCTTTTTTTTCTGTCAAACATAAAGGCAATAATGTACAATGGTAGACCTTAAGCCTGAATGTTATTTGCATTCTTAAAAAATGTAACTAAAATTCGAAATTAAAAAACAAAACTGAATTTCATCCATTACTCATTTCTTTTTACACTCAGTTTTTATCCAGTATTGTTTCTTCCTGGAGGAAAATGTTCACTTAAACGCACCCAGAGGTGAACTCTGTCCTCTGTCTTTTACTTAAATGTCACTGGGAGGGTTTTAAACCTTTTTTTTTTTCTTGAACTATCAAAACTGATATTTCTTCTACTTATTCTTTTGTATATTTCCAGAAGATAGTTTGGTGCTGAAAGCATCATTTCTAGATTTTTAAAGGAATTCTGCTTTGAGTTTTTCTCAAAGTTTTCACTTCAACCCGTTGGGAAAGTTTAGCCTTTTTGCTACTAGTGCTGCCACAAACCATTATTTTCATAGTCGACTAATCATCGATTATTTTTCAGATTAGTCGACTAATCGGGTCATACTCAAAGTAGATGTAAAACACAAATCTTAACCATCATTAGCTTTAAACTAACTAAAAACTACATATTCAGCGTTACCTGCGATAATGTTAGTGTGAATGCTTTAAGCTGAATTTGGCAGCTGAACATGCTAGTGCTGATAGCTGAAATCACTGAAGCTAATAGCTGAAAACGCTAAAGCTGAAAACCAGCTAAAATATTATTTAAATGCCAAATTAGCCTAAAAAACTGAAAAAAACCTAAACTAGCCAAAGGTGCTAGCATGCAGCTGAAATATTAGCTAAACTCCAAAATAGCTTAAAAACAAAAAAAGCCTAACTTAGCCAAACTAGCTAGATTGACAAGAAAATATTTACTAAACTCTAAAATAATCTAAAGAACTGAAAAAATCCTTAATTAAATTGAATATTATTTGTTAAAATAGTGAAAAAAGCCTAAGTTAGCAAAAAACAGCTAGCATGTGGCCGAAACATTACTTAAATGGCCAATTATCTTAAAATACTGAAGAAAAAAAACATAAATTAACCAAATTAGCTGAAATGTAGCAGAAATATTAGGTAAACTTCAAACTAGCCTAAACAAATGAAAAAAGCCTAAGTTAGCTGAAACAGTTAGCATGTAGCTGGAATATTAGTTAAATAGGCAATTAGTCTAAAAACTGAAAAAAGCCTAAATTAGCTGAAATGTAGCAGAAATATTAGCTAAACTTTAAATTAGCCTAAAAAATGAAAAAATCCTAAGTTAGCCAAAACAGTTAGCATGCAGGTATAATTTTAGCTAAACTCCAATTTAGCCTAAAAAATTAAAAAAGCCTAACTTACCCAAAATAGCTGAAATGTAGCTGAAATATTAGCTAAACCTCAAATTAGCCTAAAAGAATTTGGGGAAACAAAGCCTAAGTTAGCCAAAACAGCTAGCGTGTAGCTGAAACATTACCTAAATGGCCAATTAGCCTAAAATACTGAAAACAACCATAAATTAGCCAAATTAGCTGAACTGTAGCAGAAATATTAGGTAAACTTTAAATTAGCCTAAAAATGGGAAAAAAAAGCCTAAGTTAGCTGAAACAGTTAGCATGTAGCTGGAATATTAGTTAAATGAGCTAAAAACTGAAAAAAAGCCCAAGTTAGCCAAAACAGTTAGCATGCAGATATAATTTTAGCTAAACTTCAAATTAGCCTAAAAAATTGGGAGAAAAAAAGCCTAAATTAGCCAAAACAGCTAGCGTGTAGCTGAAATATTAGCTAAACTCCAAATTAGCCTAAAAAATCTTAATAAATACCAAAATAGTCCAAAAGCTAGCAGAATGCTATGATAACGTTTAACTTTACTACATTCTGACTCCATATAATTTAAAGTAAAGACTAATCGAATATTAATTTAGTCGTCAATTATCATGATAGTCGATTTGTCGTTGATTAGCTGACAAATCCCGGCAGCCTGAGCTGCTACAACAGTAGTGTAATTTTCTGATTATCAGCCTCTTCATGATAAAAAGGCTTTAAAGCTGCTATATGTTGGTTTTTAACCACAGATTGTTTGTATTCTAACACGTCGTGGTTCAACCGCGGTCACGGATCACTCACCTTGCCCACGTAGAGCGGCTCATTTCCCGTGTACTCTTCCAATACGAAGAACTGGTTCCATACCCAGCTGCGCTTGTGTCTCTGCTGCACCTCCCAGGGGTCTGGATCAGACCGAGGGGACGTCTCCGGGTCCCCCGAGCGGGACTCCAGTCCCCAGCAGCTCCTGCTCTGCGAGACGAACAGGAGCGCCACGAGAGCCAGGGCGCCGCGTGCGCCCGAGCAGCGCCGAGCCATCGTCGTCGGGCCTGCGTCCAAACGAGCCGCCGAGCCAGAAGAGGAGCAAAAAAAAAAAAAATGAAAATGTCAAAACCCTGAGGGGTTTTCTCCTGACCCCCGCGTTTCACCAGAACGCCGGGAAAAGGCGAGTCTGCATTCCTGCCGCCGTGCTCTTCTTTTTGTCTGATTGGAGCCTGAAAGCGGGATAATTCCTGCCACTTCCAAGCCAAAGAGTTGACATTAAAGCTGGCAAAGAGGGTCAGCGGTGACTTGAGGCTTCAACACGGGCCCTTTGTAACCGTCACCTATCAGAGCAGAGAGAGGGAGGGGGCAGACGGCAGGAAAAGACGTGTCAGCAGAACTGCTTTCATGACCGCTGTCTCCACAGATATCAAGCGACGCGGCTTCCTGACGATGACATTACTCACGAATCGCAGAGACGCTGAGAACGAGAAGGTCGAAAGGTTAATGAAGATAAAAGGGAGGGAAAAACCCTCGCTCTTTTGTTTCATTATTTTGTTAAAATTAGACGGACGTCGCTAACGGACCACATGATCTGCTCCCGTCATTGGATTAAAAATAAATGGGAGCTGTCAGCAGCACGGAGGCTACTGACCTCCGATGTGGGGGGTGGGGGGGGCGGGTCAGAACATGACGACTTGTCAGAGCTGAGGAAGGCTCCAGCTCCCGACAGACAACGTTGGTCATGTCACAACACGCCGGCAGCTCCATGAACTTCTTATCGTCGCCGCTATTATCCAGACTTTAACGCGAGTTGAGGGGGAGTTTTTTTTTTTTTTTTTCTGCTCATATTTATTTCCTCTCTGACCTCTCTTTGTCTCCCCTCTATGTAGAGTATCGGCGGGGCCGAGGATGAGGAAGGTAATTGCTTTGGCATGCAGTGACCTCTTTCTTCCCACACAGATTCCTTTATTGTACTTTCTCCTCCAAACAAAACCTCCGATGAAAGTCCAGTTCTTAACATCTATATGTGGCGTTCTTCTTATGAAAGAGAACAAATGTAATCATTTTTCTCCTTTTAAGTCTCTTGTCAATCAAACTGTTGGAATGAATGCTGCACTAAACCCTCATCAGTTCAGGTTCTGGAGAAGAGAAGATCTTCTCGTTGACTGCTGTCAAATGAGCCGCCGTTCACATTTCTGTGGTCCAATCAGCCGTCACTAGATTTTTGGTGGGAGTTTCATCCAATACTTACGGCTGAGAACGCTGGAAAATCTCCACGGAGCTTCTGGATGCGACCACGGAAATGTGAACTGTGGCTCAGACGAATCAGGAAGTTCGGTCCATGAAGATCTGAGCTGACATCCGGATCAGAACCCAGATTCATGGATGTTTTAATGAAGATTTACGCTCGCGAGACACAGAGCTATTATAATCAGAAAGGGAGGGATAACAAAAGCCACGCCCCCTCAGAGGAGATTTTAGAAACAGATCAACATGAAAAATAGCTTTTTAAGACATTTAGGTTGTGAGATTTAGCTTAAAAACGTCCTAATCACAAATAAAACCCAACTGGGAACGATTTTTAAATTTTTTAAATTAAAAAAACGTCATAGTGGGACTTAAAAAAAAAATAAAAAATCATCCTGTGGAAGTGATTCATGCTGCTTATAGCCACAGGAAAGTCATTAAGCTAATAATGAATACAGGAATAAATCACAGCTGCGTGATTGTCACCTCTGCAGAAGGTGTTTCCTAAAAGGTTATTTTAAAACCTCCATGTTTGTGCACACATGTTCAGAGCCTGATGGTGGAGGTGGAAGTGGAGCAGAACTGGCTGCAGGGCAGCGTGGCTGTGGGACGCCACGCGGGTCAATTTAATGTGTGTCATTTAGCTTAACCCCCCCCTCCCCTCCCATCATGATCATCGAGCACATGGGGAGAGGAGGAGATAAAACGCAGTCGCCAGCTCAGCTGAGCAAACTCTGGGTTTTTGAACCACGAGTTGAAGCTCCAGAATTTATGTTTTTTAATTTTTTTAATTTTCAAGGAAATCAAAGTGAGATTTACAATGATCGCGAGAGAGAATAGGAATATACGTTCCATCAACCTCGTTTTGACAGGTGACCTTTGACCCCACACCATCCATCAAACTCAGTTTAATAGATAACCTTTGACCTTACACCGTCCATCAAACTTGTTTTAACAGGTGACCTTTGACCTTACACCATCAATCAAACTTGTTTTGACAGGTGACCTTTGACCCTACACTATCCATTAAACTCATTATTACAGGTAACCTTTGACCTTACACCGTCCATCAAACTCAGTTTAAACAGGTGACCTTTGACCTTACACCATCCATCAAACGCATTTTGACAGGTGACCTTTGACCTTACACCATCCGTCAAACGTGTTTTGGCAGGTGACCCGCTCCTCAAAAGGACATAACAATCTAATATCAATCTTTTTTATATATAAAGGCTATATGGGGTCAAAGGTCACCTGTCAAAACGAGTTTGATGGAAAGTAAATTCCTATTCTCTCTCTATGGCACTAACGGTAACACAGACTTACATTATGTTAAAGATTTTGTGTTTATCAGGTTTTGAAGGGTTCATAGTTTGCTTATTATTAAATGCTAAAAGCTAACTACTTATAACTATCCTATATGATAGTTTTCCCCAAATATTATATATTTGCTAAAACTTATTTGGCCCTGAGAGAGTTAAGAAAATCAGCAAAAACCTTTACTTCCCCACCAATGTTTAAGTCTCATTATTTACAAAAATGAATAAAATCATCAATATAAGCTTCTTTCAGCAAAGCAACAATAACAAAAACATTGATTTAAAAGGAAACGTTTTTTAATCAGTTGTTTTTCTCTTGTTTCAGAAAACAATAGAAACAGGAGAAAAATATCATTTCAAAGTCCAACATCTTTGAGACACATTTCAGTTTGTTGAGTCAATCTATGGAACTTACTGGACACTAGAATGAAATAAACTTTAAAAAACGTTTAAAGATGGGATATTAGATAAATAAAAGCAGAGAAATTAACTGGAAGACATACAAATGTCAGCTGGAGAGGATAGAAATGTAGAAATGTTAAGTTTTTAATGATTTTCTTTGTTTCTGTTATTAATGTTGTATTCATGCTAATGTAAAAGGAGTAAATTAAAAAAGATTTTTCTTCATTTTGTTCCTATTGTTC
This sequence comes from Oryzias javanicus, assembly GCA_003999625.1. NCBI lineage: Eukaryota > Metazoa > Chordata > Actinopteri > Beloniformes > Adrianichthyidae > Oryzias > Oryzias javanicus. Next base: position 4,821,289 of record CM012456.1, on the reverse strand, counting down.
AAGCCCAAATGACACGAACAATAAACTATGATATTGACAAAAAAAATATATTTTTTTGTTCGTTTGTAATGGCATTATGCTTAGCTTTTGTCATTTGTCTCCTCCCATACATGCTAAATCAAAATTTGTCATTTCAGAAAAAAAATTCTGAATTAGCTGACATCACTGTGAACTAAAAGGGAGTATTCTTCTCACATAAACCTTAATTCCTGTGGAAAAAAAACCTAAAGAAACCACTTTTTTGATTAAAAAAATGTTTTTTATTAAATCCTAAAATAGTCCAATTTTGCCTCCTTAAAAAGCAAATAATACATTTCCCAGCATGGCTTAACCTGCCAGCCTGGAAGTCTTCTCTGCCAAATCCTATAAACGCCTCTAGTTTTCATTCCTGCAGAGAAAAACTGTTTTTTTTTCCTTATCTTTTTCACATATTCAGAAATCTCCCCACCAAATATCAGCAGCGTGTTGACTCAGTCTGGCACTGCGAGCCTTTCAGAGCGAACACAGACCATATTGGACTGCCTGTGGAGACTCATTGCTGGCCGGTGTCAAAGTGATGGCGCTAAATTAAGTGAAAATGTGAGACAAAGCTGTGAATGTAAAGCCTCCCAGTCCTCCGTGGGCTCTGTTTCCCTTACACACGGCGCTGTAATCCCATTTGCCAGTCTCACAACAGGATTACCAGCAGCCCGGCGCTCGGTAACCAATCACACGCTTTCTCTCATCCATATTCCTCTTCCATCATTGAGGAGAAAACGCAGAAGAAACTTCCAAGAACTGGACTTAATTATGGTTTACATTTTGGAGAATTTATTAGAATAAATCAAATCCTCAGGACTTTCTGTGCGTTTATTACAATCCTTAAAGCTTTATTTTAGTTCAGTTTTTGTGAAAAAGTATATTTATTAGCTCTGAGAATCCAGCATCCAGATAAGCTTGTTTTATTCCTTAAAACACAATTTCCGTTTAATTAAGTTCACAAAAATCAATTAAACTCATTTATGGTGATCTCAAGATGTTAAAAAGAACATTTTATCTGCACTTTAGAGCATTTTAAATAAAATAGTGTTTCCAGATTGCAGCTACTTCTCAAAATAATCAATTTCTGCTGAAATAATGTGAGTTTTACGCATAAATTTGCTTAAAAATCTAGTCAAAAATAATTTTTTAAAGTGACTGAAAACAAGTTTGAGTCTGTTTCCTCCTCCACTGCGGACAAAATGAGGTTTTCCGCTCATTTCTGCGCTCAGTGATACACATCAGCAGGTAGACCCGCTCCTGGAAACCCCTCCAACACCTGCAAAAGTTTGCGCCTCATCGATACCAGCGAGGCACCGCTATCCCTGATCGATTTATGCGTCTTCCCAAGTTTAGAGGGAAAATCAACTCCGCGGGAAACGCGGCGAACGCGCGCACCCAGACAGTAAACATCTCTGTGCGCGAGCGCCGCAGGAACGATGTGTCCGCGGAATACTAATGACGGGATCGGCGGTGGCACGGCAGCGCAGCCCGAGCTCACAATCACTCCATTGAGGGGGGGACGCGCGTTTGCGTAAAAATGTGGAGAGAAGCGAAAATTACGCGCATCCGTTGGATTCACTCACCTAAAGCAGAACTTCACAGATGCTCGTAAAAGTTGGGCTTTTTTCTACTATCCATGCACGCCAAGGAGAGAGAGAGGGGACAAAAAAAAAGAGTGGAGTTGGGAAGTTGTGATGGTTTTAGTCCGGGTGTCCAGCGCAGAGCGGCTGGATCGCGCGTAAATGCTCAACCCCGAGCAGGGATGTGGCGATTCTGATTCTCTTTCCCTTCTGTCTGCGCTCTCCTCCCTCCCTCCCTCTCTCTCTCATCTATCCTGCGCAGTGGCGCTTGTGTGCAGGGAACCCCAGCTGCAGGCTTTGGGTCTACATCCTTCTGGTGGAGGCAACAGGAGACGCACAGCAGCAGCAGCAGCGATGCTGGCGGATCAAAAGACGCGACGCGGAGTCTTCTCCTCTGACTGGAGAGGATGGAGCCTATCACTGCAGTTCTGACCAAAATAAGTTGACGAGGAGAGAGCCAGAGACGCACGCGGCGCTTGGCAGGAGACGCCAAATCCCCAACCTGCCAAGTTTGTTGGCAGCAGATGGCACGTGTGTTAAATGAAAGCTTTGGTGGCGAAAAGAAAATCCGCGCAAAATTCTTGACATCTTTAACCAGCGAGAGAAATGAAGCGTCCTCTTCCCCTGCTTTAACCCCTAAATCCTGCAATTAGCAAACTTTACAATGAATGCATGTTTATGAATTACTTCTTTTCTCCAAAACTCGCTAATATTTGATCATTCCGGTGAATGTCCGCGTTCAGGCTCCACTAGCTTTGTTTTTTCTGCCTAATTAGCTGCAAAAAAAAAAAAAAAAAGCTGTGGGTGAGGAGAATTCAGCTTTGGTTGCCCCCGTCCGACTGCAGCACCTCTCCAGACCTCGAAGAATAATAGTTACACACCTAATTAGCTCCGGAAGAATCACACTGCGGAAAAGTTTGCAGTTAATACAGAAAATGTTTCGAAAACTTTGACAGGATCTGTGGATTAGAGCCATGATTAGTTAACTAATCAACGACATATCTACTATTAACATAGTCGACTACTCGTGTAATAGTCGATTGGTCGTGACTTCATATTATATGGAGTCAGAGTGTAGTAAAGTTGAAAGTTTTAACGGCATTCTGCTAGCTTTTTGGACCATTTTGGCTTTTATTTTGTTTTTTTGCTATTTTGAAGTTTAACTAAAATTTTAGCCACATGTTAGCTTCTTTGGCTAATTTAGGTTTTCTTTATTTTTAGGCTATTTTGGTGTTTAGCTAATACTTCAGCTACAAGCTAGCTATTTTGAATAATTTAGGATTGTTTAAGTTTGTTAGGCTAACTTAAAGTTTAGCTAATATGTCAGCTGCATGCTAGCTATATTTGGCTAATTTAGATTTTTTTCAGGTTTTTGGAGACTATTTTAGTGTTTAGCTAATATTTCAGCTCCATGCTAGCTATTTTAGCTAATTTAGAATATTTTCAATTTTTAGGTTATTTTGGAGTTTAGCTAATATTTGAGCTACATGCTAGCTATTTTAGCTAATTTTTATTTTTTTCAGTTTTTAGGCTATTTTGGTGTTTAGCTAATACTTCAGCTACAAACTAGCTATTTTGGATAATTTAGGATCGTTTCAGTTTGTTTGTCTAACTTAAAGTTTAGCTAATATGTCATCTACATGCTAGCTATTTTGGCTAATTTAGAATTTTTTCACTTTTTTTAGGCTATTTTGGAGTTTAGCTAAAATTTCAGCTACATGCTAGCTATTTTAGCTAAATTAGAATTTTTTTCAGTGTTTTAGGCTTTTTTGGAGTTTAGCTAATATTTCAGCTACATGCTAGCTATTTTAGCTAAATTAAATTTTTTTTCCAGTTTTTTTAGGCTAGTTTGGTGTTAAGCTAATATTTTACCTAGCAATCAGCGCCAACATTTTTCAGCTTCTAGCTTCAGTGAGTTTAGCTAATAATTTCAGCGTTTTCAGCTAGAAGCAATAGCATTTACAGCGGACAAATTCAGCTTGGAGCATTCACACTAGCATTATCACAGCTATATATCTAGTTTTTAGCTAGTTCAAAGCTAATGATGATTAAAATGTGTGCTTAAAATGTTTGCTCACGACCCGATTAGTCGAGTAATCGGAAAAAATAATCATTGATTAGTCGACTGTTAAAATAATCATTTGTGGCAGCACTACTTTGGATTAAAAAGAAAAGTTTCAACCACCTG
>CM012456.1:4012500-4215000 GCA_003999625.1 Oryzias javanicus | reverse complement strand
TATTATTTTTTAGTAATTTTATTTATGGGATTAGTTTGTTTTCTATTTTTTAGGAGACCTCTTTTAGCATTACACTGTATTACACATTTCCCTTTATACAATAATCAATCCATCCAATAACAATCTGCCTATTTCCTAATTGGACTTTTATAGTCTGTGATTGTTTTTTATGAAGTTTCATGTCCTAATAGCCGCAGTGATGTGCCGTCATGCTGCTGCAGCAAGAATAAAAGCTCCATTTTTTTCTCTTAGCTTATCTTTTCTTGTCTGTTATGATTCAATTTTCTCTACAGCACAAGTCTTGGCAAAGACTTATGCGCTTACAAGCCTTATCAGAGCTTCCCTTCAGTCTTTCAAGGCCTTTGTAGCCGGATCTCTCGTCACTTGCTTCTTTCAGAGTCCGTCTCCTTTTCGCTGCATCTGTGCAACAATCACGATAATCGCTGGAACCTTAATGGGATTTACACTGTTTCTATCTATCCTTTTTTTATTTCCATATGATGACCACAAACAGCTTTATGTCCGAGTTGTCAGTTTAATTGTGACTAAAATAGACACAGAGAAACAAATATGAAAGATTCATTTTTCACTTTCAGCGACTAAAGGTTGTCGTGATGCTAAAGTGATAAAAATGCACGACTAAAACATTATCTTTTCATTCAATTTCAAAATATTCTGAGTGGTCTTTTAACTATGATTATGATGTTTTTAGCTAAAACTCAAAACACGTAAGTTGTTGGTCCTCCCTGTTACAGAGCAAATACCTTCTTTAACAGATTATAAATTTTGCATATTAGTCCTGATTTGAATAAAAATAGTCATAAATACCATTTTTAGCTTAATTTTCGTCATATATGTCCTTCATCACCAACAATAAATATGCTACAAGAACTAGTAAAAACACAATTTTTATGGAAGTAAGTCTTTGAAGTTTGAAAAATTTTCTTTAAATTTGCCAAAAAAAAAAATCTGAAAATGTTTTCAGCATTTTTTTTAATTTGGTAATTCCAGACACGTTTAGCAGTGAGGTAACATAGATGCTGCCGTTTTTTTTTTTTTGTTTTTTTTTTTACATTTTTGTGATATTCTGCACAATTTTACTAGTTTTTTCACGTAAAATTATCTAATTATATAATCTCGTACATTTTTGAGTTTGTATCTCGTAAATTTAAGTTTTTTTCTTGTAAATGTATTGAAGTGGAAGGGAGGCTACAGTCACAGTCCAGCGAATGAACGGCGTGAGCAGAAGCCGACCGACTCAACCGGTTAACTGAATGTTTAAAAGGTTACAAATGTTTGGAAGTTTCTTTGTTTGATTTACAGTTTATTCATGTTTTATTCATTGATCGTGGATCTCTGCAGATCCCGTTGATGAAGCCGTCGATATCCTCCCAGCTGTCCACTTCCAGTCATTTCTTCCTCCACGAAAGACCAGATCTCCTCCAACTCTGTGATGCTTCCGTCTGAAGAGGCCTTGTTTTAGGAATTTTTTATGTTCTTGTGCTAACGTAACAGACGATTATCATGATGTAAGGTCACATAGCGTAAGGTGGTGAAAGGGCTTCTGGGTATGTAAACTGAAAGGGCAAAATAAAGTGATGGTCCTGTGACCATGTATCTCTTAGCTCTTTATTTTACATATGAAACTCTGCACTATACCGAATCCAGAAAGTCATCATCTATAATAATTTGAGTTTGAATCGCCAAAAGGTTCAGAATTTCTTTGTTTTTAACACCAATTTGGTAATAAATCTTCACCAGATTCTCCACGTCTTTCATCTTCGAGCACGGCTCTGATAAACAGACAATTTTGGTTCTTTTTCATTAAATTACGACTTTTAATCTCATAAATTTACGACTTTAAATAAAAAATTTACGAGATTAAAAATCGTAAATTTCCAATTTTTTTCTCTTAAATTTACGACTTTTAATCTAAAATTTACGAAAATAAAAGCTTGTAAAATTACACATTTTTCTGATAAATTTACAACTTTTAATCTTGTAAATTTACCATTTTTTTCTAGTAAATTCCCAACTTTGAATCTTGTAAATTTTAGATTTAAAGTCGTAAATTTCAAATTTTTTTGTCTTAAATTTACCACTTTAAATCTCATAAATTTCCAATTTTTCTCTTAAATTTACAACTTTAAATCTTGTAGATTTCCAATTCATTTTTCCTAAATTTACGACTTTAAATCTTGTAAATGTATTACTTTAAATCTCGAGAATTTACTACTCTAAATCTTGTAAATATTTATTTTTTTTTCTCTTAAATTTACGACTTTAAATCTCGTAAATTTATTACTTTTTTTCTCGTAAATTTTCAACTTTAAATCCAGTAAATATACAAGATTTTTCATGATTTTAGAGTAAAGTTGTAATATACAACTTTAAATCTCGTTAATTTACGACTTTAAATCTCATAAATATCCAATTTTTTTCTCCTAAATTTCCAACCTCTCGTAATTTTATAAGATTAAAAGTCGCAATTTAATTTTTTTTTTTTTTTTTTTTTTTTTTTTTTTTTATAAAGTGGCCTTAATATTCTGTCTTAAGTCCTGATATGATGAGGTCAGATATTTCCTACGATTTCAGGGGAATTTTCCGTGTTTACCTACCTCTGACACGTTTGTGCACATGTGATCTTCACTACAGAGAAAACCTTTTCTCTCTGCAGGTTTAACCTGCCCCGTCCTCCTCACCGCAAACAGTTTACCTTTCTGATCACCTCTGCTCGTCTGTGGTTAACCAATCAGCTCGAGGAGTGGGCGGGGCAATGCCGAAGACAGAGGCCCAGCTGCTTCTGAGCTAAAAGCAACCCGTTCAATATCGGCTGTTGGATTAAAAAAGGCTGATATGATAGGTGTCAAAATACCCGATATGGCGCCGATATCAATTTTAGTATCAGTCGATCCCTATAGTCACAGGTCATAAAATGATGGTCATTCAGGAGCAGACGGCTGTACGAGAGTCTTCTGGTTTCATTTGAAGGCTTTTCTTGGGGAGGAAAAGACTATAATAGAATAACAAGACGATGTTGGAAAGTTAGAAAGAAGATGAAAGTAAAGAGACAGGAAAAATGGGGTGAGGGTCAACACCTGCTAAAAAAAACTGATTTTTCTTTTAGGACCTCATTCAAATAAAGACTCAATTCTTGAAAGTCCCCCTTCATAATCCCTCATTTGACATAAAATGATCCCCAGCAATTACTCATTGTTTCAAATGGGAATATTAGCAGCTCGTAATCAAGCAGCTTGAAATGAAGAAACTCTTTGTGATTGATAGTGACTTGTCATTAATGGCAAAATAATAAAGCCTCAGAGTACCAAAGGATTGCGTGACAGGCACTGGCAATGAGAAAAGATGAATTCATTACAGATCTTTTCAGTCAAAAGTGTCTGTAGACCACACGACTCTGTTCTCTCATGCTAAGCGTTTCCTTTTGTCCTTGGAAAAGTTTCCTTTCTTCACAAGTTTTACCACCTATTGTCAATTCAAGCTTTGATGGAAAAATAATTCATGTCTGCAAATGAAGCGTAGGAGGTGAAACACAGGGGTAATTGTTTGCATTTATGTCACAAATTCGCTAAATGTTCATTTTGAATGTTATAATAAAACTATGAAGTTAAACATCAAAGGAAATTATATTCAACACGTCTTAAAGAAAACTAAAATGTGCTGTGAAATGGGTCTCTTTCTAAAAAAACAAACATTTACACATTAAAGTTGTGTATTTATTGCTGATTGTTCCTGCCAGCTTAACTGTACATACAAGGTTTTTCAAAAATAAAACCAACTATGAACAAAAGGAGTCAGACAGAAGAAAAATGTCTTATTGTATCTGTTCAACATGACGATAAATAAAAATAGATATTAAGTGGTTATACTAATTCAAGTCACCAGTCAAGAAAACTGATCAATAATAATTATTAGTTATTATTAAATTGATTTTCCAATTTCGCAATTACATGGAAGAATACACCTAAAAATATTGCTTTTGTTAATTTTGCAATGCTTAAAGAAGTTTGTATTGTTTTTTTTTTTTTTGTTCATTTTTGTCAATTTTGACACTGATATTGACTCCAAAAATTTTGGGGGAGCAATTTAACCCCCCTGTGGTTCCACCCCTGGTGCAGAATTACTATTAAACAAATTCACTCAGTATAAAATTCAATTTGTTTTAATTTTCTTAATTATAATTTTTGGTCGATATGAGTTTTTCTATTTGAATTTTCGTCCATTACGACTCTTGGACAAAATGTTTTGTCCCATTCGAAGATTTTGGCTTTTGTGAGTCATTAGTTTTGGTCAATTTACGTCTAGTAGAGCAACCGGATCCCAAAATCTCACAATTGTAGAACGGATTAAAGAGGTTAATGACTTCCAAACATACTGTAGGTACAAACCCTCAGATCAGTCAAGAATATTGAGAAGTTTTCTTTCATATTAGAGAAAATTACAACAAATATATTAATAAAAATGCTCAAAGTATGTAAATAAAGTACGAATCTGATCGTCTGTAGTTGTCTAGAACTAGACTTTAGTCTTGCTTTTTACTGACATAAATGGTGGAAATGTTTAAGTTAAAAGAGGGAAAATATCTCTTGATAAACTTATCTGTGTACATTTGAACTGGGCCTTCGACACACAAGAGCAATCGAGGTAATCGCCACACTCAGTCGAAAACTTCTGCATCCATCCATCAATTTATCCTGTACTATTTATCAAGGAGCACATGGTGGGAGGCGCGCTGAGATTCATAAATCTCTCCTCCTCAGCCTTCAGTTGGGTAGTTGCCTTTTGGCCGGCAGAGAAATATAACTCCCCAACAATTCCCGGTCTACCCTGACGCCTGTTTGTGCAGGAACATGGCGGTGATATATCCTCACAGCCACAGGTGTCAAAGTCAAAGTTAAGTCGATTTATTCTGGAATAATATATGTTATTATTATATATTAACCTTTTTATTTGTAGTAATTATGTCAAGTTACAGTTTTGAACTTTAAAAAATGGCGTTCTGCTAGCTTTTTAGACGATTTTGTCATTTACTAAGACTTTTTAGGGCTATTTTAGAGTATAGCTAGAATTTCAGCTACAAGCTAGCTGTTTTGGCTAATTTTAGGGTATTTTTGAGTTCAGCTAATATTTCAGCTACATGCTAGTTATTTTTTACTATTTTTTTCAGTTTTTTAGGCTGTTTTGGATTTAGGCTAATATTTCAGCTACATGCTAGCTATTTTGGCTAATTTAGGCTTTTTGGAGTTAGGCTAATCTGTAGATGATAGCCATTTTGGCTAATTTACGCTTTTACAAAGTGTTTCATGCTTTTGCTTTTTTGAAGTTTAGCTAATTTTTCAGCTACATCCTAGCTGTTTTGGGTAACTCAGGCCTTTTTTCAGTTTTTTAGACTATTTTGAAGCATGGCTATTTTTTCAACTATATGCTAGCTGTTTTAGCTAACCTAAGATTGTATTTTGTAGAATTACTTTAAGTTAATTTGGCATTGAGCTGATATTTTAGCTGGCTATAAGCTTTAGTAATATCAACTTCAGTGTTTTCAGCTATTACATTCAGTGTTTTCAGATATTAGCTTCAGCTTTTTTAGCTATTAGCTTAAGCGTTTTCAGCTGTTGACTTAAGCGTTTTCAGCTATTAACTTCGGCGTTTTCAGATATTAGCTTCAAGTTTTTTAGCTATTAGCTTAAGCGTTTTCAGCTGTTGACTTTAGCATTTTCAGCTATTAACTTCAGTGTTTTCAGATATTAGCTTCAGCTTTTTTAGCTATTAGCTTAAGTGTTTTCAGCTGTTGACTTAAGCGTTTTCAGCTATTAACTTCGGCGTTTTCAGATATTAGCTTCAAGTTTTTTAGCTATTAGCTTAAGCGTTTTCAGCTGTTGACTTTAGCATTTTTAGCTATTAACTTCAGTGTTTTCAGATATTAGCTTCAGCTTTTTTAGCTATTAGCTTAAGCGTTTTCAGCTGTTAACTTTAGCTTTTTAAGCTATTAGCTTAAGCGTTTTCAGCTGTTGACTTTAGCATTTTCCGCTATTTACTTCAGTGTTTTCAGATATTAGCTTCAAGTTTTTTAGCTATTACCTTAAGCATTTTCAGCTGTTGACTTTAGCATTTCCAGCTATTAACTTCAGCATTTCAGATATTAGCTTCAGCTTTTTAAGCTATTAGCTTAAGCGTTTTCAGCTTTTAACTTCAGCGTTTTCAGCTATCAGCTTCAGTGTTTTCAGCTTCAGCATTCTTAGCTATTAATTTCAGCATCTTCAGCTACTGGGATCTTCATTTCAGTGGCCAAATTCAGCTTACAGCATTCACACAAGCATTATCACATGTAATGCCTTATAAAGTTACAGTTTTAAATTTATAAAAATGTAGTTTTATATTGTTCAATAAATGTTTATCTGTTGTTTTGGATTCTGGCTCCATGTGCGCTTGAGTTTGACACCTGTGCTCAAAGGATTTATGTTGAAATTTGTCCGTTTTCTCTGAAAAGTCTATAGATTTATGGTGATGCATCACTGAGACTGTATTATTGTTGGACAGTCAATGTAAATGAAGCTGTGGTGCAATGGTTACAAAGCGTTCCTTCTAACGTAGTTTGGTAACTTTCATTCACTCTGACACTCTTGCATGATTACGACCAGTTCCATATTTTACGGTAAGAACATTTATCGACTGATAAATCCATAGCTTTACCTCTTGGCTCTCCCTCCATCAACAGAACTTATGAACGGAGTCTGAAGCCAGAGGCGCAGAGATCCAACACCCTCTGGAAGCCGCCAGATTTAATCTTGGTGATGCAAAACTACATTTCACTCCCAAAGACTCTCTTCTTCTTGGAACAGACCGATACTCAAACTGCATCATTCCTCCTTAAATCCTCAGGTGTTGCTACAGAACCTGCCTGATTCCTCCTCGCGCTGAACCCACCTTCTGGTCGCTTGGCAGAAAACTGGACCACCATTGAAGGTGACCGTCCTTGACCTCCACGCACTTTTTAGGAAGGCACATCTGCCGAGCCGGCTCCGCCGTGCGCAGAGCCTTAATGAACACAAAGCCAAACCTCATCCATCCCCAAAGCCCCCGGAGGGTTTTTACACTCTTCACAGCCACTTCGACAGCCTCAGCCACTGTAATGGATGAATCCCAAGCAGCCAGCAGAAACTCTGTGTTGGAAACACAAATACCTCCTTCTTCATGTCTGTTATGATCACACGTTTGCTTTTCTGATTCTATATATTTATATCTATGTTTAATGTATAGATGTTTAATACTTTTACTACATTTCCCCATGTTTGGACAGTTTATATCATCTTATGTTAAAACTTCTCGATTGAGTGTAAATATTCTGATTGTTGGTCAACGGGAGCGCGTTCACCTGCAGGGGGCGCCAATTTTCTGGTTTCAGGCCGTTCAAAACACTGTGATATAACAGATAATAGAAAAGCGTAGAGGTTTTTTTTTTCTCCGAGGGCGGAGCCGACGCCCCCTCTGCCGCCCCGGGCGGCCGCCCATACTGCCCATACCTAAAACCGTCACTGTTGAGAATAAAACTCTCCTGTCTTTTTAAACAATTCTTTCTCTTTAATGTCATCTTGTTGAAACACCTGCATGTCCAGAATTGTCACATGAACCTTTACTGGGGGTTGACAATTCACTGTATATACAGAACTGGACAGAGAGGATGTGATGTCATTCATGGAAAACACCCTACCTTATTTTTATTTTTAATTATACAATTTTTTAACTTTTCAAAAAAAAAAATCCAAAAAATTCAGTCATCATCATCACCCACAACGCGGACGTCGCCATGTTGGAACCAGTAGACAGTGATTGGTCTGAGCTGGCTTGAGTCACGTTTCCATGGCAACTAGTGTCGCCCAATCAGGAGTGAGCTTGTGGGAAGCCCACGCCCCTGGAAATCCACTGAAAAGAGCTCGGGAGAATCCGTCAATCAAACAATGGAGGTGGGGCCAGCGGGCACCACATGCTTTTACCGAGGTATCTGATTGGTCCATTTACATCTTGAATAACATAATTTAAAAAAAAAAATTGTTGAAAAGTAAGAACAGTGATTCTGACCAATAGAATGAGTGAGTAAAAGCTTTTAATTTTTCATTAGAAGTCGATAGGATGGAAAGATTGCAGGTTCGATTCCCGGCTTGTCCACCCATTGAAGAGTCCTGAACCCCACATTGGTGGGAGGTTGGCGCCACCAGTGTGTGAACGTGAAGCGCTTTGGGCCTTCGTTGAAGGTAGAAAAGCAATGTACGTGTGTAAGTGTACGTCATTTAAGAGAAATCGAACCGAAACAAAACTGTGACCCAAAAATCCACATTAGAACCGAATTCAAGAAACTGAATTGTTGCAGTAGGAACATATCAAAACAGACTAACACAATAGTAAAGACAATATTCTTGTTTGTTTATTCCTGGACTATGTTTGACTTTTTATCACTGCAATTTTATTTATTTATATATGTATTTTTAAATTTAACCTTTATTTTACCAGGAAACAAAAAAGTCTGGAGCAAGATTCCATCAGATTTATAACAAGCTGGTGGCAGACATCCGATAGGTAACAAAAGAAGAAGAAGAAGCCCCTCCCTGCTTGTCCACTGTGAATACTTTATTCACGTGTTTACGGAGCACAAGGGACATCATGAAAATGGAACGTACCATTGTTGAGTGTGGTAAGTGTTTCCTGAAGTATTTATACAGATAAACAACCTGTGAAAATTGATTCCTTTCCTTTTTTCACTCAAACTGAACTCTGATCCCTGGTTTCTAAAGACTTCATTGCAAGAAACAGGAATAACGACTCCTTTTTGCAGTGTGCAAGGATTGGGGGGGGTTTAAAAAATCAGTATAACTTACCTGCATCTCACCTACTTCACCCCCACTGTGACCTGCAGCATGCCCATAGGAAAAAATGCACATGAACATTTTCACTTCACGGTATATAACCCATATCCATTCCTGCCAGAATTTCACTGTAAAAAAGAAGATATTACTTCAAACTAGAGATGTCCCGATCAGGTCTTTTTGGTCCCGATCCGATTCCGAGTCATTGGATTTTGTGGATTTGCCGATACCGAGTCCTGATCCGATACTTTTGTAACATATTTAAAACATGAACAAATTGAATAAACAGATTTGTGTTGTACCTTATTTATATTTCATTAGCCTTCTTTTATCATTAAAGACTTCAACAGAACACTTCTGAAGTAGCTTTAAAAGCCAAGTAAATATAGAGCAAATATAATCTAGGAAAATAACCATATTTTCTTGTTATATAAGTGATAATTAGTCATGTGAGAAAGTTTAATGACTTTAGCTTTAATATCTTTAGAGTTATTGAACATTTTTGACCAAATGTGATTCCTGTCCTCATTTAAAATTCTTAAAAATAAATTATAACTGTTTTAGGATGAATTTGATGAGTGTTCATGACTAGCTCATATTATTATTAATTTTCATTTATTAGTTTTTTGTTTTCTAAGATTATGTGCTTCTCTTTAAGTTCTTAAAACATCACATTTCCTATTTTATTTTAAGAATAGTTAATTTTCTTAACTTTTATTTCTCTTTCAGATAAATAAAACAGGCATATCAAAGGACATCTCGGGTCCTAAGGAGTTAAATCACGGCGCTAGCATGTAGCAGTTAGCAGCTGCTGTTTAGCATCTGTCTATCTGGAGCACGAAGAGCTTAACATTAAAAGAAACAAAAATCTGTCTTTTTCTGTTGAAATGCCTTTAGAGGTTGTTGTTTAGAGACACTAACTGTCAGTTTAAAGCGTTTTAAAAAGAGTTATTGATCCCGGAAGTCTGAATCCGTGATCGGCTAGCTAGCTAGCTAACTTTACATCCGTCCTCTGCTTGAACTGTTGCTGTTTTCTGCTGCGTTTTCCGGGAATTACATTTTGTGATCTGTTTGTGACATGAAGACTTCTAGTGGAGGATTTTTCTGGAAAAACAAGATTGAAATATAAAGCGCTGATCATAATAAGAATAAATTAAATATCCGATCCTGATCGGACAACGGAGCCCGATTCTGATCGAGTCTTCAACCACGTGATCGGATCGGGACATCCCTACTTCAAACATTACGGTAATGGTAAAAACTTCTCTAATTTTTTACGTTACAGTTCTTTATAGGTAATATTTATAATTTTTACTGTCAATAGCAATGCATTTATCCTAGATAATATAGTGTAAGACTGGAAAATGATCAAAGACGGAGATTCATTTTTACGGTAGAAAACTGGCAGCTGAATTTCACCTTAAAAAATTAAGAAGCATTTTTTATCATATTAGAGTGAAATTAATTTCTATTGTTATGTTTTACAGTTTTTTGTTGAAATTTGTGTCATAATTTGACTCTAGGAAGATCAAATTCATCCAGTAAAAATAAAAAACTAACCGTAATAACAATAGTTTTGAACATTTACGACTTTAAGGAAGTTACCAGTTAATTACCTATTATTTTATTTTATGTTTGCTAACTATTGGGATTTTACAGTTTTTTTATGTAATCAGACTTTACCAATACTGTAGAAGAGCTGGAGTATTAAATATAGAGAAAAACAAAACTATTTTTATTGTTGTCTTCTAAACAGCAGATAAATTCGTCTCCCGCAGCTTTAAGTCTTTGATCTTTATAATTCTCCCGCCAGAAATCCGATCACAGTCCCCAAACTTCTGAAAATAGTTGTTTTTTTGGCCAGAAACGAGTGGAATTACAGCAGGTTTACACAGAGATAAGTACTTTAGCTGTAACTTGGCAAACTCTAGAGACACAGCAGGAGGTCAAGAAAATAAAAGCACCGATTCCAGCAGGAAACGCCCCGAGAGAGAGAGAAGAAGAAGGAGGACTTTCATTAGCCTGAGAAAGGTCAACTTACAGATAATAAAGACACCATCATCCATGAACCTTTTTTGTGCTTTTCTGAGGTTTTTCTGACTTACATTGTCCTGAAAAAACAAAGAAAGAAAGAAAATTCTGCGTACATCAGCTGGGATTTGAATGTAAACTGCAGCATTTCACCGTCTTTGCTGAGATGTCCCAGAACCAAACTAATTAACTCAACTGGAGATTGTTTGCAGCCCCCAGAGCGGCAAAAATATGACATATGGGACTAATTAATTAGCAGCTTAGTGGGATAAGACCTCGACTGATCGCGTTCATCTGCTGAACTAATCTCAGCAGGAAAACAGAGTCGCTTTTTGTCTCAATCGTACGCCAGCAATAAAAAAAAAAAAAAAACACTGTAAAAAGTGGAATATTGGATCAATTAACAAGAGGTTTTAGTTCTTGATGAAAACTAATTACCGTATTTTCTGGACTATAAGGCGCACCTGTAATTAAGCCGCACCTGCTCAGTTTAAAAAAGAAAGAAAAAAAAAAGAAATACAAGCCGCACTGGGCTATAAGCCGCAGATATCTATGTTGAAAAATAAGATAATTACTATACCAATTTTGTATTTTAAATGTACATGTATGCACATCTATCCATAGATTCATTGATGCTAAGCTTGTGTGCAGCAGTGCAGTTTCTTTCCTAGATAGCAAGCTCCATATCTTTTGACTTAAAATGTCCACCACACAAACTTCTTTGTGTGATTCCCACAATGAAGAAAGATTTTAAAAACAATTGCCAGTTAATAGTTTGTCACGAGTGTTCTATCTGCTAAAGAAAAAGTGGCGTTGGCTTTTCTGATTTGTATTGATTTTTTTGTCTGTCTTGCTTTTGACTCAAATTCCGGTTAGAGCTCCCCTAACAGTGGAAGAACAATCCACATAATAGCCGCACCTTTGTATAAGCCGCATGATTTAACACCTAGGAAAAAAGTAGCGGCTTATAGTCCAGAAAATACGGTATTTGAAATGTAAAAAATTGCAGAATTTTTGTTACTTGAGCCAAAATTTCACTTTAATTTTTGAGCAGAAAATGTAAAAAAAGATCTCGTTAAATGTCAGAATTTCTACCTTTTTCAAAGGTAATTTCATTTCCAAACGTCTTCTTTTTCTTTTTCAATGGAATAATCTGAGGAAAGATCTGGAACATCTATTCAGTGGATTATTATTTAATGTAAATCACTTTAAGGTGTTCTGGAAAACCATAAATAACTGTAAAGGTTCTGGACGGCCAATGGAAACAACTTCTTCTAAACATCATTTTATGTTGTATAACAACCCCAACTTTACAGAAAAATTTTTATTTTAAATGATTTCATTCTATGATGCTTAATTAACTAAATTAGATTACATTTATTTTGTTTTATTATTATTATTATTATTATTTATCTTTTAGTTATTTTTATATATATTTTTCTTAATTTTTTTTTATTTAAATAGAAAAAAAAATATTTGATGATTAATTTAAAAATGTATTGTAATTTTTTGTGTTTTTTACTGTTTGATAGTTTGTGTTGAGTTTTGACTCCAGAAGTGGACAGACGGATGTTTGCAAATATATTTGTTATTAAATATAATCATTTCATACATTTTATTTTTTTTATTTTTAATAATACCCTTCTGGGTGTAAAATACTTGGTTCTTTCACAATAAAAGTCAGTTTTTCTCTGTTTAACTATAGAATTGTCAGTTTGAGCTTGTAGATGTTCATCATCTACTTTATCTAACACACTTTCAGGGATTTTTCTAAATCTAAATCTAAAATAAAAAGATTGGTTTTAATAATAATAATAATAATACATTTTATTTGAAGCGCCTTTCAAAACACCCAAGGACACTTTCCAGTAAAATAGCAATTAATAGTAAAATAATACACAATAAAAAAAAAATAAATAAAAAAAAAAAAAAAACACAACTGAACTGTGTCTCAAAGTTCCACATTTAAAACAATTTGTGAATTTTCCATTAAGTCACAGCAGATTTTGGCGTCAGACTTCAGTTTCCGTTTTTTGTTTGTTTGTTTTTTTGTTCTCACCAGTTTTAACAGCTGTTTCTGTTTGACTTAAAACTCTGGATTTAACTGCTTTATCTCTTTTTTTATATTCTTTTTATAGTCTTTATGGTCCAGATCTATCAAACTCTTTTATTCTGATTCTATCGAGTCACATTGACGTCGGTTTATTGTTTTGAAATCTCTCCTCTAATTTCTCTGTCAAATTTAATCAGTTTAATGAATAAAAGATTTTTAATAGTCAATTGTAAAATAAAAGTTAACTAAATAAGTTGCTTTATTAAGATTGTTTAAAAAAATAAATGTAAAATATTGCAATATTAAAACTTAAGTCTTATTAAAGAATCACTTTAAAAATAATGTCGTTTTTGGTGTTTTTAAGATGTTCTTGAGGCATTTTTCTGATGATACAGAACATTAATTTAAAAACAAATTCAGTTTTTAATCACTTTTCTGAATATAATGATCCATTAATAATCTTAAATGATTTGACAAAAAAAAAGTCATAAAATCTGAGCAGAACTGTGATAATAAAGAGTAATACGTTTTGTGTTTATGTTCCAAGTAAAAGTTCTCCATTGATGTTTGTGTTGGAAGAAGACAAACAGAAACTCTTTGCTGCTCTGGTTTACGTCTAATCCTGCTGCATTAGATCTTATCCTAGAAGATTACCGCTCTGTTGATTATATAAATAAAGAAAACAAAAGCTACAATCTTTGATTTTTCTTTTCCATATAGAAACCTTTCTGTATTTGCCTCAATCATCTGAAGCCCCCCCGTGTTTAAGGCAGCGCCATTAATATTCATGTTGGCATATAAACTACGATTCCCAGCTGAATAAACGCAGGATTCTCGTCACAAGCAGCTGTTCGTATGAAGGAATGAAAAGGAGCTAAATTTAATTGGAAAATGTCCAAAAAATATATATAAAATCAAAGCCACATGCGGCGTTGGATGGCCCGCAGTCGCTACCCGCCCTCCCCCCTCACTACCCGCCCTCCCCCTCGCTGCCCTTGACGGCGACCTTTGACCCAAACTCACTTCCTTAGCACTCACTATTGAATTCTACGTCTCTCCCTTCTTATTCTGTATAGCTGGTCCGAGATGAATGTGAGAAATTGATTAAAAAAGCATTTTTTTCAAAATGGCGGCTTTTCTGTTGGTTTTATCTCCATAGCAACCATTTTATGTTTTGTTCGTCTGAGGTCACCGAACAGTTTGACACCAATATCATAAGGATCGGCAAAAGTAATTTTTGGATTTCCTTAGCAACGGAGGTTATTTGCTAACCACGCCCACATTCCTTATATGGTCATATTCTATGTTGTTATGCCTGTTACAGCTTAAGCCTGGGATCAACATATTAAAGTCCCATAGGAATGCATTGAAATATGAGCGTGTATTAAGACTACGCCACTTTTGCGAGCTCGCCAGGCGCACGCCGCTCAAAATCTATAACTTGTAATATAATTTTTCTTTTGTCAATGGCTTCCCATTGATGCCAAAAGCATTAAGAAATGATTGATAGAAATTCCTAAAAGTTATATTTGTTTGAAACTGATGCTAAAAGTCGTTTTTTTGTAAATTAAAGATGTCGGCCACTTCTCAAGGTCAAAGGTCAACAAAATTTTAGGGGTTGTTGAAGACTCATGCTAGCGGCATGTGGGTTAAATTTCGTGACAAACTAAAGGTTCGTTTAACCTTTGTGAAATCCCAAATTTTCAGATTTTGAAACAAAATGGCCGCCAAACCATAGGTCGTGTGGCCATCCCATAATAATTTCAAATGTTCCCGGGGTTATCCCCGACATGGGTCATTGGCTGTTTTTTGCGTTTTACGAAATGTTGTTTTTGTCGTCCCATAAGCAAATTTCATTTTTTTCGCGGAAACGCTCGCCGTGATGTCATCGTTTTGGGCAGGGTGACGCGCACTATGTCAAAAATTCATTTTTAATTTTCCCTTGGTGTGGTCCGATTTTGAGGTTCTTTTCGTTCATGTGGCGGGGGTGTGATTTTTAGTTCACGTTTTTTCACTCTAAGCAAAAACAATCTGGTCCTCGATTCTTCGGGCCATAATCAGAAGTTTCTGCAGTTTAGAACCTGTAAACCTGCATGGAGCGGCGTCCCCGGGTTTAAACGCCAAGGTGTTCGCTGCTCGCCAAAAACAGCAGAAAGACGTGGGCTCCCGGCGCCAGGACGGAACAATGGCGGGCAGACGCCCCCGGACCCCCTCGCCCTCTGCTTCCAGATTGCTGCTGGCCACCAGAAAGCTTTTCTTTGGACTATTGGGTCGAGCAGAATCTGATGAACGGGGATTTCTGCCACAAGCAGCTCCTACCCAGAATCCCCTGCTCCATGAAACCAGGAGGAGAGATTTCCATCTCTTTTCTCCATTTTAGAACCAGATTTTTTATCTTTTACCTGAACGCGTTTCTCCGTATTTGATGTCATGCTGGTATGTTTACATTAAAGTTGCTGTTTTTAAAATAAAGCCTCTAAAATAAAATAACTTTGTAATTATGTTTTTATTTTTACACAAAATATAAATAAACATTTTTATTTTCAAAAATGTTTTTGAGAAATTAAATACATTTTTTTTTTCTATTAACAGAGACATAAGAATTCCTTTCAAAATAAAAGACTTCCTATTTCAAATGGGATCATCTGGATGTTTAATGTTATCAATAAAAAATATATATATATGTTTTTAAATGTTTGAGGCGTTTCTTAGCCATAAATTCGTAAATCCAACTTTATAAAATTAAAACAAAGATAATAAATTGTTTTTTTTCTGAACCACGAGACGCTAAAATGTTTAGTTCTTGATTATTAAACCACTATGGCTGCTGTGCTTTGGAGGCTCGAGGAGTGATATGTTTATTTTTTTTTAATTTTACAGTTACTTTTTCAAATAAAAGCTTCAGAGAACCTAAAATGGAGGGGTTGAAGATGCAGTTCTGGAGGTTGTAGAGTTTTTTTTTTTGTAAATGTACTTGTTGTGTGTTGAAGGTTGGTAGCCGATGTGTAAAATAAAGTTCAGTTGTAAAATTTTCTGCAAAAAAAAAAAAAGATTTTTACTCATTTTAATTAATTTTGATAGAGAAAAAAAATATCACATAACTTACAAAACTGTTTTATTATTTCATTTGTGACTTAAAAGTTAAAAAAGCTTTAAATCCCTTTAATACATCCTCCAAGCTACTATAACTCCTGAACCGTTCACGTTTTCAACATGAATCAGCTGATTCGGATGTAAGGAAAAGTATCTTTTCACATCAGCTTTAACCTAAAATGCTGCAAAATTCCTCGACTTTAAAATCTGCTGGATATACGTTAATTGCGCAAATGGTTGAAGAGAATAAGTGTAAATACTGGAGCTAAAGCTCAAACACGATTATTGACTGAACTTCTGTTTACCATCAGACATCTGATGAGGTCAGAGGTTCTCGTTGGTGTCGTTTTGGTCCATTCTGCCGTGCAGATCTTCTCTACAGCTCTGGTGTTTTGGTTGCTGGAAGACACAGACGTTCATCGTCCTCCACGGAAAATTTATCCATTGGACTGAGGCCCAGAAATCCTTTGTATGGAGCCGTTCCTTGGTTGCCATGGTGATATGTTTATGATCTTTGTCACGCTAGAACACGTATCAATGTTAAGGCCCAGGGGCCGGATCCGGCCCTCTGGGTAATTCTATCAGGCCCTCCAGATTATTTTATTTTACTGTTATTTATAGCCAGATGTTACCTTGAACTCATTTTCAACTTGTATAATTTTGTCAAAATATATTTTTACGGAGAGTAAAATATTGAAAATTATTTAAGTTTTAAGTTTATTTATTCTTGAATAATATTCCTGCATTTTTATTTTTCATAATTATGTTAAAAAGTTACCGTTTTAAAGGTTTAAGAAATTGGTATTCTGCTACTTTTTTGAACAAGACTTTTTAGGCTATTGTGGAGTTTAGCTAATATTTCAGCTACATGGTAGCTATTTTGGCTAATTTAGTTTTTTTTTTTTTTTTTGGTCAAATTTGGAGTTTAAGCAATAATCCAGCTATATGTAGCTATTCTCACTCATTTAGATTTTTTTCAGTTTTTTTAGATTAATTTGGGGTTTAGCTAATATTTCAGTTACACGCTACCTATTTTCATTAATTTAGTTTTTTTATTGTTTCTTTTTAAGCTATTTAAAATCTCAGCGAAAATTTCAGCTACATGCTAGCTGTTTTGGCTAATTTAGTCTTTTTAGTTTTTTTAGGCTATTGTGGAGTTTAGCTAATATTTCAGCTATATGCTAGCTGTTCTCACTAATTTAGGATTTTCTCAGTTTTTTGGATCAATTTCGAGTTTAGTTTATATTTCAGCTACATGCTAGCTATTTTCCCTAATTTTGTCGTTTTTTTGTTTCTTTTTTAAGCTATTTTAAAGCTTAGCAATATTTCAGCTACATGCTAGCTATTTTCACTAATTTAGGATGTTTTCTGTTTTTTTAGGCTAATTTGGAGTTTAGCTAATATTTCAGTTATGTGCTAGCTGTTTTGGCTAGTTAAGCCTTTTTTGTTTTAGGCTGTTTGGGAGTTTGGCTAATATTTCAGCTTCATGCTAGGTGTTTTGATGAACTCAGGCTTCTTTTAGTTCTTACGCTAATTTGGCATTTAACTAATATTTTAGCTGGATGTCAGCTTCAGCTTTTTCAGCTATCAATGTGAGCTTCTTCAGCTATCGTCACTATTATCTTCAGCTGCCAAATTCAGCTTACAAATTTCACTAGTAGTGATGCACGACTCGATTAGTCGACTATTAAAATAATCGTTTGTGTTAGCTCCACTATGTTCACTTGCAAGTCCTTGTTTCTTGAAAGCACGCAGTGTACACGCTAGCACGAGTGTCCGTATCCAGGCCTCGAGGGGCGGAGTCTGACATGTTTTCCAACCAACCTGCCACTGGAGCTCCTTATTGGCTGAACTCACATGATACAGGTAATCAGCAGCAGATAAGGGGGGATTTCTGGAAAACCTGGAGACCTGGACTTGAACACTAGACCGTCACAACCCGATACTTTCTATGAGCGAGTTTGAAACCTAGAGTCTGAAACAGACTTAAAAACTTGCATAGCGTCACGTAAACCTAAACGGTCTCTTGAATGTGGTGTGAACGTAGTCAATTCCCTTTTTTTTGTTCCTCTGTTTTCTTCTAAAATATATCTTTTTCGTTTGATATTTCTAACAACAAAGACGCATTCGAGTGTCTCTTTTTTTCCTCATCAAAGGCCTCCCGTACAGGAAGTTTGGAGAGACGGAGAATAGCAAACAAGCCGAGACTCTAAACACATCATCAGAACATTGCAGAAATGGCCGAGGAAACTCTGCAGACAAATTGACAATTTTGGGAGAAATTTTCTTCCCTGTCATTTACGGACAAAAAAAACAGACGGTCATGAGAGCCGGTGTCACTTTGCAGTATTTTCTCTGGTAGACCTGAGAGTTCCTGTGCTTTTTAAAAGCACTCAGACGAACAAACGGAGAAAAGTGCAGCAATTATATTCCTACGAACCTCCTCTTAGATTATTAGAACCTCTAAAAAATCCAAAAACTCAAACCTAAATCAGTTTTGTTTCCGAGTCTCTGAGCTAAAAAAATGAAACATCGACGCTCATTTGACATAAATTAAAATAAAATATATTTAAATATAAAGTTTCTGCCTTTAGACCTCAACAGTTGTTCTATTTTGTTTTATGCTGAATTATTTAACAATTTTGTGCATTTCAATCACAATTTATACAATTATTTTAGGAGGTTTTTATTTAGCCAAAGACACTTTTTACATGTGAAACAAAGCAAAACGTTAAGAATAATTAAACTTATTTAAGTCGAGAATAAAACTTCCTTTTACGTTTCAGGTTGAAAAGTGAAACTCTGGTCTCGAGTCCAGAAACCTGAAAAAACCGGATGTGCTCCAGCAGCATCGGTGCTGAAAGAGTTTGTTATAAAAGCAAAAGTTAAGCTCCACCACACCAGAAGATCCAAACTTAAAGTTTTGGCAAAACTTGAGATTTTCTTTTTGGAAAACTTTAAATTTAACTTTTTTTTTTTTTTTTTTGTGAGTGAATTTTGCTGCAGGTCTGTTGCTCAAATTCACAACTACACTCATTATTTCATAAATACATTTTCAGGCAATGTTTATTACAATTTCACCCTTTAACTGGAGCTTTAGAACCATATGAGACCACTTAAAACACATGTTAAAGTCAAGGCCCGGGGGCCGGAACCGGCCCTCCAGATCATTTTTATTATTAATGACCCGATGTTATCTCATTTCTGAGTCATAACATTTTGACAATATTTACAGAGAGAAAGATATTGAAAGATGTTATTATTATTATTATTCATATTTATGTTAAAAGTTACAGTTTAAAAGTTTTAAAAGTCGGCAATCTGTTAGCTTTTTGGACAATTTTGGCATTTACTAAGATTTTTTAGGCTAATTTGGAGTTTAGCTAATATTTCAGCTACATGCTAGCTGTTTTGGCTTATTTAGGCTTTTTCTTTTAAAAAAAAGTTTTTTAGGTTGTGTTTTTGATTTAGGCTAATATTTACATGCTAGCTGTTTAGGCTAATGTTTACATGCTAGCTGTTTGACTAATTTAGATTTTTTTTTCCGATTTTTAAGCTATTTTGAGGCTAAGTAAATATTTTAGCGACATGCTAGCTGTTTTGGCTAATTTAGACTTTTTTTTAAAAGTTTTTTTAGCTTGTTTTTGAATTAGGCTAATATTTGCATGCTAGCTGTTTTGTCTCAATTAGACTTTTCTTTGTTTTTTAAACTATTTTGAAGTGTAGGTAATATTTCAGCTATATGCTAGCTGATTTAGATAATTAAGACTTTTTTAAAAAAAGTTTTTTTGGTTGTTTTTGAGTTAGGCTAATAATTACATGCTAGCTGTTTAGGCTAATTTTAGGCTTTTCTCTGTTTTTTAAGCTATTTTGAAGTTTAGCTAATATTTCAGCTACATGCTATCTGTTTTTCGCTAATTTAGACTTTTCTCTGTTTTTTAAGCGATTTTGATGTTAAGCTAACATATCAATATTTCAGCTACATGCTTGCTATTTTGGCTAATTTAGTTTTCTTTTTTATGTTGTTTAGGCTGTTTTGAAGTTAGGCTAATTTTGGAAGTGTGTCCATTTTTACAGCTGCAGGCTTTTTTAAAATGTTTTTTAGGCTAATTTGGCATTTAGCTAATATTTTAGCTGACCATCAGCTTCAGCATTTTTTAGCTATCAATTTCAGCATCTTTAGCGATCAGCATTAGCGTCTTCAGTTTCCTCATATTCAGCATTCACACTAGCATTATCGCAGGTAATGCTACATATCTAGTTTATTATTATGTTAAAATGTTATATTTTTAAAGATGTAGTTTTAGAATGTTCGATAAACGTTTATCCAGGTGCGTTTTGAGCGTTTGAGGTCAACACCTTTGCTCTGATTGGATCCTTTCACAGAGAACAGATGAAAATGTATGATCTGCCACGTTCTCAGGAAAATGCTGATCCTTTACTGATCTTTTTAAGCATAAATCATAAAAAAATCCATCATGAGAGCAAATGGAACACAATTTGGAATTATTAAAATAAAAATATTCCATCCTGTTTTTTCTGTTTATCTTCTTGGATGATTTAATCATTTTGTGTAACTTTTTTGCAGCTTCACTCTGCAGAGAAATGAGACGCAGCTGAGAAATGTCGAGTGGAAATCAGGTCAGTGTGACCCTGAAAGAAGCTGAAACGCTTCTAATTAATGGAAGGACATTTGACTTTTCTGTGTTTTTGCATAAAAACGTTGGTTTGTTTGTGTGAGCTGCAGCTCAGAGGGAAACTCAGAGAAATTCAGACTCATTCAGACTTGACTGAATTTAGATGTTCGCACCAAAAAACTGCAGATTTTGTCAACTTTTGAAGCTTTTTTTAACAAGATCTAGTCAGATTTTAAAACAAATTTCAGTCTTAAATTTCAAGTTAAAGTTTTTCTGGATGTACAGGAGGTTCTGCTGTGATTCTTATAAAGGACTTCTGCTGTAAATGCTGGAGAAGAGTCGACAGCAGAACATCTGCAAAATCCAGACGAGTATTGATTGCTTGATTCATAGTTTGATTGATAAATGGCAACTTCAAAAAACAAATACATAAAACATAAAAAAACATTAAATTATAATAAATGTATTTATGTTCATTCATTAATTGATTTGATAATAAATAAAAGAAAACAATAATTGTTATCTATTAGATTTATTGTCATATAGAGTTTGAGTAATCAAATCAAGTTTGATTACTTAACTTGATTTCTTTTGATTTACTTTGATTTATCTTAATCAAACCAAGTTTGATTACTTAATTTGATTTGTTTTACTTTGATTTATTGTATTGAAAATAAATGTGATGACCTGATTTGATTGGTTTGGATTTATTTGATTTATTTTAATCAAATCAAGTTTGATTACTTGATTTGATTAGTTTTGATTTATTTTGACCTCTTTCAATCAAAGCAACTTCGATTGATTTGGTTTTGTTTTACTTTGATTTATTGTATTTACATAAAGTTTGATTTCTTAATTTGATCCGTTCTGATTTACATTAACTCATTTTAATCTAATCAAGTGTTATTATCTAATTTGATTACTTTTGATTTACTTTGGTTCCTTCTAATCAAATTGAGTTTGATTACTTGATTTGATTCGTTATTTCATTTACTTTAATTTATTTTAATCAAGTCAAGCTTGAATATTTCATTTGATTACTTTTGATTTAAATTACGTTTCTTTTAATCAAATTGAGTTTGATTACTTCATTTGATTAGTTTTGCTTTACTTTGATTTGTTTTATTTAAATCAAGTTTGATTACCAGATTTAATTAGTTTTGATTTAATTGATTACTTGATGTGATTGCGTCTTATTCACTTTGACTTAGTTTAACAGAATCCAGTTTGATTACTTTTGATGTACTTTGATTTCTTCTGGCCCAATCAAGTTTGATTTATTGAAATGTTTAAATTTTGACTAAAATAAAGTTTCCGTTTTTCATTTTCTCTTAGATTGGTAAGTCGACTGCGAGATGAATGGAGGCGCTTCCTCCTGACGATCAGAGGAAAAAAGTCACTTTTGTTGATGTCCAGAGCCCCGCCCCTTTATGTTCGGTATCATTGATAAGCCCCTCTTCTATAGATACCAAAATGAGTTCAATCATGCATTGATTGTTTTAGAAATCTCTTCTAAAGGACTCATTCACACTGTTTTAAGTCTTATTTTAAATTAAATATTTATTTTCTTTCTTTTCCCTTTAAAGTGTTTCATTATCAACACACATGAAAAACCCATTTGAGAGACTTTTCCACACGCCTGTAGCATCATTAGCCTGATTAAGAGGATTGTTTGTGTCTCTTTACATTTAAAATAGTGAAGAAACCCTCAAGTTCCCGTTTGTCGTCGCCGAGGCTTTTGTAAAATCCCACAACCTGAAGAGCTTTGGTGTTTTTTTTTTACCTCCGATGTCGTGAGATCAACGTGAGGAGCAGCAGAGACGTTCGCCTGTCACTAAACGAGACAAACAATTCTGCAGCATAATTAGCTCTCGGTGAATAATGTGCGCGGCAGGTCACATGTTTCTGCAAAGCAGCGGCACAGCTCCAGCTGCCAGCTTCAATTAGCTCGAACAAGTCGCTCCACGCAGAAAAAAGTCTTCTTTTAGTCAGAATTACGTAACGCCGGATAAGACAAATATAGTTCAGCAGACTCATAAACGCTTACATTTGAAATCTATGTAGTTTTACACATAAATACTTTAATTTTAAGCTATTTTTTCCAACTCTAAGTAAAATTTTTGACATTTTTTGGTCTAAATAACTTGAGCTTTTATTGTGTTCTTTTTTACAAATACTTAGTTGCGTTTTCTTACATTTAATGAAGTACTTTTTCTGTTTTTTAGCATCCAATAAGATTTCATGGAGTAGATGTGAGCTGCAGCCTCTAGTGTTATTCTTCTGAAGCTTTTGATCACAGACTCTTGAGAGCTGAAGGCTGAACAAAACACAAATTTAAAAAAATGTTCTAACATGGAAAATTAAATTACAAAAAAGAAAAATATAAAGGGTTTCAAAAGGAAACATAAAAATATGATTTTTATTAGTTTAATTGATTTAATTAGTGTGATTGTGTTTATTCATGAAATTACCATTTACATTGGGTCATGGTGTTTCAAAATAAAAGCACAAAACAACAAATGAGGCAAATTTAATTATTATTTTTGATTGAGTGTATTGATTGTTTTAAGTGTGGCAAATAGAAACGTCATTCCTTCAACACAAGAGCAGCACTTAAATAAATAAAACAATTAAATAGCCCACAAATCCTCAGTAAACTAAATTAGTCAAAAGCGTTAGCGTGTTTCTAAAATATTAAGTAAACTCTAAATTAGCCTAAGAAAACCCTCAGTAGATAAACTATTAGCTAAAAACATTAGCATGTCTCTAAAATATTAAAAAAAATACCTCAGTAGATGCCAAATTAGCCAAAATAAGCTAGCATATTACTTAAATACTAGCTAAACTCTAAAAATAGCCTACAAATCCTCAGTGAACTTAATTAGTCAAAAACGTTAGCATGTTGCTAACATATCAGGTAAACTCCACATGAGTATAAAAACCCCAGTAGTTAACAAATTAGCCAAGAAAAGTTAGCTTGTTGGTAAAATACTATATAAACCCTAAAATAGCCTACATTTTCGCAGTAAACAAAATTAGCCAAAAACGTTAGCCTGTTTTTAAAATATTGGGCACTTTCTTAATTAGCCTAAAAAAGACCTCAGTAGATGCCAAATTAACCAAAATAAACTGGTAAGATAAAGTCTAAATTAAGCTAGCAAGTTAAACTCTTAAAAATATAGGCCATTTCTAAATTAGCCTACAAAAATACCCCAGTAGATGCCAAATTAGCCAAAAATAAGATAGCATAATGCTTAAAAACTAGCTAAACTCTAAAATAGTCTACAAATCCTCAGTGAACTAAATTTGTCAAAAAAGTTCGCATGTTGCTAAAATACTATCTAAACTCCAAAATAGCCTAAACTTTCTCAGAAAACAAAATTAGTCAAAAAAATTTAGCCTGTTTTTAAAATATACTGCAAACTCCACATTAGCCTAAAGAAACCTTCAGTAGATAAACAATTAGCCAAAATGTTAGCTTATTGCTAAAATACAAGCTAAATTCCAAAATACCCTAAAATTCCTCAGTGAACGAAATTAATCAAAAACGTTAGCCTGTTTTTAAAATATTGGGCAAATTCTAAAGTAGCTTAAAAAAGACCTCAGTAGATGCCAAATTAACAAAAATAAACTGGTAAGATAAAGTCTAAATTAAGCTAGCAAGTTAAATTCTTAAAAATATAGGCCATTTCTAAATTAGCCTAAAAAAGTACCCCAGTAAATGCCAAATTAGCCAAAAATAAGATAGCATAATGCTTAAAAACTAGCTAAACTCTAAAATAGTCTACAAATCCTCAGTGAACTAAATTTGTCAAAAAAGTTAGCATGTTGCTAAAATACTATCTAAACTCCAAAATAGCCTAAACTTTCTCAGAAAACAAAATTAGTCAAAAAATTTTAGCCTGTTTTTAAAAATACTGCAAACTCCACATTAGCCTAAAGAAACCTTCAGTAGATAAACAATTAGCCAAAATGTTAGCTTATTGCTAAAATACAAGCTAAATTCCAAAATACCCTAAAATTCCTCAGTGAACGAAATTAATCAAAAACGTTAGCCTGTTTTTAAAATATTGGGCAAATTCTAAAGTAGCTTAAAAAAGACCTCAGTAGATGCCAAATTAACAAAAATAAACTGGTAAGATAAAGTCTAAATTAAGCTAGCAAGTTAAATTCTTAAAAATATAGGCCATTTCTAAATTAGCCTAAAAAAGTACCCCAGTAAATGCCAAATTAGCCAAAAATAAGATAGCATAATGCTTAAAAACTAGCTAAACTCTAAAATAGTCTACAAATCCTCAGTGAACTAAATTTGTCAAAAAAGTTAGCATGTTGCTAAAATACTATCTAAACTCCAAAATAGCCTAAACTTTCTCAGAAAACAAAATTAGTCAAAAAATTTTAGCCTGTTTTTAAAATATACTGCAAACTCCACATTAGCCTAAAGAAACCTTCAGTAGATAAACAATTAGCCAAAATGTTAGCTTATTGCTAAAATACAAGCTAAATTCCAAAATACCCTAAAATTCCTCAGTGAACGAAATTAATCAAAAACGTTAGCCTGTTTTTAAAATATTGGGCAAATTCTAAAGTAGCTTAAAAAAGACCTCAGTAGATGCCAAATTAACAAAAATAAACTGGTAAGATAAAGTCTAAATTAAGCTAGCAAGTTAAATTCTTAAAAATATAGGCCATTTCTAAATTAGCCTAAAAAAGTACCCCAGTAAATGCCAAATTAGCCAAAAATAAGATAGCATAATGCTTAAAAACTAGCTAAACTCTAAAATAGTCTACAAATCCTCATTGAACTAAATTTGTCAAAAAAGTTAGCATGTTGCTAAAATATTAGCTAAACGCCGAATTAGCATAAAAAACTCCAGTAGTAAACTAATTTGCCAAAAAAAATTAGCATGTTTCTAAAATATTATTTAAACTCCAAAACAGCATACATTTTCTCAGTGAACAAAATCAGTCAAAAACGTTAACCTGTTTTTAAAATATTCGGCAAATTCTAAAGTAGCCTAAAAAAAATACCTCAGTAACCTACATGCCAAAATAACCCAAATAAGCTAGCATATTGTTTGAAAACTAGCTAAAGTCAAAAAACAGCCTACAAATACTCAGTGAACTAAATTAGTCAAAAACGTTAGCATGTTGCTAAAATAATATCTAAACTCCAAAATAGCCTAAACTTTCTCAGTAAACGAAATTAGTCAACAATGTTAGCCTGTTTTTTAAATATTCTGCAAACTCCAAATTAGCCTAAAGAAACCTTCAGTAGATAAACAATTAGCCAAAAATGTTAGCTTATTGCTAAAATACAAGCTAAAATCCAAAATAGCCTAAAATTCCTCTGTAAACTAAATTAGTCAGAAACGTTAGCATGTTGCTAAAATATTAGCTTAACTACACTTTTTTAAATTACTATATAAGATAAAAACATATCCCTTTAATTTATCTAAATGTTTGTTGCTAATCTACTTAAAATCTTTAAAATGTGAAGACTTTCTCTTTCATTTCCAACTGGGGTGGATTTATTTCCACACATTTCAAAACCCATAAAAGTCAAAAATGACATTTGAAATATATTTTCTCTTAGTTTTGTGTAAACATAACTCAGATTGTCCTGCAATTAAAAAAAATAATAAAAAAGCTCAGTATTGTCACACACAACACTGGTAATTCCTGATGTCCACGGTTGCCGTGGTAACGGCATGTTCTGTTTGATCGTTAATTTGTCCAAAAAAAATAAGTTTTTGTAGCAGCATGTGAACGCCTTCACAGTCGTTCCCCACCTTCTCCTGCAGGTGAAAGTGGCGGCTTCAACTCTCCATCCAACCTCTCGACAGGCTGCTCCTTCTTCTCCCAAACCCTCGGAGAACTGCTCGACGCGTCCGCGGATAACATCGAGTTCCTCCTGCTTCTGTAGTGGAAGTTCTCAGGCACGTAGCCGGAGGTGTGGGTCTTTGTGTGGCGGTCTCGAGTGACTCGGCTATGGAAGGGAGGGATTGTATTTCTACCTCTCTGTTCTTTAATAGCAGCCTACCTTCCAGTCCTGTTTGTTTGATCTTCCAATCTGTTTCACCTCCATACGTGACGAACGCCATCTTTCATGGCCGAACAGATAAGGTCACAGAAGATCTGCTGGTTCAGTCTCACTTCAGAGCTCCAATCCCTCATGTGGAGACATGACAGCCAGAAATACAGTCGTACTGGAAGGAATGTTGCCTAGGTTACTAATTATGGGACAAATTCATTCATTAATTTTTTGTCATTCATTCATTTTATTCATTTCATTTTCAAAGCACACAAAAGGAGTTTTACAGTAATCTAGGTTTTTGAGAAAAAAAAATGAAAAGGGACAGAAAGAAGTAAACTTATTAACTCTGCCCTACGGAAGCCGAGAACGGCCTGACCCACTTTTTTTTTTCCATCGGTTTCTCGTTATAACGAGAAAACAAAGTTTGTTTTCTCGTTATAACGAGATAATCCAGATCGAAGAATGAAGCGTCTCCCTCTTCCTTTCACGCACGGAGACACCGAGACCTCACCTGTTTGAAAACACTCCACAAAAGTTGTAGTCTATTTTGTATTTATTAGTGGATCTATGCTTTTCAAACGTCTCATGCACCGGTCCCTCCCTTAATTACCCCCAAAACCGCGAATAAACATGGACAGATTAACAGAATTCAGGTCTGCCGAGTGTATCTTCATGGTGCGTTCACTGACTGGACATCGGCAGCAAAACAAAGCAGGTTATCAGAGAAAACGTTGAACCCCAAAACTGATGCTTATAAAATCGATGGATTAAGTACTGTTGACATCTCTTTCTCAATAACTGCTTTGTTTTGCTGAGGATTGTATAAAAAGGACAAAAGTGTAGTGGCAGACTGAATTGGGCCGAGTGTATGTTTGAGTCCTCTAATTTCCGGAGTTCATTGAACATATCACGCGCAGATTGTCGTCGGCTCTCTGATCTGTCAATCAGCGAGCGTGTTCGGAGGTTTGTAAGGGGGGGGGTGCATGAGACGGACTGAAGGAGTTTGAGGAGCATAGACTCAATGATAAAATAATACAATAAAATAGACTATAAACAACTTTTGTGAAGTGTTCTTCTGTTGTATTTCTTGTTAACCACAAAATAAAGAGACTTAAAACAGGACAAGTCTCAGAATCTCCGTGCGGGAAAGTGAGAGGAAGACGCTTCATTCTTCGATCTGGATTATCTCGTTATAACAAGAAACCGATGGAGAAAAAAAAAGTGAATCAGGCCGTTCTCGGCTTCCGTACTGCCCCATTTAACCAAGTCAGTAAATAATTTCAGTCAACAAACAAAATTATGCAACAGATATAGCAAGTGGTAAGAAAAAACAAACACCAAAAACAATAGGGAAAAAAGTAGTAGTATTTTCCTTTTTTTTTTCCCTTCCCTTATTCTTTTCCCTCTTTTCCTCTCTTTTTCCTTCCTTTCCCATTAAGCATTAAGCCCGTTTTTACCGTTTTTAATGACTGTTTGATTCGTATGATGTGAGCATTTGTTTTTTCGCAGTTTTTTTTAAATTAATAATTGAATGAGATTCTTTTATAGATTTTTCTAAGGTATTCCATAATCTAATACCCTGCACTGAAACACTTTTTTTCTTAATTTTGGTTCTAAATTTATTGGTTTTAAAAATGTCATGCCCTTTTAGGTTATAATTGCTCTTTCTTTTTTCAAATTTCTTTTGTATGTTAAGTGGTAAACTTCTGTGATGTGCTCTGTACATAAGTTTTAATATAGAATGATTTACTAAGTCTTTAAATTTCACTAGTTTTAGCTTTATAAACAGAGGTGTAGATGGATCCAGATACTTACTCCCAGTAATGGTTCTTATTGCTCGTTTTTGTAACACAAATATTGAATTTATTGATTTCTTGTTAGCATTTCCCCAAATTTCTATGCAGTATGTCAGATATGGTACAATCAGTGAATTGAGGTATAATGATTTTTCGTCTAGTGACCATTTAACCTTATATAACAATGCTATCGTTTTAGCTATTTTAGTTTTTATGTAGTTGATATGAGATTTCCAGCTTATTTTATCGTCTATGATTAATTGAGTTTTAAACCTTTAATACCTGCTCAACCAAATGGTGGGGAATATTCAGAGAAGATGTTTTTAAAGATATTGACGGTGTGTATCACTCCAAAAGGTACGGAACCCCTAAAGGGACAAAATAAATATAAATATATATATTTATTTCCTAAAAACAAGTAATAAGTTAAAAAAAATAATAAGAAAACATCTAGTTACTGACTGCCACAGTTACTAACTGGTGAGCACCAGTTAGCGATTTTTTTTAGAATTTTTTCACTTCAATTTAAAAAAAATAAAAATCCGGAACCGTTTAGTGTCCGGAGCCGGTTTGGGTTCAGTACAGTATCTGGTACCGATGCGGGTACCCCATTCCAGTATCATTTTGTGTTCAGTACTGGGTCCGGTTTGCGTCCAGTACCACGTCTGGTACCAGTTTAGGTCTGGTTTGTCTTCGGGTCTGGTACCACGTTCAGTGCTGGGTTAGATTACCACTGTGCGCCATGACCCAGTACTGGACTGGTTCTGGTTTATGGCCCGGAGGACCCAAGATTTAATGGAAACGGCCTTCATTAGAAATCCGTAGGCTGGACATCAGAATAGAGCAGAGCGGGGAACTTTTATTCATTCTTTTCCAAACTGTATTTTTCCTGATTCACAAAAGAAACAC
This sequence comes from Oryzias javanicus, assembly GCA_003999625.1. NCBI lineage: Eukaryota > Metazoa > Chordata > Actinopteri > Beloniformes > Adrianichthyidae > Oryzias > Oryzias javanicus. The sequence continues at coordinate 4,185,568 of CM012456.1, read as the reverse complement.
TCAGAAATGCAATTTTCAGCTCAATTTTCTTTGTATCAGATAAAAGCCACAAGAACGAGTTAAAAACACCATTTTCATCAGAGTGGGTCTTTAAACAGTGTAAGGTCACGGTAACCACACGCGTGTCTTCTTTCCATCTCATGTGTGTTTTGTTTTTTTTCCGCTGATGGGGTCAGATCCACCTGAACCAGTGAAACCTATATTTAAAATGACAGCATGGAGACCATACAATTCAAGTTAAAAGTACATTAAAGTGTTTTTTCTCTCCACAGTAACAGATATGAAACACTGAAATGGCTCAGTTCACTATTTCAGCTTCACCTTAAGATGAGCAACAGAAATGCAAAAACAATCCGTTATTTTCCCCTACAACAACTTTTTTATCCATCCGACATGTTTGTCATTCGTCATTAGTGCTGCCCCAAACTATTATTTTATTGGTTGACTAATCGGGTCATGAGCAAAGTGGATGTAAAGCTCACATCTTAACCATTATTAGCTTCAAACTACCTAAAAACTAGATATATAGCATTACCGGAGATAGTTCTAGTATGAATGCTCCAAGATGAATTTGTACACCGGAGATGCTAGTACTGATAGTTGAAGATGCTGAAATTGATAGCTGAAAATGCTGAAGCTGATTGCCGAAAACGCTGAAATCGCTGAAGCTAATAGCTGAAGATACTGAAGCTGATAGCTAGCTAAAATATTAGATAAATGCCAAACTAGCCTAATATAATGAAAAAAATGCTACATTAGCCAAAACAGCTAGCATGCAGCTGAGATATTAGCTAAACTACAAAACGGCCTGAAAAACAAAAAAAAAACTAAATTAGCCAAAAATAGCTAGCATGTCGCTGAAATATTAGCTAACTCCAAAATAGCAAAAAAAAAGAAAAAAAACCTCTTAATAAATGCCAAAATATTCCAAAAAGCTAGCATAATCTCATTCTAACTTTCAACTTTACTACACTCTGACTGCATATAAAATAAAGTAACGACTAATCAACTATTAAATTAGTCATAGACTATTTCGGAAGTTTAATAAAAAATAAAGTGTAGAATTCCTGATATAAAAACATACAAACATCGTTAAGGTCATGTGTTTCACATCCGGTGGATCACAAAACCGAGTAAACTTGTTCATGTGAGAGACTCTTTCAGAAGAAAATACTGATTTATGATGAAACGAGAAATGTTTTAATGTGGGTCAGAACGTTCTGCTTCTTTAGCTGCAGAACCATTTGTCCTTCGAGCCAGAACCACTAAATGTTTCTAGTTTCTTTTTTTATGGGTCCCAAAGCCGGCTATCATTGGCCGACCGGCTCTACCACCCGAGCCACTGTCGCCCCAATGTGGTACCGGTCGGAAACTGGTAACGGACGCAGTACCAGACACAGTATCAGACGTGGCACCAGACCCAATCCAGTACTGGACGTGGTGCTGGACCCAAACTAGTACTGGACCTGGTACCAGGCCCAAACTGGAACTGGACGTGGTACCAGACGCCATATCAGATGCGGTACCGGATCCAAACCAGTACCAGCCGCGTTATTAGAAAGTGGTTTGGTTCCGGTACTGGATTGGGTCCGGTACCAAACTGGTACCAGAAGCAAACCACTTCCAGCTGCATTATTAGACATGTTACTGGACCCAATCCAGTACCGGATTTGGTACCAGATCCAAACTGGTACAGAGATGTGGTATCGGACCCAAACTAGTACCAGAACCAAACCACTTCCAGCTGCATTATTAGACATGTTACTGGACCCAATCCAGTACCAGATTTGGTACCGGACCCAAACTGGTACCAGAACCAAACCACTTCCAGCTGCATTATTAGACATGGTACTGTACCCAATCCAGTACCAGATTTGGTACCGGACCCAAACTGGTACCGGAACCAAACCACTTCCAGCTGCATTGTTAGACATGGTACTGGATCCAATCCAGTAGCAGATTTGGTACCGGACCCAAACTGGTACAGAGACGTGGTACCAGACACGGTATCAGTTGCAGCACTGGACCAAAACTGGTACTGGACGTGTTTCCCGATGCGGTACCGGATCCAAACCAGTACGAGTACAATATTAGACATGGCACTGAACCGTACCAGATTTGGTACTGGATCCAAACTGGTAAAGGGACGTGGTACCAAATGCGGTATCAGACGCGGTACTGAACCCAATCCAGTACTGGACCCAGTCCAGTACCGGACCTGGTACCAGACACGATACCAGACGCAGTAAAGGACCCAAACCAGTACCCGACGCAACCAGGTACCGGACACGGTACCAGATACTGTACCAGACCCAAACTTGTGCCAGACAGAGTACAAGACCCAATTCTGGACCCAAACAGGTACCAGGTTAGGATACTGGGTTATGGACCCGGTAGTCCCAGTTCTGTTTGGGTGTACCCGTGACTTAATGGGAACAGCTGGCACGTCAAAAATGACGAGTTGGGGAACACCTAAAACCCGAACTTCACGATACATTTACCTCATGACGTCGTGTGACACACCTGAGCTCCTCTTTCCATGTGGAATTTTTCTGACGATTGAGGAAATATTTAAAGAAAAAACTGCATTTCTGTGACGTAGCCTCATCGATTGGCGGGCAGCTAGCTCCCGTCCTGATCTTTTCTGGATGATTAGATCCATGAAGCTGGAATCTGGATAAAATTTCTCACTATTTTTGCTGCTAGCTAGATGTTAGCTAGCGGAGGGATGTTGGGACGCAGGGGCGGGCTTTGTCTGTGCCAACTGTCCCGTCCAAAAGTCTGAGGGGAATTTCTATTGAATTCTTGCCACTCTGCAGGAACTATGTCCTAGAAAACGACATAATAATAATTAAAGGGAAATACTTTGAAATTAGATAAAAAGATGACTTTTAAAGGGTCTAAAATCATGTCAATGTATTGTCGCCAAAAAGCAAATACTGAACCTGAACAGAGAGTACATCCAACCTTTCATTGGAAAAAAAAAACCTCATTGTGTGTCGACCTTTAGAATGAGGTCAAATATCCTCGTCAACGTTTACAAAATAAACAAATATGTAACCACCTGTCTTTTTTTGGTGAGAATCCGGAGCCACTAACCTGTTTGTCCCAACCGTCCAAGAGGAGGTGAGTCAGAGTGGAGAGAGATGAATGCAAATGAAGAAGAAGACGAAAACCCACTGGATGACATTTTACCCACTGACCCCGCCCACACCTCCAGCGCCGACAAACAAAAAGCTTTTATGTCGTGATTTCAGCTGAAAGCAGAAACGGTGGAACGTTCTCATTTGATATAATCCGTCTGCTTGAAGGTTGGGTTCATAATGCATCCCATTTATTGTAATGAGCATTAAATCCCCTCACAGTTCTCCGTGCACACTCCAATTATTTTTGATTGAAAATATCCTGCACATTTTCTGCAGACTCTTTGACAAACGGTAATTAATGAATACAAATAACCGCGCTGGTGCGGTTACAGTCGTTCAGATGTTCTGATGTTTGTATCAGTGACGGAGTTTAGAGAACAAACCGGGTTGGACTTTTAATAAAGAAACAGAAACAGAAACAGAGGACATGTTTGAAATATAAATATGCCTACATCCATCCATCCATCCATCCATTTTTTATCCATCCATTCTTCCATCCATCTTTTTTCCATCCATCCACCTATTTTTCATCCATCCATCTATTTTTCATCCATCCATCCATTTTTCATCCATTCATCAATTTTTCATCCATCCATCCATTTTTCATCCATCCATCTATTTTTCATCCATCCATCCATCCACCTATTTTTCATCCATCCATCTATTTTTCATCCATCCATCCATCCATATATTTTTCATCCATCCATCCATATATTTTTCATCCATCCATCCATTTTTCATCCATTCATCCATTTTTCATCCATCCATCCATCCACCTATTTTTCATCCATCCATCTATTTTTCATCCATCCATCCATCCATATATTTTTCATCCATCCATCCATATATTTTTCATCCATCCATCCATTTTTCATCCATTCATCCATTTTTCATCCATCCATCCATTTTTCATCCATCCATCCACCTTTTTTTCATCCATCCATCCATTTTTCATCCATCCATCTATTTTTCATCCATCCATCCATCCATATATTTTTCATCCATCCATCCATATATTTTTCATCCATCCATCCATTTTTCATCCATTCATCCGTTTTTCATCCATCCATCCATTTTTCATCCATCCATCCACCTTTTTTTCATCCATCCATCCATTTTTCATCCATCCATATATTTTTCATCTCATCCATCCATTTTTCATCCATTCATCCATTTTTCATCCATCCATCCATTTTTCATCCATCCATCCACCTATTTTTCATCCATCCATCTATTTTTCATCCATCCATCCATCCATATATTTTTCATCCATCCATCCATATATTTTTCATCCATCCATCCATTTTTCATCCATTCATCCATTTTTCATCCATTCATCCATTTTTCATCCATCCATCCATTTTTCTTCCATCCATCCATCCATCCATTTTCCATCCATCCATTCATCCATTTTTCATCCATCCATCAATTTTTCATCCATCCATCCACCTTTTTTTCATCCATCCATCCATTTTTCATCCATTCATCCATTTTTCATCCATCCATCCATTTTTCTTCCATCCATTCATCCATCCATTTTTCATCCATCCATCAATTTTTCATCCATCCATCCATCCATTTTTCTTCCATCCATCCATCCATCCATCCATTTTCCATCCATTCATCCATCCATTTTTCATCCATCCATCAATTTTTCATCCATCCATCCATTTTTCATCCATCCATCTATTTTTCATCCATCCATCCATCCACCTTTTTTTCATCCATCCATCCATTTTTCATCCATTCATCCATTTTTCATCCATCCATCCATCCATTTTTCTTCCATCCATCCATCCATCTGTCCATTTTCCATCCATCTATCCATCTATTTTTCATCCATCCATCCATTTTTCTTCCATCCATCCATCCATCCATTTTCCATCCATTCATCCATCCATTTTTCATCCATCCATCAATTTTTCATCCATCCATCCATCCATTTTCCATCCATCTATCCATCCATTTTTCTTCTATCCATCCATTTTTCTTCTATCCATCCATCCATCCATCCGTTTCTCTTCCATCCATTCATCCATCCATCCATCCGTTTCTCTTCCATCCATTCATCCATCCATCCATCCATCCATCTTTCATCCATCCATCCATCCATCCATCCATCTTTCATCCATCCATTCTTCCATCCATCCATCCATCAGTTTCTCTTCCATCCATCCATCCATCCATCCATCCATCCATCCATCCATCCATCCATCCATCCATCCATCCATCCATCCATCCATCCATCTTTCATCCATCCATCCCTCTTCACTGTAACTTCCTGTATCTTTACTGAGAGGTCCAGAAGTCATCTCTAAAGTTCTGGACTCCATCTTGTTTTCTCTAAATCTTCTGGTATTCTTTTCAAGCAGAGATGAGTGGATAGTCGTCCTGAGCCGAAGCTCCCCCTGAAGGGGGCATCATCAGAAATTCTACCCCAAATGAGTTTCTGTCACTCGTGTTGTTTTTCAGTCTAAAGCCACAAATGAAAGTCGTAACGTAGAAGAACCGGTAAACGTGGAACCTCTTTTATGAGCTTCTTTCTCCTCCCTGCAGCTCCAGCTGCTCGTCAGTCTCACTTCCCAGTCCAAAATAAAAACCCTGAAACACTTGATGGTGTGAAGTCAGCATCCAGCTAACATGCTAACATGTGCAGTTCTACACGTTTAGCATTATGAAGAACACTGAAGATTCCAATTCTCTGGTTTTTTCATGGTTGGATTTCCACCTGTGACTTCCATTCTCCATTCTCTCTTCGTTACTGCTTTTCGGCTTCTCAAGACCAGTCAAATAAAAACCCTGGGTAAAGAAGGAAGGTTGGGTCAGTGTGGCGCCCCCTGAAAGGCTTCCAGCACTGATGCCTGAAAAAACTGAAGTCGAACCAAGAGCAATCCTGAAAAGATCGATTTTTTCTCTCCTTTCTGCTGATTTGCTTACTGAAGCTCTGACGGGCGCACGCCCAGAACAAACTCAAACAGATTCCACGTCTGACTCCGTACCTTTCATGATCTTTTGCTAAGAAGCTTCAAAAACCAAAGTAAAGAGCAATGATCCGTCAGTGAGAAGCGACAGAAGGATAAGGGGAAGGAAACGATGGTGAGTTGTGCAGATATTAAGTGTGTCTTGTTTAGCCTGCTCTGCTGGTCCTGATGGGGCCGAGCTTACGAGTCTGCTGTTGCACGGAGAGCTCTGGCAATCCTCAGACTTTGCTCAGCGGGCTGAATACAAATAACTAACTTGGGGCAGCGCTTGTTATATTACTCTCCAAGCACACACAGACACAAGTGCTTTTTTTTTTTTTTTTTTTTTTCTTTTCCCAAGCACTGCTTTACTGGAAGCTTCTCCAAGTCTACTGTAAACACCATCTCAATGCAGAGAAGAAATGGAAAACAAAAGTTTTCTCTTCTCGGTCCAGTTCTGAATTTCCATGTTTGCGAGGTCGCTGAAGATGCTGAAGCTTTTTGCTGAAAATGGTGATATGATTTACTTTAGTTGCTGAAGTGATTTGCTGAAGAAGCAAAAGCTGTTCGCAAAATGTTAAATTTGCTAAAAGAGTGAAATTTCATTGAAAACGAACTATAAAAGAGTGCTAAAGTTGTAATAAATAGCTTGAAAATCCCTAATACTTGCCAATTTTGGAAAAATATTGTGTTGCTTAAATGAGCTAAACTCCAAATTAATCTAAAAAACCTTAGTAGATGGAAAATTAGCCAAAAAAAAAAAAGAAGCTAGCTCCTTGCTTAAGAAGAAGAAGAAGAATCTTTATTTTTATAGCACTTTTCACAGAACGAGTTCACAAAGTGCTTCACAAAAGAGCATAAAGTCAGAAGACACAGGGAAATAAAATCAATTATCAATAATAAAACAACTAAAACACAGTAAAACATAGTAATACACAGGCTAAGATCAACTTCTCCTGAATAAAACCGTCTTGACCTGGGATTTAAATCCCAGGGAGTTCCAGAGACGAGGAGCAACGGCTTGGAAGGAGACGTCTCCTCTCGTCTTAAAGCGGGTTTTTGGGATGCTTAAAAGATTCTGGCTGGGAGACCTCAAAGATCGGGCCGAAGAGTACGGGGTTAAAAGGTCACAGATGTACGTCGGGGTTTGACCGTGCAAGGCTCTAAAAACTAAAAGTAAAATTTAAAAATCAATTCTGAATTTGACAGGTAGCCAATGTAAAGCAGAGAATATCGGAGTAATGTGAGTCAGTTTACTGGTTCCCATTAAAAGCCTCGCTGCAGAGTTCTGGATGAGCTGAAGACGGTTTAGGGAGCGTTTGTTAAAACAGGTAAAAAGACAGTTACAATAATCTAAACAAGAGGAAATAAAAGCGTGAATAATAGTTTTGTTTCTTAAATATTAGCTAAACTCCAAAATAGCCTAAAATTCCTCAGTAAACTAGTCAAAAATGTTAGCCTGTTGCTAAAATAGAAGCTACAATCTAAATTAGCCTACAAAAACCCCAGTAGATATCAAATGAGCCAAATACATTAGCGTGTCGCTAAAATATTAGCTAAGCTTAAAAAAGAGCATAAAAAACTTTACTAGATGTCAAATTAGCCAAAAAGCTAGCACATTGCTTGAATGCTAGCTAAACTCCAAAATAGCCTTAAATTCCTCATTAAACTAATTTAGTCAAAATCGTTAGCATGTTGCTAAAATAGAAGCTAAGCTCTAAATTAGTCTATAAGAAGCCCAGTACTACAAATTAGCCAAAAAACATTAGCATGTTGCAAATATTAGGTAAACTCCAAAGTGGCAAAAAAAAAAACCCTCAATAGATGCCAAATAGACAAAAGTCTTACGCATTGGTTAAATACAAGCTAAACAAAAAATTTACATAAAAAACCTTAGTAAATGCCAAATTAGCCCAAAAAAAAAAGAAAAAAAAAAGAGCTAGCTCATTGCTTAAGTACTAGCTAAGCTCCAAAATAGTCTAAAATTCTTCAGTAAACTAAATTATTCAAAAATTTAGCCTGTTGCTAAAATATAAGCTAAACTTTAAATTAGCCTTTAAAAATCCAGAAGAAAGCAAATTAGCTAAACACATTAGCATGTTGCTAAAATATTAGCTAAACTCCAAAGGACCAATAAAAACGTTTGTGGATACCAAGTTAGCCAAAAGCTAGCATGTAGCTTGAATACTAGCTAGACTTCAAAATAGCCTAAAATTCCTCAGTAAACTAAATTAAACAAAAACGTTAGCATGTTGCTAAAATATAAGCTAAACTTTAAATTAGCCTATAAAAACCCCAGTAGATAGAAAATTAGACAAAAATGTTTTTTTGTTGCTAAAACTCTAATTACCATAAAAACCTTAGTCAAAAAAAAAAAAAAGCTAAAACGTAGCTAAATACTAACTAATCTACAAAATAGCCTAAAATTCTCAGTAGACTCAATTTGTCATAAACCAAAAGCTATTTTAAAATTTGGAATTTAGCTCATTTTTTAGCACTATGCTAACTGTTTTGGCTAATTTATACATTTTTCCTGTTTTTTTTTTTTGTGGTTATTTGGTTTTAGCTCATCTTTTAGCATTGTGATAGCTGTTTTGGCCAATTTATTTATTTTCCAGGTTTTTTTGTTGTGTTATTTTGGACTTTAGCTCATCTTTTAGCATTATGCTAACTGTTTTGCTAATTAAGAAATTTCTCCAGTTTTTTTTTTTTTTTTTTCTTGAGTTTAGCTCATATTTTAGCATTATGCTAGCTGTTTTGACTAATTTATACATTTTCCTGGTTTTTTCTGTGGTTATTTAGAGTTTAGCTCATCTTTTAGCATTATGCTAGCTGTTTTAGCTAATTAAACATTTATCCAGCTTTTCTTTTTCTTATTTTGGAGTTAGCTCATATTTTAGCATTATGCTAGCTGTTTTGGCTAATTTATAAATTTTCCTGTTTTTTGGGTTTTTTTTGGTGGTTATTTTTGTGTTTAGCTCATCTTTTAGCATTGTGATAGCTGTTTTGGCAAATTTATTTATTTCCAGGTTTTTTTGTTGTTGTTATTTTGGACCTTAGCTCATATGTTAGCATTATGCTAGCTGTTTTGGATAATTTAAAAATTTTTCTTTTTTTTTGTTTTTGTTTGGAGTTTAGCTCATCTTTAGCATTATGCTAGCTGTTTTTGCTAATTAAGACATTTCTCCAGTTTTTTTTTTTTTTTTTTGGAGTTTAGCTCATCTTTTAGCATTATGCTAGCTGTTTTTGCTAATTAAGACATTTCTCCAGTTTTTTTTTTTTTTTTGGAGTTTAGCTCATATTTTAGCATTGTGCTAGCTGTTTTGACTAATTTATACATTTTTCCTGGGTTTTTTGTGGTTATTTAGGAGTTTAGCTTATCTTTTAGCATTGTGCTAGCTGTTTTAGCTAATTTAAACATTTTATCCAGCTTTTCTTTTTCTTATTTTGGAGTTTAGCTCATATTTTAGCATTATGCTAGCTGTTTTGGCTAATTTATATATTTTTCCTTTTTTTTTGGGGGGTTTTTTTGTTGGTGGTTATTTTTGTGTTTAGCTCATCTTTTAGCATTGTGCTAGCTGTTTTTGCTAATTAAGACATTTCTCCAGGTTTTTTTTTTTTTTTTTTTGGAGTTTAGCTCATATTTTAGCATTATGCAAGCTGTTGACAATTATACATTTTCCTGGTTTCTTGTGGTTATTTAGGAGTTTAGCTCATCTTTTAGCATAATGCTAGCTGTTTTAGCTAATTTAAACATTTTATCCAGCTTTTCTTTTTCTTATTTTGGAGTTTAGCTCATATTTTAGCATAATGCTAGCTGTTTTGGCAAAATCACACATCCGTAGCAACAAATATTGATCCTTGGATCCTCTCCAGAATTTGGAGCTGCTCCTCTGACTAAATATGTATGAAAAAAGGCAAAGCTGGTCCTTCCGCAGCACTATTTCATTCTGGGTGATGAATTATTATGATTCCTTTCAGCCTCATCTCTTATTTAATGTAGTGAGCGACCACAGCCTCCCCGACCGTCCAGAGAAGGCTGCAGGCTGCGGAGGGGAGAGACGTCCGCTTTTGTTGTTGTTATTGGCACCACTTGTGAGCTTCTGGCAATCCAGCCATGTCAAAAGGTGGAGACGGCTGATACGTCTTCCCTCAGATATTCATGAAAGTCATCAACCTCGCAGATCTCAGCGCGACGCTCCGGCAGGAAGGACCGGAGAGCGGAGCGGGCCTCTGCTGATATCTCCATCACTTGTGGTCTTTTTTTAATCTGTGTGGCCAATGAAAGATGAGAATTAAACTGAGAAAAGGCGGATGTGAAGAAAATGGTTGAATCTGAATCAGTAAGCTAGTGTGTGAACAGAAACAACAACATGAGGAATATTTGATTCCCGTTTTCCGACGGCATCCATTAGTTCTTCTTTAGGGAGTACGGATTCCATGTTGTGTCTCCTGGATGAGATTGGAAAAGTGAATGTAATTAGACAGGGGAAGCAGCGCACCAACTCCAGTCCTGACAAACCCGCGGTGACAGTTGTCTGCATCGCTGCGCGTAAACGCGGATTCGTTTGGAATTCCGTCTGACAACCACAGTCAGGCGGACGGGCATCAATCGCACAGTATTCGTTTTCCCGCCTTGCACAATCAGCAATAACCTACATTTGTCAGGTGTCTTTATTTAACATATGAGGGAGAAGGAGACAGACGGGGTATTTAAAGTCAAGTAGTTGCTAGGAGACCAGGATGACATCCAGATCCATCACAGGAGTTGCTCTTTTAGTTTGAGAAAACTAAGAAAAATATGAACCTAAAACAGTCAATAATTCTAATCTTTTTAATTATTTAGCTCTAATTTTTCTTGTTTTTTCTCTTTACTTAATAAATGATTAAAATTCAGCTTCAGAAACTCAAAAAAAATTTAATTTGTTCTTTTTAAAATGGAAAAGTTTGAGTCATTTTCATTTTTATCTTATAAACTGAGAGATGTTTATGGTAAAAGTCAAACAAATAAAGTTTTATTTCATCACATCAAGCTTATTATTATTCGCTTATTTGGAAATTAAATAAAGTTTTTTTTTCCTAAATTCTTCATTTTTGTTGCATAAATTGAACCGAAACAAAACCGTAATTCAAAAAATGATGTTTGAACCTTAACAAATGTTTTTTTGATTAAAATAATAAAGAAAATATTTATGTTTATTCCTGTGTTTGACATTTAAATTACTTCACTACAATTTAAATATATTTTTTTTCTCAGGTGATGATCTAAACTTTTCAAAGTATGTAAAGAAAAAAGTTGAAATCACATGAATTATTGAGAAAAAAAATATTTATAGAAAGTTGTATTAGGTTTTATCATTTATTATTATCATCATTTGTTTACTTATTTTAAATCTAAACTAAAATATTTTAAAATTTTATTATAATTTTGCCATTTTTAGGCAACATTTACAATCAGAAGTGACAAAAGTTCATTAATTAAATCAAATGGAACTTTATTTTTGCAGCACTTTCCAAAAAAAAAAAAAATACTGAAAGTGTTTTAAATAAAAAATTTAATCAAATTTTAAAATCAAAGAACAAAACATTGCTCATATAGAACCATATAGACAACATGCATACACTATAGTAAAAAAATAAAAATAAAATTATAATAAATATTACTAAAATGATGGAAAGTAGAATTTTATTTCAATTCAATATTTTACTAGAAATTCACCTCTGAGTTGTGGGCGGGGCCACAAGCTCCCTGAGTGAATACGGAGTTGGCCAACATATTTATAGTCTTTTTAACTCTGCTTGTTTTCATCTGCTCCTCATCATCATAAAAATGTCACAAGAAAATGTTAAAAACCCCATTTTTATCTGAGCGGATCTTTAATTTATGTTCTATAGAGGCGGAGTCTACAGTCTTCAGGTATGTTTCCAACACACCTGGTCCAGCTTATTGAAGCTATTGCAGGCAGGTGTGTCTGAGCAGGTGATGGACCCTGAGGAGCAGAGGTGAGAAACTCTCATTTGTTCGTAATCAAACGATAAAATCAAAACAACTTCAAATGACAGAACAGAAAATGGGTTCCTGAACCAAACGGGGAAGCTTCAGGCTGGCTCCGCCCACAACCGAAATGGGAAACTAATCCAGGTTGGGGGCATGATTGTTATCATTACTGGAGCTGCAGATCATGACGTTGACCTTACACGGTTGACCAATCATGTTTTTGACTATTTTCAAGAATTAAACAAGTTTGTTTGAAGTTTTTAAAATTTGTCAACGATCAACAGACAGCACTTTTAAAGCCCCATAATAATAATAATCTTCTTTAATTCTGAAAGTTTGCATCTTCATGATTCTAATCAACCATGTCTGCCTGTTTCATCTCCATAAACTGACTGGATGAAAGCAAAGACTAACTAGTTCAAACCGCATCAATGAAGGAAATGTTCTAAAGTTTGTTTTTCCAGCAATTTAAAGTCAATTAATTCAGAAATGATATTCACTGGTAGAATAAATTCAAAGCAGTTTCCTGTCTGTCACAGGAGAAACCATCAGAGATGTTGGAGAATGACGAGTTCATTAAAAAATAAAGGCTTATTTTCATTTTTAGCACCAAAAATGTCAAAAAAAAGAATAAACATAAATGTGTTTCAGGACCATAAGTCCTAATATGGGACAATCTAGTCCAGGGGTGTCCAGAATCAGTCCTCGAGGGCCTGCCACCGTATCTCCTGCTGATTACCTGGATCAGGTGTGTTTGCCCCATAAGGAGCTTTAATAGCAGATTGGTTGGAACACATGTTGGACACCGGCCCTCCAGAACTGACTGATCTGATCTAGTGTCTTTGATTTTAATAGCAAAACCATGCTAACTTTTTTTTTAATATGGCAGATTGAAAATATTTATTAATCAAATTTTTTGTCATGATGAAAAATGTGATTGTTTATTAAAAAAATTATAAATTTTGTTCAATTTTTCAAATGCAATGCATTGTGGTCAATATTTGAAAATCTAGTGTTTGTGAAAGATAGGTAGTTTTTGGCAGAGACTTCTGAGAAATTTCTAGAGCACCTGTGTCAAAGTCAAGGCCCAGGGGCCGGATCCGGCCCTCCAGGTAACTCTGTCCGTCCCTGCAGATCATTATATTTTGTTGTTATTAATGACCCGATGTGATCTTGCGCCTAATTTTAACTTGTATAATTTTGACAAAATGTATTCTTATGAAGAGAAAATTTTTAAAGTTATTTAAGGTTTAAGTTTTTTTATTCTGGAATAATATTTCTGCCTTTATATAATTTATTATTATGTTAAAAAGTTACAGTTTTAAAGTTTTAAAAGTTGGCATTCTGCTAGCTTTTTGGACTTGAGTTTTTTTTTAGGATAGATTGCCAGTTAGCTAATATTTCACTGGTTTTCAGCTTCAGCGTTTTCAGCTCTAAGCTTCAGCGTTTTCAGCTATCAGCATCAGCTTTTTCAACTTCAGCATTTTCAGCTGCAGCATTTTTATCTATCAGTTTCAACGTTATCAGCAATCAGTTTCAATGTTTTCAGCTATCAGTTTCAGCATTTTCAGCTAAAAGTGTCAGCATTTTAAGACATCAGTTTCACCATTTTTAGCTTTAGCCTTTTTTTTAGCTTGAGCAATTTTAGCTGCAGTGTTCTAAGCTATCAGTTTAAACGTTATCAGCTATCAGTTTCAATGTTTTCAGCTATCAGCTTCAGCTTTTTCAGCTTCTTCAGCAATTTCAGATGCAGTGTTTTAAGCCGTCCGTTTCATCATTTTCAGCATCAGTGTTTTTAGCTTCAGCCTTTTCAGCTATCAGTTACAGCGTTTTCAGCTAAAAGCGTCAGCATTTTAAGATATCAGTTTCAGCATTTTTAGCTTTAGCATTTTGAGCTTCAGCGATTTCAGCTGCAGTGTTCTAAGCTATCAGTTTAAACTTTATCAGCTATCAGTTTCAGTGTTTTCAGCTATCAGTTTCAGCATTTTCAGGGATCAGATTCAGCATTTTAATCTATCAGTTTCAGCTTTTTCAGCTTCAGCAATTTCAGATGCAGAATTTTAAGCCGTTCGTTTCCGCATTTTCAGCATCAGCGTTTTCAGCTTCAGTCTTTTCAGCTTTAGCATTTTCAGCTATCGATGTTTTCAGCTATCAACTTCAGTGTTTTTAGCTATCATTTCTCAGCATCTTCAGCAGCCAAATTCAGCTCACAGTTTTCACACTAGCACTATCGCAGGCAACGCTGCCTATTTAGTTCATAATTATGTTAAAAAATTACAGTTTTGAAGTTTTAAAAATGTAATTCTAGCCCTTCCGTTCTCCTTAGCTTGTTTACATTAAAAGTGGGGTCATCTGGACACCACAGGACAGTGCGCTGAACTTTTTTTTTTCACTGATTTCGGAGTTTCACTAATGTCCATGGCAGACATAAAATCCTGTCCCCCTTCGTCCACATTTGTCATGGAAGAAATCGCATAACAAAATGTGGTTGGAGCCATCTGGACCCCAAGGAGAGCGGAAGGGCTAGAGTGATCAATAAATGTTTATCGCAAACGCACTACACAGTTATTGAAGGATAAAACAACCAATCAATAAATATCTGCACTGAACTCAACAGAATCGCAGTACACGGTGGTGGAGGTTTGATCATCAGGGTCGTTTTTTCCAGCCACAGGTTCTGATCTCATCTATATGTTTCAGAAACTTGAGCCGTTTTCATGCAGCAGAATCTGAATTAAAAACACCCACAAACGGCAACAAACCAACACGGCATCATAAAGAACAGTGAGCTGAAAAACCTTCATCTGTGTTATAAATGATAATGTGGAGCTGAAAACGCCGCTTTAGCAAAAGTGATTACATTCTCCACTGAATCATCTTTGTTTTTAGCATTTATGCTAAGCTTTTAAGCACATAATTACAAGGTGTGATACAAAGTTCTTCTGAGGAGATTTCTTCTGTTTAATGGAATGAACAGACTTTGCCTAATACTGTTGCTGAAAATGAGGTTTTTCTGGAGCTGCGTGTGAAGTCTGATATCTCCTCTGCACACCTTTTCAGAGTCATGGTCACTTTTGGAGGACATCCGATTCAAAGAGGAGGCCGTTTCTACCTCTGTGTTCTCCGCGGGCTGAAGCCATTCGTCAGCCTGAAGTCCCGTTTCAGTCACAGTTTCAAACTTCTCCAGAATAAATTACAGCTGTTTTTGGACGGAAGCAGTCGTGTTGGCAGTGATCTGCTCATTTCAACACATCGTTCGGCTGCAGATAATCCTGATGCTGAACGGCACTGTGGGGTAGTGGTTAGCACCTTACAATGAGAAGTTCCCGGTTTGAGTCTGAACGGTTCTAAAACATTCCTCGCAGGTTAAATCTAAATCGTCTCCTGGTAACTTCCTCAGAGTGCTCACTTTGGATAGGCTCCAGCAACCCCATGACCCCTAAAGGGATCTAGAAGATGATAATTTGGATGGCTTTTATTCACTCTACTTCTTTGAATTTTGCTTCCGAATGATCAGAATTGATCATTTTGGTCATAAATCTTTTTTTAATATTGCAAAAAGCTGAATTTGCACCAGATTTGACCAAATAGTCCACATTCTGAAAGCTGGAATCTTGTTATTTTAAAGAAATTGGAAACATAAAATCAATAATATTTTTTTTAGGAGCACAGTATAAAAAGAAATGCAAAATGGAATGTTATGATAGTGAAAATGTGAAATCTTCTACACCCGTACGTCCTCTTGACATTAATATTAACATAAATTCAAGCAAAACCCGCAATTTGAAACTTTACATTTTCACCGCAACTTTACTTCAACTTTGACCGATCGTCCTGCCACAAACAATTGCTGTATTAATCGACTAATCTGGTCAAGTTTAAAGTGGACGTAAACACACATCTTAACCATCATTAGCTTTAAACTAACTGAAAATAAAGACAATGAAGGTGATAGTTTATTAAACTTTTAATGAATCGTGCAGACTCTGTCCTTCATTAGTTTCTGGAAATAAAACGAGATTCAAATGAGAGAGAGATAAGGAATACACTTTCCATCAAACTCATTTTGACAGGTGCCCCGCCCCTCAAGATGACGTAACAATTTAAAATCAATTTTATACATAAAACAAGGTCAAAGGTCACCTGTCAAGATGAGTTTGATTGAAAGTATTCTATTTATCTCTCTAAAAAGATCGGCATCTGAAAAAAGGAACTATTTTTTACTAAAGATAAAGTTTTGGTTTCACTGGGTCAAATATTGAAAAATTAATAATTTTTTGATGCTGAACGCTCACAACTTCATTCAACTTTACTACACTCTGACTCTATATGATAGAAAGTAACGACTAACTTACTATTAAATTGTTCATAGACTAAATCAATGACTGTGACAACACACTACAAAAAGTTTGCTTTAAAAAATAAGAAAAAATGCACAAAAATGCTGTAAATATTGCTTAAAATAAGACAAATTATCTGCCAACACAACAGGAAAAGTTGGCTTATCAAGACTTCTCAACACAAAAAAAAATTCACCTTATAGGAATGACAAATATCTTAAAGTTAGTATATTTTTTACTAATATCAAGCTAATTTTGACTAAAAATAATTTCTAAGATTAATTTTCCCAAAATGTTCAAAATGATTCTTTAATTAAGATTTTGCTGGTAAAGTTATCTTGACATAATACTAACCACTAGAATCAGTTTCTGGAAACCAGACAAATATACTAAAAACTAAAGTACTTTCTGTTCTTCAAAAAGAAAAGTAAACTGTTGTTATTCTTTTCTCACTGTTCATTATAATTTACCTGAAATTCTTGAATTAAGGAAAATTGATCTTGGTCATAAAAATGTCACAGGTTTGAATGAAGATAATATTACTGTTGAAAATATTGAGATTCTAGTTTGTTTTTACTCATAATAGGAAAGAAAATCTATTATCTTATTGAGATGATTAAGGTCCAAAACTCTTAAAATATGGGAAATTATTTAGCATTAATTTTACTAAGTGAAAAATAAGCATGTAAATTCATGTTCTAAGGTCTCACTTTTTGCAGATGACACAGCTCTCTTTATTCGTCTCTCTTTTTTCTTGGTCTTTACTTACGTGACATCTGAGACTTAATCAGCTCATATATTGCTTTCTTTTTTTTTTAAGTTTATCATTTTCCCTTGCATAACGTCGTTTTATTCTAAAGTATTTTTAAATAAATTCCTATGTATTTGGGTTATTTTGAACAGAGAAGACCAAAAATTTCATTTTGTTTTTCACAGTATTATTTATGTTAAATGAAACGTTGTATTTTGTGTTGATGTAGTATTTTCTTTGTGCACGTCACAATATAAAGTGTTGGAAAAAGAGAATGTGAAGTTTTTCAAAATAATATACATATATATATATATATATATATTATATATATATAACATCACAACTTTCTTCATTCAACAGAAAGAAGCTTTAACTGAAGAGTCTGACATAAACTCTTATTTTCAAAATACAAGAACATTGTTGACATCAGTCTAATTTACCAGGATGGTAAATTATTTAACTTGTGTATCTTAACTGACAAACATAATTTTATTTTAATTTACCCGGAAGGTTACTAAGGTGACATTTAGAAAAATGTGAATTAATAAGTGGACATTTGAATCAGTTTCATGTTTTAATATAGTAATGTTTGAATACATATTGAGTTTTATTTGTAAATGTTTCTGTAAATGTAGAATAAAAACTTCATTTTGTGACCATTATCTTTAATTAGTTAACATATATCGTGGTGTTTCTTTATGTAAACCTTCAGTCACAGCAGAACATTCTCACACTGATTTCAGAACCACGGACAGAGCACTTTGTGCCATACAGAACCATTGATGGAGCATTTTATATTGATCAGCACCACGGATAGAGCATTGCGTATCGTTCAGAACTACTGAGAGCCTTTTGTGTCATTCATAACCATTAGGAGTATTTCCTTTCATTCAGAACCATAGACAGAGCATTCCGTGTCATTCATCACCACGTACAGAACCTTTCATTTCATCAAGCACCACAGAAAGAACCTTTTTGTGTCATTCAGAACCATGACAAAGCGTCTCATGTCATTAAGCACCATGGGAATGGCATTTTTATGTCATTCAGAACCACTGAGTATTTTGTGTCTTTCGGTACCACAGTAAGAACTTTTTGTGTCAATTAGAACCACGATAGAGTATTTTGTATCATTCAGCACCACCGACAGAACCTTTCAGATTATTCAGAACCTCGAACAGACCATTTCCTGTCATTCAGAACCATGGACAAAGCATTGCATGTCATTCAGAACCATGATAGAGTATTTTGTGTCATTCAGAATCACGGACAGAACCTTTCGTGTACTTAGGAACTTAGGAATGTGAGTATTTTGTGTAGTTTGGTCCTACAGACAGAACCTTTCGTGTTTTTTAGAATCAATGTGAGTTTTTTGTGTAGTCTGGTACCAGATACAGAACCTTTCATGTCATTCAGAATCACAGACAGAACCTTTTGCGTCTTTAAGCACCACGGACAGTCTCCCCAGTCGTTCAGAACCACGGACAGAACCTTTCATGTCATTCTGAATCAAGGACAGCGCACTTCTTGTCACTCAGAACCATGGATCATGTTTTTCAGAACCACGGACAAAACCCTCCGTGTCATTCAGCACCACAGACAGAACCTTTTGTGTCATTCAGAACCACGGACAGAACCTTTCATGTAATTGAGACCAAATGTTAGTATTTTGTGTAGTCTGGTACCAAAGACAAAGCCTTTTGTGTCATTCAGAACCACGGACAGAACTTTCCGCGTAATGAAGAACCAATGTTAGAATTTTTTGTAGTTTGGTACCACAGATAGAACCTTTCATGTCATTAAGAACCACGGACAGCGCACTTATTATCTTACAGAACCATGGACAGGGCCTTTCGTTTTCTTCAGAACCACGGACAGAACCTTTCGCGTAATTAAGACCAAATGTTAGTATTTTGTGTAGTTTGGTACCACGGACCGAACCTTTCGTATGAATCAGAACCAATGTCAGTTTTTTGTGTAGTCTGGTACCAAAGACAGAACCTTTCGTGTAATTAAGAACCAATATTAGTATTTTGTGTAGTTGGTACCGCAGACAGAACCTTTCATATCATTCAGAACCACGGACAGCGCACTTCTTATCAATCAGAACCACGGACAGAACCTTTCGTGTATTTCAGAACCACGGACAGAACCTTTCGCGTAAATGAGACCAAATGTTAATATTTTGTGTAGTTTGGTACCACAAACAGAACCTTTCGTATGAATCAGAACCAATGTGAGTTTTTTTGTGTAGTCTGGTACCAAATCCAGAACCTTTGTGTTATTCAGAACCACGGACAGCACACTTCTTATCACTCAGAACCACGGACTGAGCCTTTCATGTCATTCAGCACCACGGACTGAGCCTTTCATGTCATTCAGCACCACGGACAGAACCTTTCGCGTAATGAAGAACCAATGTTAGAATTTTTTGTAGTTTGTTGACATGGACAGAACCTTTCATGTCATTCAGAATCACGGACAGCGCACTTATTATCTTTCAGAACCATGGACAGGGCCTTTCGTGTATTTCAGAACCACGGACAGAACCTTTCGCGTAAATGAGACCAAATGTTAGTATTTTGTGTAGTTTCGTACCACGGAAAGAACCTTTCGTATGAATCAGAACCAATGTGAGTTTTTTGTGTAGTCTGGTACCAAATACAGAACCTTTCGTGTAATTAAGAACCAATATTAGTATTTTGTGTAGTTGGTACCACAGACAGAACCTTTCATATCATTCAGAACCACGGACAGCGCACTTCTTATCACTCAGAACCACGGACTGAACCTTTCGTGTATTTCAGAACCACGGACAGAACCTTTCGCCTAAATGAGACCAAATGTTAGTATTTTGTGTAGTTTGGTATCACGGACAGAACCTTTCGTATGAATCAGAACCAATGTGAGTTTTTTGTGTAGTCTGGTATCAAAGACAGAACCTTTTGTGTCATTCAGAACCACGGACAGCACACTTCTTATCACTCAGAACCACGGACAGAACCTTTCATGTCATTCAGCACCACGGACAGGACCTTTCGTGTATTTCAGCACCACGGACAGAACCTTTTGCGTAATGAAGAACCAATGTTAGAATTTTTTGTAGTTTGTTACCATGGACAGAACCTTTCACATCATTCAGAACCATGGACAGCGCACTTCTTTATCACTCAGGACCACGGACAGAACCTTTCGCGTAAATGAGACCAAATGTTAGTATTTTGTGTAGTTTCGTACCACAAACAGAACCTTTTGTATGAATCAGAACCAATGTGAGTTTTTTGTGTAGTCTGGTACCAAAGACAGAACCTTTCATATCATTCAGCACCACGGAGAGAACCTTTCGTGTTATTAAGAACCAATGTTTGAATTTTTTGTAGTTTGTTACCATGGACAGAATATTTCATGTCATTCAGAATCATGGACAGCGCACTTATTATCTTTCAGAACCATGGACAGAGCCGTTCCTGTATTTCAGAACCACGGACAGAACCTTGCGCGTAATTGAGACCAAATGTTAGTATTTTGTGTGGTTTGGTATCACGGACCGAACCTTTCGTATGAATCAGAACCAATGTGAGTTTTTTGTGTATTCTGGTACCAAAGACAGAACCTTTTGTGTCATTCAGAACCACGGACAGCACACTTCTTATCATTCAGAACCACGGACAGCGCACTTCTTATCACTCAGTACCACGGACAGAGCCTTTCGTGTATTTCAGAACCACGGACAGAACCTTTCATGTCCTTCAGCACCGCGGACAGAGCCGCCCGCCTCTCGCGCTCCCCCCGTGTCCTCAGAGCAGAGAGGAGGCACGCGGAGCCCGCCCGCCCGCCCGCCCGCGAGCCCCGTCCGCGCGGCCCGTGACTCCGTCAGAGAGCTGCATCTTTAAAACGGCGGCGGCAGGCGTCAGAGGAGCCCAGAGCGGGCTGAGCCGGAACCGCGGCTCGCGGAGGACTCTACCTACTTGTGGAGGAGAGCGCCGAGCATCAGCTGTTCCACGCTGGACTCTCATTGCTGGAAGTCGGGGCTGAGTCAGTCACATGACAGAACTGGAGGCAGAGCGCTAGAGAAAGGCTCAGCATTCGGGCTCGCACCGCCATACTGTATTTTGAGCCATTTCACATTTTTATTGCAACATTTTACTCCCGCTCGGTGAGTACATTTCCACTGGCCTTTTTTTTTCCCCTAAAGCATTTTTTGTCTTTTGAATTGCTCCCCCCTCTTTTTGTGGTTATTTTTCCTCCTTTTGCTGGTGTCTGAGTCGGGCTGTGACGCGGTGGTTTGGAGCGTTTTTCGCATCAAGTTTTGAGCATGCAGGCGTTCTGATCCAGCGCGGTAAACGGTGCGTGATCGGTCAGGATGCAGACAGACAGACAGACGGCAGCTGGAGCCGAACGGGTCGGTCGGTTTTTCCCACACGTTGCTGGTTTTTGATTTTTTGGGGGGTTTCTGTCGACTTTTGCAGTTGCTGTGCCCGGGTTTGCATTTTGCAGTGTTGTTTGTGATTTTGCTGTCTCGGGGGGAGTCCTCTGCTTTTACTTTTCTTTCTAAAAAAAAGGGAAACATTTTTAAGACGTTTTAACCTGATACTTTTCTTGCAGCTGAGCTCAAAGGTTGTGTTTTTTTTTTTCTTTTTTTTACTCCCTTTTTTTTGTGTTTCTCTCATTTTTTCCGTTATACTTTTACTGGTGTCAAGTATTTTTTTTTTTTTTTTCTTTTTGGATGTTTTTATTTTTCTGACTAGATTGTGTGGACGAGGGGAGTTTTGATTCTTGCGTTTTTTGTTTTCTATATCAACGAGGATGAACAGACTCTTTCCCTCTCGCAGGTATATCTATATCCTATATATCTATGTGTGTGTTTGCAATAAAGAATGAGGTGACAGAAATATGCACCTGTGGCTGACGTGTTATTTTGCAGGGAGGCACCTGAAGGGGCCATGATCGATCTGCACCTATAGAGACTGAAAATCACAGCAGATCTTTATGGAGTTCAATTGGAGTCAAAATTATTTGAAACCCAAATAAAACAAATTGGAAAAACTATTGGCGTTTGGCCAAAAACAAATAAATAATTAAACGTATTTTTTTCAGCTTCAAATGTTCTGTTATTCTAGGTTTCAACATTCAAAATTTAAACTTCAAAACTTTTTTTTTTAATAATTTTCTTTCTTTTTCGTTTTCGAAACTGAAAATTTCAGTTTCAAAACTTTTGGCTCATTGTGGCGCGGCGGGGCGGAGCTAGCACGATGGACCAATCGAAATCGATGAGGGTGGTAACTTCAGTCCTGGTGCATTCACTGACTACGGAGCTATTTTAGGGCCATAAATACTTAATTCCAAACTAACACAAATTAAAAAAAAAAAACAATATTGGGTGTAAATAAAAAAAACAAACAAATAAATCCAATTTAAATGTCCAAAACTTTTTGCTATTTTAAAACCTAATTATTTTCAGCTTCAAACGTCCAATTTTTAAGGTTTCAAAACTCAAAATTTAAATTTCCAAACCTTTTTTTTTTCTGCACTCAACTCTTTTCAGATCTAAAAGTTTCAGCTTCAAAATGTTTGGCACGTTGGGACGGGGCTAACACGAAGGACCAATCAATATCGATGAGGGTGTTAACTTCAGTCACGGTGCATTCACTGACTCTGATATGGAGCTATTTTAGGGCCATAAATACTTAAAACCAAACTAACACAAATTAAAAAAAAAATATATATATATTGGGTGTTTGGCCAAATAAAAAAACAAACAAACAAATAAATACAATTTAAATGTCCAAAACTTTTTGCTATTTTAAAACCTAATTATTTTCAGCTTCAAACGTTCAATTTTTTAGGTTTCAAAACTCAAAATTTAAATTTCCAAACCCTTTTTTTCTGCACTCAACTCTTTTCAGATCTAAAAGTTTCAGCTTCAAAATGTTTATCCCTGTTGTGGCGCGTTGGGGCGGGGCTAACATGAAGGACCAATCAAAATCGATGAGGGTGTTAACCTCAGTCCTGGTGCGTTCACTGACTCTGATATGGAGCTATTTTGGAGCCAAAAATATTGAAACCCAAATAAAACCTTTTTTAAAAAATTGTCGGTGTTTGGCCGAAAAAAAAAAGGTTAAATGTCCAAATCTTTTAACTATTTTAAAATACAATTAATTATTTTCAGCTTCAGATCTTCCATTTTTTAGGTTTAAAGCAAAAAAAAAATTAATTTCAAAACTTTTTTTTTCACTTTCAACTCTTCTTTCTGAATCTGAAAATTTCAGTTTCAAAACTTTTGGCCCCATTGTGGCGCGTTGGGGCGGGGCTAACACACAGGACCAATCAAAATCGATGAGGGTGTTAACTTCAGTCCTGGTGCATTCACTGACTCTGATACGGAGCTATTTAAGGGCCAGAAATATTTGTAAACCAGAAACATTTTTTTAAAATAAATATTGGTATTTGGCCAAATAAATGTTTTTTAATGTCCGAAACATTTAACTATTCTAAAATGAACAATTATTTTCAGCTTCAAATGTTCAAATTTTGTAGGTTTCAAAACTCCAATTTTCAATTTAAAAACTATTTTGGGTTTCATTTCTTTTTTTTATGTTTTCTAACCTAAAATTTCTGTTTTTAAAACGTTTATTTGGTACATTGGGGCGGGGCTAGCACAAAAGACCAATCAAAATTGATGAGGGCGGTAACTTGAGTCCGTTGGTGCGTTCACTGACTCTGAGAACTGTGATCAGTACGGTCAGAAAATGTCTGTAGTGTCTGTACTATCATAGTCTGAAACTGTCCCAAGACGGTTCCAAAAGGCCGTTGTGGTCCGTTCATGGCGCCATCTCATTATGTTAAATACAGGCGGAGAAAACGTCTTTATGCTTTTGAAATTTTAAGATTCGAAAACGAAAAAAAATAGAGTTGAAAGTGAAAAAAAAAAGTTTTGAATTTGAAATTTTGAGTTTTGAAGCTTAAAAAATGGAGCATTTGATGCTATTAAAATATAACAAAGTTTCATTTAGAAGAGCAATTTTCCTTTTTTTTAATATTTGTTTAATTTGGATTTCAAATAATATTGGCAGATGCAAAAAAACTCACCAGAAATAAATAAAAAGAAAGGATGTACAAAACATAAATATCCTTCACAAACTGACATCAGCTTTATGCATTAAAACAATCTGATTTAGCATGAAAGAATAGAGCTACTGATGGCTCTAAAAGAGGACTTAATGTGAATTAATCCCTTCAGATTACCGGTGCGCTGCAGAAACAACCTTATGGATACGATGGAGTCCTAGAAATAAAAAGCTTGCAAACAACAACAGCAGCAGCTGGATTCTTTGCTTTGGAGCCACATCTGTGCAGGAAAATCGTCAATTATCTGTCATGTTTTTGGTCTTTGCAGGACAGAACGCCGCCTCTGTCGGCGTGACACGGCGTGCTCGTAAAGCACACGCGAGCGGGACCATTAGGTCTGAGTATAGACTGTTAAGTTTCAGTGTCATTAAACAGGCTGCCACAGTAGATCACCGTCAGGTCAGCTTTAATGTGCTGAAATGGGATAATGTTAGAGCTCCAGTTTTTTTCTTCTTTTTTTTTTTTTAATAAGGCTGAATGATTACAGCAATTAAGCAGAAGCGTTTGATCAGACGGTGAAGGCTTTATCAGGGATCGATTTCCCTGTTCCGTAAAGCAGATGTAGATGGAGAGATACGGGATGTTTCCACGTGTGGGCATCACTCTGTTTGCGAGATGTTTTGGAGAAAACTTTCCTTTTTTTTTTCTTTTTCAAACCTTTTGTTTAGTTTTTAGCCAAACGAAAGATGGTTTCATTCATCAGCTTTTCCCGCCTCTCCCGCTAAGCATCATGATGGAGTCCATTACGACCTGCAGTGCGGTGTCGCCCCTCAGGCGGGTTCTCTGTTATCTGGGCCGAGCCAGAGCTGCAGCGGAGACTTCCAGAGAGGTGTGATAGCTCATGTGTGCCTATACCTCTGCCGGCATGAATAAAACATCAGGCGGGAGGCGGCCGCATGCATCCAGCGTGTGCAGAGCGGGAGGCTGCGACGGCGTGCTTGTAGCTGTGAGTGGACGTTCAGCTTAAGAGACTCGGAGAAAAGCGGGTCATGTGTAGAAGGAGGGCCGTCTACAGGTGCAACGAGTTCAGATTTGATGCTATTTGTCATGAAAATGACTAAAATTTTAATAAAAACAGGATCTTAAAAGCCTTTTAATCTAAAAATGTGGGAATAAGGCCTTAAAAAGCAATTAAAAGTCTTAAACTTTGAAATGTTGGTCTTAAAATTAGTGCAACTTTTCAGCATGAATTTTTAAAACTTTAGATCAGGAGTGTCAAGCCTGAGAAGATAAAAATGTTTTGGACACTCTAAACTAAGATGTTATAACTTTAAAGAAGTAATATATTTATAAATTAGATATATAGTATTTACTTGTGATAATACTAGTGTAAATGCTGCAAGCTGAAGATGCTAGTGCTGATAGCTGAAGATGCTGAAGCTGATAGCCAATAAAAATATTAGCTGAATACCAAATTATTCTTAAAAACAAAAAGAAAAAGGAAAAAAAAAAACTTAGGTCGGCCAAAACAGCTAGCATGTAGCTGAAAATTAGCAAAACTTCAACACATCCTTAAAAAATGAAAAAAAAAAGCCTTCATTAGCCCAAAAAGCTAGCACGTAGCTGAAATATTAGCTAAACTGCCTAAAACAGCCTAAAAAATAAAAAAAAGTCTAATTTATCCAAAACAGTTAGCATGGAGCTGAAAAATAGCTAAACTTCAAAATATCCTTAAAAAAATGAAAAAAAGCTTAAATTAGCCAAAACAGCTGAAATGTAGCTGAAATATTAGCTAAACTCCAAAACAGCATAAAAATAAAAAAGTCTAATTTAGCCGAAACAGTTAGCATGTAGCTGAAAACTAGCTAAACTTCAAAATATCCTTAAAAAATGAAAAAAAGCCTTTATTAGCCCAAAAAAAAGCAAGTTAGCACGTAGCCACTGAAATATTAGCTGAAAACTGGCTGCAAAACAGTCTTACCATAAAAAAAAAAAAAAGTCTAATTTATACCGAAAGTCAGTTAGCATGTAGCTGAAAAATAGCTAAACTTCAAAATATCCTTAAAAAAGTGAAAAAAAAAAAAAAAAAAGCACGTTCTTAAATTAGCAGCCAAAACAGCTGAAAAAGTAGTTGAAAAATGTAGCTAAAACTCCGCCAACAACAGCCCTTAAAAAATAAAAAAAAAAACTTCTAATTAGCCCAAAACAGCTGAATGTAGCATTGCTTAACTCCAAAAACTAGCAAAAAAAGTCTAAAAAAACCAAAATATCCCCTAAAAAATGAAAAACTAAAAAAAAAAAAAAAAAAAAAAAAGCCTTTATTAGCCAAAAAAGCTAGCACGTAGCTGAAATATTAGCTAAACTGCAAAACAGTCTACGAAAAAAAGTCTAATTTATCCGAAACAGTTAGCATGTAGCTGAAAAATAGCTAAACTTCAAAATATCCTTAAAAAAGTGAAAAAAAAGCTTAAATTAGCCAAAACAGCTGAAATGTAGCTGAAATATTAGCTAAAAAACAGCATAAACAACAGATAAAAAAAGTCTACATTACAAAACATGTGAAGGCGCATGTAGCTGAAAACTAGCTAAACTTCAAAATATCCTTAAAAAAATGAAAAAAAAAGCCTTTATTAGCCAAAAAAGCTAGCACGTAGCTGAAATATTGGCTAAACTGCAAAACAGCCTAAAACTTTTTTCAAAAAAGTCTAATTTAGCCAAAACAGCTAGCATGTAGCTGAAAACTAGATAAACTTCAAAATAGCCTAAACAATCTTAGTTAATTCCAAAACAGTCCAAAAAGCTAACAGAATGACAATATTTAAAACTTTAAAACTGTAACTTTTTGACATAATCATGACTAATAAAAAGGCAGGAATATTATTCCAGAATAAATAAATTTAAACCTTAAATAACTTTCAATATTTTACTCTCCATAAAATATATTTTGTTAAAAGTCTACAAGTTAGAAAGAAGATAACATCGGGTCGGATCTGGCTGAATTTTACTGAAATTTGAACTGTAATTCACTGACAAGTAATTGTTGTGAAATTCAATAATTTCTTTTTTCTTTCATCCATAAAGCCGAGACATAAGCAGAGAAATGAGTCTTAATTTTTCATTTGTAAGGTCTTAAAAAGTATTGAATTGAACACGAAGAAACGTGCAGGAACCCTGAAAAAGTTATTTTTTAAGTTTTCACTTATCGGTGATCTGAAGGAATTTCAACTATACTTGTGATTCTGTGAGGAATCAGAACTTCCTGACCCGTTGAATCCATTCCAGAACAGAGTTCCAGCGTCCAGCCTTCACTTCCTTTCATAAAACAGATTCCTCTCAGAGGAAGTCTCAATGTTTGAGCTGAAGGTGTCCAAGGTGTTTCAGACCATTGACTGTATACGAGAACTGGACTGAGTGAGTGTGATGTCATTCATAAAAAATGGTTTACTTCCGGTTCCAAACAAAAGAAGTCAATTCTGTTTTTGCGATGTGGACGCTCATGTTGGAGCCAGAGATGAGTCTAAGTCGGTTTCTATGGCGACCACTCTGACCAATCAGTAGTGAGCATGTTTGAAAGCCTTAGGCTCCACCTATTTTTATAGCAGCATCTTATTGGTCTGTTTATAACTGGAATATTTTGAAATACAGAAAAAAAAAAAATGATCACGAACGTTTGCGAGGAGCCACTTCCTGTTTGGAACCTCAGGGGGGAGGGGCCACTCGGTCCAGTTCTCAGACAGTTGTCTGGATCGTCCGCGGGGAAAGGCGCCTGAGATGAGGGCGAACGCCGAGCGCCGGCGAGACTAAACGGGAACAGGAAGTAAGGGTTGTCCTTAACATTCGGTGGAATTTGAATATGCCCCTCCCCCTTAGCATGAGTACGTATGGTAAATCAATTTTTAATTCTTCTAGACAGATGAAAAAATTGGTTAATTTAAAGTCAACTGTCCTAGAGAAATAAATAAAATGAAAATTAATGTTGATCATTTTAACGTCAGTAATTCACTATTTTCTAAAAAAAAGTTACAAAATATACAGATTTCCTTCAAGGACACCATTTCCCACAATGCATTGTAGCCGGCTTGCAGATTTCGCCCTGCACCGTTTCCTCGTAATACTTTTATGATGTGATGTCAGAGCAAAAACTACCCAGCATGCACCACCATCCAGGCGATCTGTGTCCACCTGTAAATCTATTTGCTTTGTCCAAATTCCCATCCTGACTAATAAAAACTTAGAGTGCAGGACTATCTAGTCCTCTGGATTTTTAAAGCAATTTGGACCCCATGTTCACTACTATTTTTATTTTTTTTAGCGGCAAATTTAAAATAACAGATTTCACAAAGTGAAAATCGAATCAATGAGAATATTTCACTGGAATCTGCTGCGTTCTGATGGTGAAAAGGTGGATAGTTTGGTAAAAAATTACATTTAAACACCTTTTTTTGCAAAAATGGTTCCGACGCAATGCATTGTGGTCTATATTTGCTAATCTAGTGATGCGTTGGGACTCGATTTTGGAATTGTAGATTCGTACAGGTCAAGAAAAATGGCGAATCAGGGGTTGTCAAAAGAGTTGTGGCCCTCAATAAATCATAATTATTGTTTTTTCTTTTTTTTTTGGACGCTGCTGATCCATCTGTTTATTAATCGTTCATTGTTATGTGCTTCCATAATAAAGTCTCTTTCATAAATTGCGTTTCTTATGCTAAGTTAGCCAAACAAAGATCATTTTTTAACACAAAAGTTGTTGTTTTATGTAGAATACGTGAAAAAATGTGCAAATATGAACAAAAAACTCCCCAGAATAAAGTCTATCATAATTATCCACCTTCTTTAATACGGAACATAGAGCGACGTGTGAGAGCGGGGAAATAAAATCTGGCAGGAGGAACAAACCCTGGCATAACACCGGAGTAGAAAGTATTGTCTGATGTTGACCAAAAGTGAGGATATTTGTTGCTCTGTTAACTGTACAAATGACATTTTTCTGGTCTTAAAATATTTTTTTCATCGAAAGTTTAATCTTATTTCATTTTTTTTTTTTTTAATATGAAGTTATTTAAAATGAATCTAATGTCTGGTAATAAGGTTAAAGATCATGGTTGAACTTTCAGGAAAAATATTTGTGAATTTTTGTTGAACTTTCATTAAAAATCTCAAAAATGTTTTCTGCTTCAACCTTGAAGCTGTTTGGAGCCACACTGGAGCACGTTTCAGCTTCAGAAATGAAAGTCAAAACAGAAAATGGCAAAAATAATTCAACTATTTTAAAAAAAAGGAGAAAGTTGGATGAATTTAAGCTATTTTAGTCAGCATTTATACTATAGTGACTCTTGCTGCTTTCTGTATGTTTTTCAGAACGTAAAAACTTCATCAAACTTTCAGCAATCTTGTTATCAAAAAGTTCAGCTTTTTTTCAGGACATTACTGAATGTATTTTTGGTACTTAAAAACTCTTTAGGTTTATAAATTTTAAGTTGATTAAAAACAAACCTTTAAATATATTCATAAACTGTTTTCATCTTTTATAATATATTTAAAAATATTGGTGTTTAGCAACATGCTAACGTTTTTGGCTAATTTGTTATCTGTTGGTGTTTTTTGTGGCTAATTTAGAGTTTAGCTTCTATTGTAGCAACAGGCTAACATTTTATGCTTTTTTCTTATCTACTAGGGTTTTTTATGCTAGTTTAGCTTCTATTTAGAGACATGCTAATGTTTTTGGCTAATTTTCTATCTACTGAGGTGTTTTTAGGCTAATTTAGGGTTTATTTTAGCAAGAGGCTAACGTTGATGGCTAACTTATTGACTAGTGGGCTTTTTTTTTAGGCTAATTTAGAGTTTAGTTTCTATTTTAGTAACGTTTTTGACTACTTTACTTTCAAATTTTATAATATTTTGGAGTTTAGCTAGCATTTAAGCAATTTGTTAGCTTTCTTTGACTAATTTGACATCTACTGAGGGTTTTTCTTTTAAATATATTTTGGAGTTTTGCTTCTATTGTAGCAAAAGCTAACGTTTTTTGCCAATTTGTTATCTACTGGAGTTTTTATGCTAGTTTAGTGTTTAGCTTCTATTTAGCAACCTGCTAACACTTTTGCCTAATTTGTTATCTGTTGGTGTTTTTTGTGGCTAATTTAGAGTTTATCTTCTATTGTATCAACAGGCTAACATTTTATGCTTATTTCATATCTACTAGGTTTTTATGCTGGTTTAGAGTTTAGCTTCTATTTAGAAACATGCTAACATTTTTGGCTAATTTTCTATCTACTGAGGTGTTTTTAGGCTAATTTAGGGTTTATTTTAGCAAGAGGCTAACGTTGATG
Source organism: Oryzias javanicus (assembly GCA_003999625.1). Taxonomy (NCBI): domain Eukaryota; kingdom Metazoa; phylum Chordata; class Actinopteri; order Beloniformes; family Adrianichthyidae; genus Oryzias; species Oryzias javanicus. The sequence goes on along the minus strand of CM012456.1, from coordinate 4,154,979 downwards.
GCTAACTTGTTATCTAGTGGGCTTTATTTTAGGCTAATTTAGGGTTAAGTTTCTATTTTAGTAACGTTTTTGACTACTTTACTTTCAAATTTTATAATATTTTGGAGTTTAGCTAGCATTTAAGCAATGTGTTAGCTTTCTTTGACTAATTTGACATCTACTGAGAGTTTTTTGTATATTTTGGAGTTTAGCTTCTATTGTAGCAAAAGGCTAACGTTTTTTGCCAATTTGTTTTCTACTGGAGTTTTTATGCTAGTTTAGTGTTTAGCTTATATTTAGCAACATGCTAACACTTTTGGCTGATTCTTTATCTGTTGGGGTTTTTGTGGCTAATTTAGAGTTTACCTTTTATTTTAGCAACATGCTAACGTTTTTGAGTAAATTTTAGACTATTTAGTAGTTTAGCTAGTATTTAAGCAACGTGTTAGCTTTTTGGGCTAACTTGACGTCTACTGAGGTCACTTCATGCTAATTTGGAGTCAAGTTAATATTTTCGCATTATGCTAACGTTTTTGGCTAATTTTCTCTCTAGTGAATTGTTTTTTTAAGCTGATTTAGAGTTTATTATAGGATTATATTTTGGAGTTTAGCTAGTATTTAAGCAACATGCTAGCTTTTGTGGCTAATTTGACATCTACTAAGGTTTTTTTGGGGGTTAATTTGCAGTTTAGCTCATATTTTATCAACATACTTTTTCCAAAATTGGCATGTATTAAGGATTTCAAAGCAATTTTTTGAACAAATTTTTCAGAGATTTAGGTCAACTTCAGCGCTCTTTCATTGCTTTTTAACTAAATTTCTAGTATTTTAGCAAATTTAACATTTTGCAAATAGCTTTTGCATTTTCACATTTTTTGCAAATCCTTACAGAAATTGAAATAAATTGCGTCACCATTTTCAGCAAAAACTTTTAGCGACTACTTTCAGCAAAAAGCATTCACACTAGCATTATATTTACAATTTATTTAGACTTGACGTGTTTTCTTGCTCTTTTACACACTGAGTTTTATCCATCTGAAAACATGAAGTCACACTCTCCATTCAAAGCAATTAAACTCCTGTCTGCAGAGGGGGGGGGGGTCAGGCTGAGCGACCTCCCGTGAAAAGCTCTGCACAGGCACGCTCACGAATTTAAAACCTGAAATTATATTTATATATATATATGTATTATTTCTTGCCCTGCAAAAAGCTGCAGGAGAATAGACAGAAAATATTGTTTTCTTGGCAACAATCTCTCTTGACCTTGAATTAAATGCAGCAAAAACAAGACGCACGCTGAGCGCTGCTGCGTGTTCCTCCACGAGAAATGGCTCCGAGCTGTATTAGTGCTGTTAAATTGGGGCCAGTTAGGCTGCAATTATGTTTTCCTTTATGGCAAGTGAGCTAATTTGAAGAGAAATTACTTTCTCCTCTTCAGAGGGGAAATACGGTTTGTTCTGTCCGATTAGGAGTAACGTATATTCACAAACGGAGCTTTACATGTCACTTAACAACGTCCTGTTAGAAAGGCGGGGCGGGCGGGATCTATCGATCCAACTAACCTGATGACTTGCAGGCCACACGTGTCAGACTGAGTTAACGTTTACAGCACAATTTTCTAATCAAGTTCTTATCAAATTACGCCGAGCAGCAGAATCACGTGGGATCAGAGAGAATTCGTTTTGAGATTACGTATTGATTTCTACCTGGTTACACATACAATAAGTTTAGGGGGTTTATTTTTTTTTTTTTTTATATATCTGAGGTTTTCTGCTTTCCGCAATTAATGTGCGGTTTGTGAAAATGGGATTTCAGTGGAGACGCAGCATCAAACTAAACTTCTCGGGATATTAATGCGTGTCTCTCCCATCAGTCGGCCGACTACCATCATTAAATTTTAACCCTCGGGCAGCAAAAATCCCCGCTTTTCTTCCTAAGGCCTGTCTTCTTTATCAAAAAAAATATATATTAAAGGAGGAGTGATGCCTCATACATATAAATGTATGGCGTTGTGTTTGAAATGTCGTGGCAGAGGGCCTGAAAGTAGCACCATTGTGTAGAGCACGTGTCAAAGTCAAGGCCCGGGGGCCGGATCCGGCCCTCCAGGTAATTATATCCGGCCCTCCAGATCATTTTATTTTATTGTTATTAATGGCCCAATGTTATCTTGCGCTTATGTCTAACTTGTATAGTTTTGACAAAATATATTTTTATGGAGAGTAAAATATAGAAAGTTATTTAAGGTTTAAGTTGATTTATTCTGGAATAATATTCCTGCCTTTTTATTATTCATTGTTTTGTTAAAAAGTTACGTTTTAAAGTTTTAAAAATGGGCATTCCGTCACTTTTTTGGACTATTTTGGCATTTACTAAGATTTTTTGGCTGTTTTGGTGTTTAGCTAAAAATTCAGCTACATGCTAGCTGTTCTGGCTAATTTAAGCTTTTTTGTTAAAGTTTTTTTGTCCATTTTGGTGTTTAGCTAATATTTTCTATATGTTCTGGGTAATTAGAGCTTTTTAAATGTTTTTTTTAGGCTATTTTGGAGTTAGCCTAATATTTACATGCTAGCTTTTGTTTTGTTTTTTTCGTTTTTTAGGCTAATTTGGCATTTAGCTAATATTTTAGCAGGCTATCAGCTTTGGTGTTTTGTAGCTATCAATTTTAGCATCTTCAGCTATCAGCACTAACATTTTCAGCTGCCAAATTCAGCTTACGCATTCACACTAGCATTACCGCAGGCAATGCTATATATCTAGTTCATAATTATATTTAAAAGTTACGGTTTTAAAGTTTTAAAAATTTAGTTTTAATATTCAATAAATGTTTATCCTGTTCGGCCCGCAAACTAAGTTGTGTTTTGGATTCTGGCTCCTTGTGCGATTGAGTTTGACACCCCTGGTGTAGAGGAAGAGGAGTTTTTGTATTTTTAGTTCAGCACAATCTGTGACGTAGCCACTCCAATCATCTTCTGACTAAACATTCAATGTTCTTGACAGTTTTTCCCCAAAAATAATAATAATTTTCTATAGTTTCTGCAGAATTAAATCAGAAATATTTGCCTCTGAGTTAACGTTGAGTAAGCTTGCACTCATTTCCCATCATCCCTGTGTTTGCACTCTCTCCCACTGGCTTACAGCCCCTCAAAAAACCCTAATTTAAGAGTAGCGGTGAAACAAAATAAAATGATCCAGATTCCACCTCAGACGAGGTTCGTGGATCTATTTGTCTGCAGGTGGATGCACCAGAAAGGGGCGGAGTTTCTGCAGCTACAAGCTTTTTCAAACAGATTTTTTTCTATTTTTAGTCTTGCTTTGCCAGGATTGGAAAAAAGAAACACTTAAAATAAGACAATCATATATGTTCTCCATCATGAGAAAATGACAGAAGAACATGTTAGAAATACTAAAAGACTATTTTCGTTGTTGTGGGTCGTTAAAGGGTAACCAAACTCTAAATCAACTTATTTTTATCTGTTGATCTTTATAAATGGGGCTTTAAAAGACCATCTAACAGTCATTGCCAAATTTTTGATTAAAAAAATCATTTAATTCTTGAAAATATAGTCAAAAACTGTCTGTGTGCTGCCCCCTACAGGTTGAAATTAGGTATTACAGTTGAATTTTGTGATTGGTCAAACCATGTAAGTTTCAGAAGTCTGATCTGCAGCTTCAAAAATGATAACAATCTTGCCCCAAAGCCCCGCCCCTCTGACTGGATTATCACATTTCAGCAGTGGGCGGAGTCAGCCTCCAACCTCCCTGTTTGGTTATCTTTTGCAGCACACAGACGGTTTTTTTGACCATATTCTCAAGAATTAAACAAGTTTAATTTAAATTGTCAAAAAAAATTGCAAATACCACTAGACCGCACTTTTAAAACCCAATTTTTAGAAGTCAACAACCAAAAAGTTTGGTGACCCTTTAAAGGGGCCCTAACATGATTTTCCTCAGCCTTTCAGAGTGAACTATATCCATTTATATGATCATATATAACATTTGGAACCCTAAAAAAACAAATTATTTATGAAATATTTGTTATTTTGCATGACTTTTTTTTTCCTACCCGGAAGTAAAATAACATTTTAAAGAATTAATAAGAAATGCACGAAGGGATTAAAATATCGCTATGGGGTTCTACCATTAATGCCTGTTGTCTCAAATATGCGACAAACAAACTCAGCTAATACTTAAAAGGTGGAAATAAATTCAGGCGTTAAGGGGTTAAAGTGAGGAATGAACATTATAATACACTCAAAAGTTGGTTTTTCATGGTATGTCATAATCCCTTTATAAGTGCATCTCAAAACTGTACAAATTTAAAAGTAAAACAATAATAATCAGATGAGAGATGAAGGAAAATTGTTAAAGCAGATTTTAACAGGTCGGTTCATAGTTGAGATCAAAATAGCCTTTTTGATTATTTCTTTTTTGTGAAGCAGACGAAAACAATGACATTTAAAAGGATCATATTTGCGATAAACAAGCTCCATTTTGCAGACGTATATAGATCCATGAACGTCTTTGTTACAGCTCGATAGCTCTGATATCGCTCGCCGTTTTAGTTCCAGCTATAAAGTTACACTGGAGTTGAGATGGGCTGTAAGCTAGCGGGAAAGAGCGGCCCCACCCACAACTCAAAGATGAATTTCTACTGCTGCTCTGCAGAAACTATGTCCTAGAAAACGACACTTTGTTTTTGTTTTTTTAAATTTTGGCTAAAAATTATGGAGTCTCGAAAAGAGCCAAAATTAAATAAATATATATTCAACATTTATTTATTTATTTAATGGTGTATATATTTATTTAATTTTGGCTCTTTCGAGACTCCATAACAAACATCATACTTATGATTAAAAAACCTCTGGAAACCTTTTGGAAATTGATCGAAATGTTAAAATCAAATTTTTTAACAAGTTTTTAACAATATCATATTTTTTTATTTAATTTTGGTCTAAAATAACATAAATAAACCCAAATCCTAACAGCTCTTGTGTAAGTCTTTTCTGTGGTTTTCTCCCAGCTGTATTTTTAGCATGGAGATGAACAAAACTGACAGATTGAGCTGCGCTTTTTCTGCCTCATATTGTGCGTTTAAGTGGATGTGAGAGAAAAAAAAAAAAAAAGGAGGCGGCGAAGTGGCGGAGAGCCTCCCGAAGCAGGTGGCGGAGCCCTCCAGATGCCGCGCAGACGCAGCGAAGCAGATAATGTCCTGCCTAGATTACCTCAGGGACCTTGATTACGGCGGAGAGTCCCCCTCCGGGTCAGCTCCAAGCTGGTTCTGCAGCGATCAGCTGTTCCCGGCGCCGTCCTGCAGGCCTCAGCTGTCTCTCACCTGCCCCAGACCCGTTTCAGCCGCGCAGACCCCCATTACGCCGAAGATTACCTCCCTGTATCATGACGGACGCGTTTGCGAGTTCAACTACGCTCGCATGTTTGCTGGAGCGGCTTTGAGGGGGAAGATTCTGGGGCTGAGGCCCGGTCCGAGCCCAAGAGGTGTCGGGATCACGGTAGTGTAGAATAAAAACAACCAAAAGCTAAAATAAATCTGATCTAAACAAGGATTCAAAGCACAGACGGACTTCAAGGCTTTAAGCCTGAAAGCGAAACAGAAAAGACGCATAAAGAAGAACAAAATGACAAAACGACAGGAAGTAAAAATGAATAAAACTGTCAAGAATGTCTAACGAAAAGCAAAAATTAACACCAATGAGAAAATGTTGTAAAATGATGCATCAAACAAGTTTTACTTCACTGAGAAAGTTTAGTCTGTCAGAGTAAAATATCTTTCCTTTGGCACGCTAAAGAATGAATTATTTATAAAATATTAGTTATTTTTGTGAACTTTTTCCTCACGCGAGAAAAAGAAGACTCAATTTCTGAGGCTCCGCCCACTTTGACGTCATCCTTGACCCGACCTCGGCAGCGTGTTTGCATTTCAAACAAATAACATCCAATTTTTGCGACTTTTGTGCACAGCGGAGAAAGGGTGTGCTAGCCTGGGGGCGGAGTCTTCCGGGAAGGGGCGGTTCCCCACTTTGTGATGTCACAATGTGAGAACACACTTGTTTTTATGGGTATGGGAGGGGCTCATGGAGCATTTTTAGTTGAAGCGGAGTTAACCAAACATGGGAGCGAGAATGTGTAGAAAGAACATGATGGTCATTCAGCTGAAAATGTTTATTTTTAAAAGAATTACAATAATCCTTTCAGATTAAAATATATCCAAATACAGACAGTATATGATCTTAGGCTCACTTAAGAATTAATTATTGATGAAAAATTAGGTATTTTTATCCACTTCTTCTCTATGCGGAAGTGAGACGACTCAATCTCCAAGGCTCCGCCCATTTCATGACATCATCCTAGAGCCGGCCCCCGAAACGCAAACAAATAACAGCCAAACTTTTGCAAAAATGCATATTAAACATATATGATAAAAGCATTTAGGCGATCGTTGTGTTAGCCTGGGGCGGAGCTGGCAGCGCAGACTCTTCCTGGAAGGGGCGGTTCCCCACTTTGTGATGTCACAATGTGAGAACACACTTGTTTTTATGGGTATGGGAGGGGCTCATGGAGCATTTTTAGTTGAAGCGGAGTTAACCAAACATGGGAGTGAGAATGTGTAGAAAGAACATGATGGTCATTCAGCTGAAAATGTTTATTTTTAAAAGAATTACAATAATCCTTTCAGATTAAAATATATCCAAATACATGACAATATATGATCTTAGGCTCACTAAAGAATGAATTATCTATGAAAAATCTAGTATTTATGTCCACTTTTTCCCTATGCGAAAGTAAGACGACTCAATTTCCAAAGCTCCACCCATTTCATGACATCATCCTAGATCCGGCCCCCGCCACGCGTTTGCGTTTCAAACAAATAACAGCCAAGATGCATATTAAGTATATATGATAAAAGCATTTCAGCGATCATTGTGTTAGCCTGGGGCGGAGCTAGCAGCGCGGACTCTTCCTGAAAGGGGCGGTTCCCCACTTTGTGATGTCACAATGTGAGAACACACTTGTTTTTATGGGTGTGGGAGGGGCTTATTGAGCATTTTTAGTTGAAGCGGAGTTAACCAAACATGGGAGTGAGAATGTGTAGAAAGAACATGATGGTCATTCAGCTGAAAATGTTTATTTTTAAAAGAATTACAATAATCCTTTCAGATTAAAATATATCTGAATACATGACAGTATATGATCTTAAGCTCACTAAAGAATGAATTGTCTATGAAAAATCTAGTATTTTTGTCCACTTCTTTTTTATGCGGAAGTAAGACGACTCAATCTCCAAGGCTCCGCCCATTTCATGACATCATCCTAGAGCCGGCCCCCAAAACACAAACAAATAACAGCCAAACTTTTGCAAAAATGCATATTAAGCATATATGATAAAAGCATTTTAACGATCGTTGTGTTAGCCTGGGGCGGAGCTAGCAGCGCAGACTCTTCCTGGAAGGGGCGGTTCCCCACTTTGTGATGTCACAATGTAAGAAAGTGTTAAAGGGGCTGGTGCTCACATAGGATTTTTTATAGGATGTGAATGTCGCAAAATACCACTTTTGGTTTATTATAGTGAGGAATTAACACTATATTACACTTAAAAGCTAACTACGGGCAGACTCCGGCCCGGGGGCCAATATGTGGCCCAGTTACCTATTCGATCTGGCCCTTTAAACTGCAATAAATCACAATATGAATCCTTAATAATTTCTTGTTTTACCTGTAATTCTCCACATAGATGGTGAAATTTTGAACTTTTTATTTACAGAAAATTAAATATGTTGTTTTTCAAACTTTCATGTGTTTTCTTTAATTTGAAAAGAGATTTTTCCGATTTTACGTTAATTTAGTACAAAGCGCGATAAGGAATTTTACTGGGATTTGGGAAGTGTCAAACTCAACCACGCATGGGGCCAAAATCCAAAACACACCTTAGGTCCGAATAAGAAAAACCTTTATTTGAGCGCACTAAAATAACATTTTTGAAACTTTAAAAATGTAACTTTTTAACATGAATTTGAATAAAAGCAGACAGGAATATTATTACAGAATAACTTTCAACATTTTACCGTCTGTAAAATATTTATTTTGTCAAAACAAGCATATTTAATATAATACAATAATTTGACTAAAGAAGTAATTCAGAAAAGCAAATTTAACCCTTCAACGCCTGAATTTATTCCCAGTTTATTCTCTTTTGAATACATAATACGTTTATGTAATTTTATAGCTAATTTGTTTTGTCGCATAGTTGATAATAAACACAATTTTTATCCGATTCTCTCTTTCAATAATGCCTATAAATTCACAAATGCTGACGTTTTTGTTGATCCTCGTATTTGTGGACAGGCAGACAGGCTCTCTGGAAGTTTCCCCCCCCCCGAGTAGATAGTCGGAGGAGGTATAAACTGAAACGGAGAATAAAGAGATATTTCCACACAGAGGCGCCTTGACTGAGAGACTCACGGGGAGCGTGACCTCAATTTTCAGCGTCTGCCGCTGGGAAAGCACAGGAGCGCTCCGGGAGCAAAGCTAGCGCGGCTAGCCTGCTAGCGTGTGCTCCCGGGGGCAAAATGATGTCCGCGGAGCAAATCTTTTATGTTTCTTCCAACAATTGCTGCCTTTGAGGAGGCAGTGACCGTGCAAAGGCGGTCCCGACTCGAAAAGTTTGATTTATGGAGCAGATTTAGGGGGAACTTTGCTGCTTCTTCAAGTCTGAGTCGGTAGCGCCGCGCTCGCTAACACGTTCCAGCAGTCGTTTCACTTCCCTCCTTAGCAACAACAGAAAAAAAGCAATCAAGTGTTGAGACGTTAACAGCTTGTTGACATCTCGCAGCGAGGCGCGGTCTATCAGGTGTGTGTAAATAAGGCTTCATTCTCCGTATTGATTTTTGTTCCACGTTTTGACATTTCAGGGAATGGAGCACGCTGTGGCGTGTTTGCAGGATTACCGACAACCTTTATTTCTGTTTCCAATTTTTGGGGTTTTAAAAACTACAAAATGGAATAAATCCTACAGGAGAAAAAAAGATGTAATTGTTATTTTCTGGTAAACACACTTAAAAAAATCACTTAAAAGGTATGTTATGTTATGTACACACATCAATAAAACATTTATTTTCCTGTTAATTAACATTTTATGAAAGACTGTGAGGACATAAATTATGTATTTTATCTGAATTGAGAAAAAAAAAAACATATCAAAATTGGCAGTAAAATTGACTAAATGATTAAATTTTGGCCAAATTTAAAATCAGAGCAATAAAAAAATCCTGATTTTTTTTTTTTTTTTTTTTTGGACTCCTTAAAAATGAGAAAGATTCAAAAAACTTTATTGTCATTTCAGGGGCGATTAAATTGAGAGCATCAATGCAAATGAAGACACGCGGTAGCATGTAGAAGAAGACGAAATCAGGGATGGAGCGCAGCGGCGTTCTGAAGGCAGCAGGTCAAACGGGTGGGCGGGGCGTGGTAGCGGGATTTAACTGTCTGGCTGCACGCCGTGGATTCTGGGTAGCATTCGCCATGAGAGATGTGTAAGAATAAAGAAAAAAATGAGTTCAAAAGTCACAACTCTATATGAGAACTGGACTGAGTAACTCCTCCCCCTCCAGCATTCCAAACAGGAAGTACCTCATTATATTGGTTATACTGCTCTGATATATATATACATACATATCTTTATCAATTTTGACATCTCTGTACCACAATTGAATCAGCAATCGACATAACCCAGAAATTTTGAGTCTGATCGGATCAGATTATTCCAATCGGACGCATTTTTACTCCGATTACTTCCTCAAATATCAGAGAAAAAGTTCTATCAACAGATCATGGTTTTTTTTTTTTTTTTCTTTTCATTGCAGCCAATAATCAGGAACTCTTACAGTGGGCGGAGTTTGACTTGCTTTAACTGTCAGATGGAAACAATTTGTTAAATAGTTTCACATTTTCCGTTTTCTTCTTTTTTTTTAAGCTACTTTCAAACATCAAAGTCAAAAAATGTGTTTAAAATTGAAAGATAAATCAACCTTTTATCCTGACGGATTCGACATGATCTATTAGATTACTGAGATTGAAAAAAAAAATATTAAAATGTTCGAAATGATCTGCATTCTCTCTGAATTCTTTATCAGAATGGAGGGATTTTTATTCCTGACTCTTCTATTTTTGTGAAAAAAAAAAAAACAAAAAACTGCCTCTAACTTTAAAAAAGCAGTAAAAATAAAGCTGAGTGTGGAGTGAAGCAGGTGTGAGACATTTGTCCCCGTGAGGACACTCGTGTCAGGTGCAATCGCAGCAGATTGTTCCTGGAAGAGCTCTGCGGTGGAAATAAGAAGCGGGGGTCAGAGGTCACGCAGCAGCTGAATGCTTTGGCTAGCTGGTGATCTACTCTCATCCATCAGGGGGAGAGAATCAAAGGGACAGCCGAGGGATCCGGAGCTTCGTCGTTCTTTCGTTTAGGAAATTTAAAACAGAAAAAAATCCTTAGTTTGGAGTTTTTAGCAAAAATGATTAAATTATTAAGTAGTAAAACGTTTATATTGATTTTATATGGTATATTTGGACTTTTTAAACGTTTTCTTGATCAGTAAATCATATTTATGGTTCTTTAGTCCACGTGTTAAAGGCCCTGGGGCCGGATCCGGCCCTCCAGATCATTTTGTTTTATTGCTATTAATGACCCAATGTTATTTTGCTCTTATTTTTAACTTGTATAATTTTGACAAAATATATAATTATGTAAAGTAAAATATTGAAAGTTATTTATGTTGATTTATTCTGGAATAATATTCCTGCTTCTTTAATATTCATAATTATGTTAAAAAGTTAGTTATTATCACTTTGCTGGCTTTTTGGACTATTTTGGCATTTACTAAGATTTTTTAAGCTATTTTGGAGTTTAGTGAATATTTCAGCTACATGCTAGCTGTTTTGGCTAATTTAGACTTTTTTAAAATGTTTTTTAGGCTTTTTTGGAGCTAAGCTAATATTTAAGTGCTAGCTGTTTGGGCTAATATTTATGTATTTATTTTGTTTCCATTTTGGAGTTTAGCTAATATTTCAGCTACATCTTTCTCTTTTGGCTAATTTAGGATTTTCTTTCTGTTTTTTTTAGGCTATATTAAAGTCTAGGTAAAATCTTAGCGACATTCTAGATTTTTTGGCTAATATAGGTTTTTTCTATTGTTCTCTTTTTTCATTTTGGAGTTTAGCTAATGTTTTAGCTAAATGCTAGCTGTTTTGGCAAATTTACTTTTTTTTTTAAAGTTTTTTAGGCTTTTTTGGAGCTAAGCTAATATTTAAATGCTATCTGTTTGGGCTAATATTTACTTTTTTTGTTTCCATTTTGGAGTTAAGCTAATATTTCAGCTACATGCTAGCTGTTTAGGCTAATTTAGATTTTTTTTAAATGTTTTTTAGGCTTTTTTGGAGCTCAGCTAATATTTAAGTGCTAGCTGTGTGGGCTAATATTTATTTATTTATTTTGTTTCCATTTTGGAGTTTAGCTAATATTTCACCTACATGCTATCTGTTTTGGCTATTAAGAGTTTTTTTTTTCTTTGTTTTTTAGGAGTATATTAAATGTCTTTTTAGGCTAATATTTCATCTGCTACTAATGCTAGCTTTTGGGCTAAATATAGTTTTTTCTATTGTTCTTTTTTTTCATTTTGGAGTTTAGCTAATGTTTTAGCTAAATGCTAGCTGTTATGGCAAATTTAGTCTTTATTCAGTTTGTTTTTGTTTGTTTGTCTTTTTGTCCATTTTGGAGCTAAACAAAAATTTCAGCTACATGCTAGCTGTTTTGGCTAATTTAGGCTTTTTTAAAAAGCTTTTTAGGCTTTTTTGGAGCTAAGCTAATATTTAAATGCTATCTGTTTGAGCTAATATTTACTTTTTTTGTTTCCATTTTGGAGTTCAGCTAATATTTCAGCTACATGCAGCTTTTTTGGCTAATTTAGGCTTTTTCTGTTCTTTTTTTTTTTTCCATTTTGGAGTTTAACTAATATTTTATCTAAATGCTAGCTGTTTTGGCTAACCTAAGTTTTTTTTTTTTAGTTTTTGAGGCTGTTTTGGTATTTATCTAATATTTCATCTTGCAATCATCGCTTTAACATTTTCAGCTATTAGCTTCAGTGTTTCAGCATTCCGCGTTTTCAATTTTAGCATCTTCAGCGTCCAAATTCAGCTTCCAGCATTCACACTGGCATTATCACAGGTAGTACTATATATGTAGTTCATTATTGTATTCAAAAGTAACAGTTTAAAGTTAAAAAAATGTAGTTTTAGAGTGTTCAGTAAATGTTTATCCTCTCCAGGTGTGATGGAGTTTGACTCCTCCGCTCTGTCAGTATTTATTTTATAAGATGCAGTAAAATACTTGAGTTTTTGGCAGCATTCACTCAAAGACACCTGTCCCTGCCAACATCAGGGAATGCAAACATAATTAAGTGATCAAGCAGACACATTACCGGTTTAAACAGCATTAATTGCAGACATGGGTTTGAAATATTCATTCAAATTAGTCTCATAATTTAGGCACGGATCTCATCCGAGCGAGAGCAATCACGGCACTAATTAGGTCAGTCAATGCTAGTTGAAATAATCTCAAAAGCAATTTCACTTTCCAATTACTTATAAGCAAAGAGAATGAAAGCAATATATGTGTGAAGGAACAGGAAGGGCAGAGCGATGAGCTCGTGAACCACATAAACACTTTTTGGAACTGTTTGCATTAAATGTTGTCAGAGAATAAACTAAAGTGATCCACTAAAGAATTATTCTTGTTTTTTTTTTTTAAAACAGTTTGTGCTTGTGTGTTTGTTTCATCCAGTTTTAAGGAAGCATAAGGAAACCTCCTGACCTCAACTTTGAGAGGTTTCCATGGCAACCTTATGTAAAAGTACCACTAAAGCAAAGATGTTTACATTTTTGCTTGCTGGGAATTAAAAAGAAACACCAATCTCAGAAGATTTGGTCTTTTTTTTTTTTTTTCTGAGATCAAAAATGATTGGTTGCTGTTCTCTCAAATACTGAGTGCATTCAAAGATACTGTATGTCATGCGTGAACATGAGACGAGGTGGAGCGGTTCAAAACGTTAAAAAAAACGTTAAGTTTGATAAAAATAAAGAAAGAAACGTGCACGTGTGTCTGCTCTATATGAGCAAAACATTCATAGTTTCTACTCTTCCAACTAAAAATGTCACAAATACAGATTAAAATCTCCATCCGATCATTTTATGATTTATTTTTTAATTATGAATTTGGTGTTTTTAGCCAAAATCTCAATATATGTGTTGTTTTTTTAGGACATAGGAATTAATTCAAAACTCAACTCTGAGATGTGGGTTGTGCTGACGGTGTTGAGCAACCCCGCCCCCCTTTTCCTCTGAAGTGTGTAGAGCTTGGAAGACAAATTCAGTGTAAAATTCAATTTTTTTTCAAACTGTATTCTTCTTCTGCTCCTGATTTAATGATTTAAACAAAGAAACATTCATATATTCAATTTTTGTTTAATTTTCTTAATATATCTCCTCAAAAAAGTGTCACAAAAACATATTAAAAAACACAATTTGGGTCTTTAAATAGAGCAGAGTTAGTTAAGTTATCTGATTTAAAACATAATGCAGTAAATCCTAAAATGCTGCTTAAATGTTTGATTCTATGAGGAAAAACAACATCAAATGATTGTTTTATTCTATTTTTTATCCTTTTTTTCCATTCATTTGTTTCCTTCTGACCCAAACTGGGTTCTGGAGATCCGGTTCAACAGAGGAACGACCTAAAAACTAAAATATGGTGGAAAGAGGATTTTAGACTTCCTGTTCTACTTCCTAATCCCGAACTGGGACACTTTAGATGCAAAGCGATCAATAATCTGATAATCAATATATCTGTTAAACTTTTAAACAGTTTATTAGTTTGACAATCGTCTCAGTTTAGATGTTAATTAATCTCAACAAGAATTTTAATAAACTTCATGAGGCTTATTGTGCTAATAAATGTCTCACTAACACCTTATAAACACATTAATAATGCTTGTTAACACTTAAAGCTTATTATAAAGTGTTACAACCCATACACTGTAAAAAGTGAAACATTTGATCAACAAAAGTGTTCGTTTTAACAAATTAAATGTTTAAGCTGAGTAAACTATCATGTTTTAATTTGATAAAAATTGTTAATTTAAATGTAACAAATTGCAAAACGTTTGTTAATTGGTCCAACGTTTCACTTTTTACAGTGTAAGGTGAAGGTCTGTCTCATGTCCTGGATTTTAATGGAATTCAGACATTATTTTTATTTAACAACAAATGTAGCATCAACCTGTTTCCAAAGTAAAAGCCTAATAAATATGACTCTGCCGTGTTCTGATGATGAAAACTTGAATACTTTGTGAATAATTTTATGTTTTCAAATGACAAATTGTTCAAACGCAATGCATTGTGGTTAATGTTTGCCAATCTAGTGAGCAGAGGTTTTTTTGCAAAGACTTCTGGGAATTTTTTAGGGCACTAAATTTACCAGCTGTCAGAAAATCAGCAATCACAACATAAGCGGGGATCAGATCCAGATAGAAACGCTCAGTAATGCAGACACAAACGAAACTTCAAACTGCAGTGCTGATGGGGAGGGTGCGCTGGGGCTGCTGGGAGTTGTAGTGAGTTCAGTGCTTTGGAGACTGAGGTGATTAGAGGGGGAGACAGAACTCTGGCTCCTGACATAGTAAGCAAAGAATTCCCAGAAGTCTTTGCAAAAAACAAGTGTGCACTAATGCTCACTAGATTGGCAAATATTGACCACAATGCATTGCTTTGAAGTATTTTAATATTAAAAAATGTATTTATAGTTGTTTTTTTTAATAACGTCAGCAAAGTTTTCACCAGCTCAGATCTGTTGGTTTGCGACCAAATCTCGAGGAGCGTGACCAAATCTTGTGAGTTGCTACTCAGATCTCGTAGTTTGTAACTTAATCTCGAGGGGCTTGACCGAATCTCGTGGGTTGCAACCAAATTTCATGGGTTGCAACTAAAAATCTTGTGGTTCGCAACCAAATCTCGAGGGCTTGACCAAATCTCGACTCAAATTTCATGGGTCAAGAGTCAAATCTTGTTGATTGCGACTCAAATGTCTTGGGTCGTGACTTAAATCTCATGGGTTGCAACTCAGATTTCGTAGCTTGCAACCTAATCTTGAGGAGCTTGACCGAATCTCGTGGGTTGCAACCAAATTTCATGGGTTGCAACTAAAAATCCTGTGGGTTTTGACTCAAATCTCATGGGTTTCGACTCAAATCTCATTGGTTGCAACTCAAAACTCATGGTTCGTAACCAAATCTCGAGGGGCGTGACCAAATTTCATGGGTCACGAGTCAAATCTCATGGGCCGCGACCAAATCTTGTTAGTCGCAACTCAGATCTCGTAGTTCGCAACCTAATCTCGAGAGGCTTGACCGAATCTCGTGGGTTGCAACCAAATTTCATGGGTTGCAACTAAAAGTCTTGTGGGTTTTGACTCAAATTTCATTGGTTGCAACTCAGATCTCGTGGTTCGCAACCAAATCTCAGGGGCTTGACCAAATCTCAACTCAAATCCCGCGGGTCAAGAGTCAAATCTTGTTGATTGCGACTCAAATGTCCTGGGTCGTGACTTAAATCTCATGGGTTTCGACTCAAATCTCATTGGTTGCAACTCAAATCTCGAGGGCTTGACCGAATCTCAACTCAAATCTCGAGGGCTTGACCAAATCTCAACTCAAATCTCGTGAGTCAAGAGTCAAATCTTGTTGATTGCGACTCAAATGTCCTGGGTCGTGACTTAAATCTCATTGGTTGCAACTCAGATCTCATGGTTCACAACCTAATCTCGAGGGGCTTGACCAAATCCCGTGGGTTGCAACCAAATTTCATGGGTTGCAACTAAAAATCTTGTGGGTTTTGACTCAAATCTCATGGGTTTCGACTCAAATCTCATTGGTTGCAACTCAAATCTTGTGGTTCGTAACCAAATCTCGAGGGGCGTGACCAAATCTCATGGGTCACGACTCAAATCTCATGGGCCGCGACCAAATCTTGTGAGTCGCAACTCAGATCTCGTAGTTTGCAACCTAATCTCGACGGGCTTGACCGAATCTCGTGGATTGCAACAAAATTTCATGGGTTGCAACTAAACATTTTTTGGGTTTTGACTCAAATCTCATTGGTTGCAACTCAAATCTCGAGGGCTTGACCAAATCTCAACTCAAATCTCGAGGATCAAGTGTCAGATCTTGTTGATTGCGACTCAAATGTCCTGGGTCGTGACTTAAATCTCATGGATTGCAACTCAGATCTCATAGTTCGTAACCAAATCTTGAGGGGTTTACCGAATCTCGTGGGTTGCAACCAAATTTCATGGGTTGCAACTAAAAATCTTGTGTGTTTTGACTCAAATCTCGTGGGTTGCAACTCAAATCTCGTGGGTCAAGAGTCAAATTTTGTTGATTGCGACTCAAATGTCCTGGGTTGTGACTTAAATCTCGTGGGTTGCAACCAAATTTCATGGGTTGCAACTCAAATCTTGTGGTTCGCAACCAAATCTCGAGGGCTTGACCAAATCTCAGCTCAAATCTCGTGGGTCAAGACTCAAATCTTGTTGATTGCGACTCAAATGTCTTGGGTCGTGACTTAAATCTCATGGGTTGCAACTCAGATCTCATGGTTCGTAACCTAATCTTGAGGGGCTTGACCGAATCTTGTGGGTTGCAACAAAAATTGTTGTGGGTTTTTACTCAAATCTCGTGGGTTTCGACTCAAATCTCATTGGTTGCAACTCAAATCTCATGGTTCGTAACCAAATCTCATGGGCCGCGACCAAATCTTGTGAGTCGCAACTCAGATCTTGTAGTTCGCAATCTAATCTCGAGGGGCTTGACCGAATCTCATGGGTCATGACTCAAATCTCATGGGTTGGAACCCAAATCTTGTTGGTTACAAATCAAATCTCATGGGTCATGACTCAAATCTTGTGGGTCGCTACTCAAATCCCGTGGATTTGAACCCAAATCTCGTTGGTCTCGACCCACAGCCGTGAGCAGAGACCCGTGACCCGACTCATCGAAGCTTTACCACGATTCTTTAGCATAAATTGAGCATTGAAGCGCGTTTTGACATTGTGAATTCATTTTATCTCGTTATATTATCTCCTTTCTCTCAGTAGTGAGTTTTGTTGTTGAAATGAGTGCGAATACAGTCGGAGTGGCTCTGAGCGCTGAGATAAATTCCACAGGATTTAAGTAGATGTCAATTACAATTCTAGAGAAACATTAAAAAGTAGTTGAAGAAACAACAAATCCATATATTAGAGCCTCTATCTACATAATAAAACTTTAACATTAACATAAAATTCAAATATATTATGTGTTTGTGTTGAATCATAATGAGGGGAGGTGGAGTTAAAGTTCTTCAAACAAAACGTCCTAAAAATCATGGAGGTTCACATAGTGTATAGAAATGTTTACATTTCATCTAACCCAAAAATAACCTTCAATGAAAACCACAGATTGTTGGACATCTTTCTTTCTTTCTTCCTGTCAGCTGTTACCATGGAAACAGTTCAGTTAGCCCCTGGGTTTGTGGATAAACACTGTCGAAACATGTCAGTCTTTATTTTCACAAGTCTGCGGGACTCGTTTGACTTTCCCTTCGGGAAAGCCGGCCGGTCCGAGAGCGCGGGGCGGTCCGGCCGGGAAGAACTTCCGGTGGATCCAAACAAAGATGAAACATCTGCGATCAGAGGTCTTCTCCTCCACACCTCTCCAGTCACATTATCCTCATTATCACTTTCCTCCCTCGCAGATCTCTCCGCGAGCCTCCAGGAAGACAGCTGCTCCGTCGCTCCGTCCCTCCGTCCGTTCAGTAATTACATTCCTCTGCCAGCTCTTTTTGCAGGACGATTATTTAGCCGTCTTCTCTTTATCCTCTGCCAAACCACTTCTTCCTTCCTCTCCTCCGCGCCGACTCCCGAACGCCGTCCCGTCTCCGTTCATCAACCTGAAAATTAGCAATCGATTGAAAAGCAGTCCTTCAGACGGGAACATCTGGGCCGCTCCGAATAATTCCAGTTAAAAGTGAGTTTGGCTCAGCTTTGGGCTTTAACTCTTTTCTTTTCTGTTTCCTTTTAAGTCGGGGCATCACCAGCTGTTATGGCAGATGGTCAAAGCTAGCAACCAATTTAACTCCTTCCATTTCACTTCAAGCACAAAAGAAACGAGCCGTCTGTCGGCGCCGGTCTGCCTCAGCCTCTGGGCAGACTCCCTCCTCCTCCTCCTCCTCCTCGATGAAGATGCTGTTCCTCTTTCATGTCGACTCAGAATATCTCTGCTCTATATTATGCAGTTGGAACTTGAACTTTAGAGGAGGATTTAAGGGGAAAGTGCATTAAAACGACACTTTAGATGAATCTGTGAGATAATCGGATCTCAGATCTCTTGGATTTAATCGAGTTTACATGTTTGTTTACATCACATGTGTCAAAGTCAAGGCCCGGGGGCCGGATCCGGCCCTCCAGGTGATTATATCCGGCCCTCCAGATCATTTTATTTTATTGTTATTAATGGCCCAATGTTATCTTGCGCTTATTTCTAACTTGTATAGTTTTGACAAAATATATTTTTAGAGAGGAAAAATAGAAAGTTATTTAAGGTTTAAATTGATTTATTCTGGAAAATATTCCCCTCCTTTTATTATTCATTTTTGTTAAAAAGTTACGTTTTAAAGTTTTAAAAATTGGCATTCTACCACCTTTTGGACTATTTTGGCATTTATTAAGATTTTTTGGCTGTTTTGTGTTTAGCAAAAATTCAGCTACATGCTAGCTGTTCTGGCTAATTTAAGCTTTTTGTTTAAGTTTTTTTGTCCATTTTGGTGTTTAGCTAATATTTTCTATATGTTCTGGGTAATTAGAGCTTTTTGAAATGTTTTTTAGGCTGGTTTGGAGTTAGGCTAATATTTACACGCTAGCTTTTGTTTTGTTTTTTTAGTTTTTTTGGCTAATTTGGCATTTAGCTATATTTTAGCAGGCTATCAGCTTTAGTGTTTGTCGCTATCAATTTTAGCATCTTCAGCTAACATTTTCAGCTGCCAAATTCAGCTTATGCATTCACACTAGCATTACCGCAGGCAATGCTATATATCTAGTTCATAATTATATTTAAAAGTTACGGTTTTAAAGTTTTAAAAATTTAGTTTTAATATTCAATAAATGTTTATCCTGTTCGGCCCGCGAACTAAGGTGTGTTTTGGATTCTGGCCCCTTGTGCGATTGAGTTTGACACCCCTGGTTTACATCGATTTACTAACAAAATCAGCTGTGGAACATTCTCGCTTTGCTTGTTTGTTAAAACTTTTTTAATGGCTCAAATCAATGAAAAACCAGATTTTAAATAAAAAAAGAACATATATATTTATATATAGGAATAGTTGTTTTTTTTTCAGATTTTTCTTTCTGATCCAAATTTCCATCCAGACTCTTTTTTTTATTTGTGGGGGCGGAGCTTCGAGCTCACTGACATGATCGACGTCAGGTGATCATCCCTCCTCTCATCTGGTGATGATGTCATGGTTACATCAGAGGAGAGACGATAGGCGTGTTTGAGTTGACTTGCGCCTCGCCTGCTTCGTCGGCGAGACCAAGCTGCTGCAGGAGGGGGCGGAGAAAGGCGTCTGAGATGAAGGTGGACGACGAGAACGAGGAGTTGGGGGTTGTCCTCAACATTCGGCTGAATTTTAATACGCCACTCCTCCTAGTATGATCTGTGCTGTTATGTCTTTTATAGTATTTTTTTTACATTTTTTAGAGTAAAACTGATTAAAAAAATAGTCGGGGGATTCATTACATGTGCACAGTCCCAAATAAACAGATAAAATAAAAATTAAAGTTCATTTTAAAGACAACTATGACACAAATAACCACAGATTATTTAAAATCTTGTATATTTTTTTCATCAGTGATTCACTACCTTCCAGAAAGAGTAAAAAAATACACATATTTCCTTCATTTAGCGCCAGATATTTCACATTCAACCACAAAAACTTTCAGGACACCGTTTCCCACAATGCATTGTTTTGTAGTCATCAAGGCGGCTTGCAGCCAGCGCAGTACCTATTTTCTGGCTGTAGGCGCCTTGAACCCGCCCCTTTGTCGCGATACTTCATGTCGTCTCACATGTGACGTCGGTGACAGAAACTACCCAGCATGCACCGCAATCCAGGCGATCTGCGCAGCGCCGCGTCCGCCTGCAGGATCTCAAACACGCCTGATGTCACCAGAACCAATGGGCTTAAAGCTCCGCCCCCAAAAAGAAAAGCTCTGAGTTGAAACTGTAAATTAATGGGAGTGAAGAGAAACAATACAGCAGCTGTTACAAATACAATTATTGGAATATTTTGGAACACTTTTAGGTTTATATTTAATTTTTTTGTTTTCTTAATTTCTTCAAGTATTTTAAATGTAGCTTTTTTTCAAGTTTTAAGTATTTCTTTCAAGATTACAATGTTTTTCATTTAAAATCTGTTTTTTTAATCAATTTTAGCTGCTTGTTCTGCTTTAAATGAACTAAAAACATGTCATCTCTAGTCCTTTTTTTCCCTCTAAATTTTACAAACTAATTTCAAATTAGAAACAGAAAAAAGTCGCTGCTTTTCTTTTTGTTTTCAGAAAAAAAAAAAAAACATTAATTTATAAATTAAGCAGATAGTAAAAAAATCAAAATACTTTGTTGCTTTATTTCTGCTCATCTCCTAATTTTTTAATTAATATAATTTGTTCTAGGAGTTCTGGTTTAGTTCATGAAGAAAAGATTGTGACGTTGACAGAAATAAAGTCTTCAGGTAAACCTGGAGCAGAAACAACAGAAATCTGCAGACAATAGAAAGGCAGAATTATTTTTCCACGCCTAAAAAAGCACAAAAATCCAGAACTTTTGCAGAAGATGGAAAAGTTTCAGCATTTACAGTTTAAATGTTCACATTTAATCCCCAATAATTACTGCATAAATACCTAAAAACACAACTTTGATCAAACTTCCACTGGGATCAGGGGCGGAGCTTCAAAAGCCACGCCTCCTCAGAGGAGGTTTAGGAACATTTTTAAGACATTTTGGTGCAAACTTCATAATCCTAATTAAAATAATTGTCATAGGGGAACCTGTAATGAAAGTTTAAGTGTAAAACGTGACGCGTGCACACTTTTAACTTTTCATATTTTTTGTTTAAAATGGCTGATTGGAAAAAATGATGCAAACATTTATAATGAATAAAACCGGGAAACACACTTTGATGTCAACTTTTCCAGCTTTAAATAAAATGTAAACTCAGCAAAACCAAAGTTTAAAACCGGTTGGATGATGATGGAAAGTGATGGAAAGATTCATTAAAGCAAAACAAAAGAGTTTGGGAAAATGTCCATCAAGATTGGAGCAAAAGATAATTACGGTTAGCAACCTTTAGGTCTTTGTGCTTCAGATTCTTCTTAAGAAGATTTTTTTTATTGACCTGCTGATACTTTGAAAGAAAATCTGAGACTTCCAGCTGCTACAAATGCATCACGGCTGAAAGGAGGGAAGGTGTTGGATCAGAAACAGTCTGAGCGTTTGCACACCTGCAAACCTTTATTGACACAGCCTCCGTGAACGCCGGCTCGATCCTCGGATTCCACAAAAAGCTTTGATGCGTTCCTGGGAGATTCAGCTGCTGGAGCGCTGAGCTTCAGTCCCGGAGGAGCGCCGCTCCCTTTGGTCGTCGGCGTGACGGGGATCCACGTTCTGCCTGGATCCTCAGCTGCTGCAGTCAGTGGACGTTTTCATTCAGAGATACTTCCCCGTTAGTTACTCTGGTGGAAAGCTGCTTGTCTGCTGCTTCCAGTCCACAATCCCAGCTGTTCTGTGGGTCTGCAGGAAACGGCGTAGAGAGCTGCACAGGGAATCAAACCACTTTTTTACCTGCAACTGATGATTATGAGGCTGAAATCTACAAAAAAGCATCCAGTTGCAAGAAGAAGTCGAAAATCTATTGAATATGTCAAATAAACTCAAAAATAACCTTAATTGATCTAAAATTATGACTCAAAACTGTCAAGGAAAACAGCATAGTCTTTAAAAATCATTTAAATGTCCTTATTTTTACAATAAGTCAATTTTGACTCACTAAAAGATTTAGTATTTTGTGAAACCAATTCCTAATTATTCCCTTCTCTCTTCCCTTCCATTTATTCAGGGTTTCAGGATAAACCTCGTCCCACTGAAAAACACTTTACTTCAAGTGAAAAGAGCTACCACAAACTATTATTTTAATAGTCGACTAATCACTGATTATTTCTTCCGATTAGTCGACTAATCAGGTCATGAGCAAAGTGGATGTAAACACACATCTGAATTATCTTTAAACTACCTAAAAACTAGACATATTCCCATGAGCATTAGCTGCGATGATGCTAGTGTGAATGCTATGAGCTGAATTTGAAAATGTTGAAATTGATAGCTAAAAATGATGAAGCTGGTAGCCTGCTAAAATACCAGTTAAATGCCAAAAAAAAAAAAGAATATAAAAGCTAACATGCAGCTGAATTGTTAGCTAAAATCCAAAATAGCCTAAAAAACAGAAAAAAAATCATAAATTCACCAAAAGATCACAGCTAGCATGTAGCTGAAATATTAGTTAAAATCCAAAACAGCTTAAAAAACTAAGAAAAAGCTTAAGTTACTAAAAAGCAGCTAGCATTTTATTGAAATATTAGCTAAATTCCAAAGTAGCCTAAAAAAATGAAAAAATCCAGAATTATCCAAAAGATCACAGCAAGTGTGTAGCTGAAAAAACAGCTAGCATGTTACTGAAATATTAGTTAAAATACAAAACAGCCTTAAATAACAAAAGAAGCTTAAGTTACAAAAAACAGCTAGCATTTTATTGAAATATTAAATTCCAAAAATAACCTAAAAAACTGAAAAAATCCAGAAAAAGCTAAAAGATCACAGTTAGCATGTAGCTAAATTATTAGCTAAAATCGAAAATAGCCTAAACAAACTAAAAAAAAAGCTCAAGTTAGCCAAAACAGCTAGCATGTTACTAAAATCTTAGCTAAACTCCAAAATAGCCTAAAAAAACAGAAAAAATCATAAATATACCAAAAGATCACAGCTAGCAAGTAGCTGAAAAAACAGCTAGCATGTAGCTGAAATATCAGTTAAAATCCAAAACAGCCTAAAAAACTAAGAAAAAGCTTAAGTTACTAAAAAGCAGCTAGCATTTTATTGAAATATTAGCTAAATTCTAAAATAGCCTAAAAAAATGAAAAAATCCAGAATTATCCAAAAGATCACAGCAAGTATGTAGCTGAAAAAACAGCTAACATGTTACTGAAATATTAGTTAAAATACAAAACAGCCTTAAATAATAAAAGAAGCTTAAGTTACAAAAAACAGCTAGCATTTTATTGAAATATTAGCTAAATTCCAAAAATAACCTAAAAAACTGAAAAAATCCAGAATAAGCCAAAAGATCACAGTTAGCATGTAGCTGAAATATTAGCTAAAATCAAAAACAGTCTGTAAAACAAAAAGCTCAAGTTAGCCAAAACACCTAGTATGTTACTGAAATATTAACTAAACTCAGAAATAGCCTAAAAAAAACTGAAAAAAATCCAGAATTAGCCAAAAGATTACAGCTATCATGTACCTGAAAAAACAGATAGCATGTAGCCGAAATATTAGCTAAAATCCAAAACAGCCTAAAAAACAAAAAGCTCAAGTTAGCCAAAATAGCTACCATGTTACTGATATATTAGCTAAACTCAGTACTCCATAAAGCTAGCAGAATGCCTTCATAACATTCCACTTTACTTCACTCTGACTCTATATAATATAAAGTAACGACTAATCAACTATTAAATTAGTCGTCGACTATTTTAATAGTCGATAAGTCGAGGACTTTTGTTGTAGCGTGACCTTTTTAAAGTTATAAAACCAATGTTGTCATGTAGGTTGAAGCCCTGGAAGGTCAACGATAAAGCGAGCAGATAGCGATTATTGGTGACGTCATCAAACTAAAGTGAGGTTCTAATTTTGAGCTCTTATTTTTCCATAACTCTCCGTTTGGAGGGATAAATGAAGGGGAAGAGAGAAGGGAAGAATTTGGATTGAGTCTACGTCTCATACATCAATCGGTCACGCGTGACTGTATGTGGAGAAAGACAGAAAAGTTGTGGTTATATATGAGAAATATTTACAGATGTAGCATGAATGAACTACGTTAAAACCACAGAAGAAGTACGAATAAACACGTAAATGCATACGTCATTGAATTTCTTCACCTTTACATTCAGTGAACGAAGCATCATGGACGTCCATCTTTGAAGAAATTTAGATTATTTTCGTGGGAGGAGCGAAGAAAGAAAGAGTTTAGAATGACATCATGAAATGGGCGTCACCCACACGCAGCGGGAGGCGGAGCCTCAGGAATCGGGTCGTTTTAAAGAAAAACATGAAAAATAACTAATATTCTATAAATAATTCGTTTTTTAGTGTTTCAAAGATAATATATAATCATACTGTATATATGGATATAGTTTTTCAAGGTTTGAGAAAATCTTGGTACGACTCCAGTCAGATTCCCCCAGTTTGTATGAAGTGATTTTTGTGCCACCATTTCACAGTTTTGCAATCACAATTTCCTAAATTGCAAACAAAATGTGAAGTTTTAAAAACAAAACTTTGATTAAACTAATTTGCAAATGAAAATATTTAATGTTAGCTTTCAAAAACACATTTTTTTTCTTTCCTGTTTTCAATACGGTGGCACAAAAATGACCTCAGAGCTTCGCACCAGTTCTAAGTCAGTTGCTAGGCGCCACCAGGAGGGGGTACCGCCGCCCAGGTTGGGTCCTGCCTTTTTAATATTCATAATTATGTTAAAAAGTTACAGTTTTAAAGTTTTAAAAAATATGCATTCTGGTAGTTTTTTGGTCTATTTACTCTGATTTTTTTTTAGGGTGTTTTGAAGTAAAGCTAATATTTCAGCTTCATGCTAGCTGTTTCGGCTAATTTAGTCTTTTTTTTTTTGCTGTTTTGGAATTTAGCTAATATTTCCGTTAAATGCTTGCTGTTTTGGCTAATTTTGGTGGGGGTTTTTTGCTTGTTTTTTGGGCTGTTTTGAAATTTAGCTAACATTTCTGCTAAATGCTAGCTATTTTGGTTTATTTAGGCGGTTTTTCTTTTGTTTTTTTTTTTTAGGCTGTTTTGGATTTTAGCTAATATTTCCGCTACATGCTAGCTGTTTTGGCTTATTTAGGCTTGTTTAAGATTTTCAGACTGTTTTAAAGTTTTACTTTCTTTAGCTACATGCTAACTCTTTTGGCTAACCTAATCCTTTTTTTTTTGTTTATAAAGCAAATTAGACATTGAGCTAATATTTTAGCTGCTATCAGCGTCTTCACCTATTAGCATTAGCATTTTTAACTATCAGTTTCAGCACTAGCATTTTCAGTCACCAAATTCAGCTTACAGCATTCACACTAGCATTATCACAGGTAATGCTTTAGTTCTAGTTCATGATTATGTTATAAAAATATAGTTTTACATTTTTTAAATGTAGTTTTAGAGTGTTCAATAAATGTTTATCCTCCTCAGATGTGTTTTGGATTTCGGCCCCTTTGTACCGCTTTAGTGGGAGCGTCCACATGCAATCACAACGAGGATGATGATTGGCTGATGGCAATTTTTAATTAAAATTAAAATATTTCTTTTATTTTACATATTTTTGATGGTTGTGATTTACCCACAAGTCCCGTATTGGGCTTCACTTTGAGTTTAGACTATTATAGAATTATTATTTTAGGACGTCAATGTGCATATACTACATTTTTACAGCTTTTGTTGTTGTTTTTTATCTATATTAATTATTGAATGTATGTATTATTTTAGAATATGTGATGCAAAAAGCATAAACGTTGATTTTTCTGATCTTAATCATAGGTTTTTTTTGGTTGTAAATGAGGTTTCTATTTAAAGTTTCTCTGACCTTTCGGGCTTCCTGCATGTGCGAGTCTGCTGCCATCAGCAGTGATTACAGAGCGCGGCGGGCGCCACGCAGCTAAAATCCAGGAACATCGTCGTTAAAAAGGAAACAATCAGATGTTTGTGGTAGAATTCGCCTCGGCCGGGTGCACACACGCATATAAATGAAGGCAAACTTTGCTCTTTTTTTTTTTTTTTTTTGCAGACTGGACTTTATTGTGAGTCAGCATGCACAGAAACAGAAACAGAGCAGCAAATTGATCAACTGCTTTAGCACTGAAAGCAAAAAAAGAAGAAGAAAAGTTCATGTTTCTTCTGGAACAAAGCCAGAAATGGATTACTTATATAAACTGTAATTACAGGTGGGATTTGAACCCCCGTGTTGCAGAAAGTCTTAGAAATGTGGAGCTTCTTAAAATAAATAAATAAGCCCTTTTCTTTTATGCACCATGAAGCTTTTTGTGATCAAAAATGGCAATTCCACAGCCCGTGTTCGCCGGAATGTCATTTCCTCAACAAAGTGCCCACTTAGCGAGCTAAAAATGCGGAACGTTTTCAAGCCGCTCCGCATTGTGCGCTCTCATGTGAGAAATCAACACATCAGAAGCAGCAGAAAAGACGGCACAAACTCTCTGGATGGGTTTCGTCGGCCTTGTTGCGCTTTCAAGTCTGGCCCGGCGTCTTTGGATGGCGGCGTCACGGTAACGTGTCGGGATGTGTCGGGATGTGTCGCCCTCTTATCTCGGCGGCGCTCCTCAGATGTCGAGGGTTCGGTCTCTTTTGTGCAGAGCGCTGCTCACAGTGCGCTTATTTTTAGACGGCCTCCTTGTTTTTGTTTGCTGTTGATTGTGGTTTTTTGGAATTTTCAGGGCTAATTTTTGACTAATCGCTGATAAAATAAAATATTTATATTATATGAAGTCAGAGTTTAGTGAAGTTGAAGAAAGTTGTGAGCCAAAAAATGTTAGATTATTACAGTGACAACAAAAAATAATCGTTTGTGAAAAATAGTTCCTTGTTTCTGATGCAAACGTCGTTAGAAAGATCAGGAAATGACTTTCAATCAAACTCCTTTTGACAGGTGACCTTTGACCCTATGTAATACATGTGTCAAAGTCAAGGCCCAGGGCCTCATTTTTTTTATTTTTGATTGTTATTAATGACCCGATGTTATCTTGCGCTAATTTCTAACATGTATAATTTTGACAAAATATATTTTTATGGAAAATATTGAAAGTTATTTACGGTTTTAGTTGATTTATTCTGGAATAATATTCCTGACTTTTTATTTATAATTATCTTAAAAAGTTACAGTTTTAAAGTTTAAAAATTAGCCTTGTGCTAGCTTTTTGAACTATTTTGGCATTTACCAAGACTTTTTTAGGCTCTTTTGACCTTTAGCTAAAATCTGCTACATGCTAGCTGTTTGGCTAATTTAGGTTTTATTTTTTTGTTGTTCTTTTGTTATTTTAGTTTATAGATTGTTTTGGAGTTTAGCTAATATTTCAGCTACATGCTATCTGTTTTGGCTAATTTAAGCTTTTTTAAAAAATTTTAGGCTGTTTTGGAGTTTAGCTAATATTCACATGCTAGCTGTTTTGGCCATTATAGGGTATTTTCACACTTTTAGGCTTTTGAAGTTTAGCTAATATTTCAGCTACATGCTAGCTGTTTTGGCTAATTTAAGCTTTTTAAATCAAATTTAGGCTGTTTTGGAGTTTAGTTAACATTTCAGCTACATGCTAGCTGTTTTGGCTAATTTAAGCTTTTTTAAAAAATTTTAGGCTGTTATGGAGTTTAGCTAATATTTCAGCTACATGCTAGCTGTTTTGGCTATTATAGGGTATTTTCAAATTTTTAGGCTATTTTGAAGTTTAGCTAATATTTCATCCACATGCTAGCTGTTTTGGCTAATTTAAGCTTTTTTAAAAAAGGCTGTTTTGGAGTTTAGCTAATATTTACATGCTAGATGTTTTGGCTATTTTAGGGTATTTTCAAATTTTTAGGCAATTTTGAAGATTAGCTAATATTTCAGCTACATGCTACCTGTTTGGCTAATTTAGGTTTTATTTTTTGTTGTTGTTTTGTTATTTTAGTTTTTAGATTGTTTAGCTAATATTTCAGCTACATGCTAGCTTTTTTTTGCTAATTTAAGCTTTTTTAAAAAAAAATTAGGCTGTTATGGAGTTTAGCTAATTTTCACATGCTAGCTCTTTGGGCTATTATAGGGTATTTTTAAATTTTTTGGCTATTTTGAAGTTTCGCTAATATCTCAGCTACATGTTAGCTGTTTTGGCTAATTTGTCATTTAGCTAACATTTTAGCTGGCTATCAACCTCAGTGATTATAGTTTCCAGCTTTAGCATTTTTAGCTATAAATTTCAGCATCTTCAGCAGTCAAATTCAGCTTACATTATTCACACAAGCATTATTTATTTTTAGTTAGCTTAAAGCTAATGATGGTTTAAATGTCTGTCAAATGACCCGATTAGTCAACTAATCGATAAAAATAATCAGTGATTAGTCGACTATTAAAATAATCGTTTGCTCTAATGCAGACGTGGAAAGGTCAGCGGAGATCAGTGAAGTGAGATAGAGACGTAACCTTTTCCTGCAGCGACTGACTGACTGACAAACAGACACAAGAGCCTTGATTGCAGCCATTGTGTACTTTTGTGTTTGATGATAATTACAGATTCTGTTGTTTTCTGGGATTCATAAATCTTTCATGAGCTTTCGTCATAGATTTTCAAAAGAATAGAATATTTCCACAATCCTACAACAGAAAATTGGGATAATAGATTTTCAAAGGAGCCCTCCTGCGTTTTTTTTTCTCTGCTGCTAATGACTTCTCTAAGTGCGAGCGTTTCTGGCCTCCTGCCCTCCATCTTTCCAATTTCTAAATCTGCGCTTAATGTGAACCATATTGCAGTTTCTCTTCACGCTTCCAGCCGCTGATTTGTGTGTCACGAAGACACGATTAAAGGCAAACAGTTCCTGAAAAGAGTCAAACGGTTGGTTTTGTTTCGAGAGTTTTTAAAAGCTTTTCTGCTTACGTTCTAAATATAGAGATGGAGTTAGACAGAAATCTTCATCTTCCTTGAAATGAAATAAAACCGGGATTTGTTAGCCTGTCGACTGTAGTGAATAAGGCCCGAGCATTATGGGAGTTTTTTGGTAAAGATGTCAGAGGTTTAAGACTTCCTTGTATTGCTCAGTTGTAAATTAAAAAAGTAAAATTTCTCTTTATAAACGTCTTAATAAACCTTTAGTCTCCATCTGCGTTCAGATTTCCGATATTCTGGTTTTTTTTTTTTTGTTCTTTACATTTATGGAATCTCTCTGTGGAGATGTTTTTTCAAACCAGAGATCATTTGGGATTAATTCTATCCTTTAACTGATTATTTTAGGTCGTCACATGCAAACCCTTTAAATTAAAGCAGATTATACTTTAATTTTTGTTCTAAATTTTATTAATGAGAACATTTCATGACCTTTTAGTTTTAATTATTTGTATTTAATTATCAATATTTTATAGTTCTGATTTTGTTTTAAAAGACTTGGGTTAACAAAGGCCTATAATGTAATATTTTCAATTTACTGAAAAATGGATTGGATGGATCTATAGTTACTGCCAGATTTAATTCTTGCTACTTTTTTTTTTAGTAGAATGTAAATTGGATTTGTATGTGTTTCCCAACATTTCACATGTGGAAGAATCAATGAATTCTATAATAAATGCAGACATTTACAGCATCTATTGAGGTATCGTAAAAACATTCCTAGTATCAATCACTTTACATCAATATTCTGTTTGTGCTTTACAAACAAGACATAAATAAACTTTAGTTAAAGCAATAAAGTCAAGAGAAAAATCAGACAAAAAAGAAACTATGGCAAACATTTGAGGAAAGAATGCAATCTATTAAAATATAGACAGGATTAAAACATAAAAGACAAAAATATAAATATATAAATTGATTAAATTAGTTGTGTAAAAGCTAATTTAAAGAGATGTGTCTTTAATTTTTATTTAAAAATCTCCACAGAGGCAGAAACTCTGAGATCATCAGGTAAACTGTTCCATAAATGAGAACCAGATCCTGAAAGGAAAACACGCCGTGAATCCTATTAGTGGTGGTAGTCAGAGTAAATGCAGATGTATGGAGCTCAATCAGGGCCAATATTATTTGAAAACGAAATAAAATATTTCGAAAAAAAATGTCAATGTTTGGCCCAAAAAAAAGTAGGTTTCGAAACTTTTTTTTTCAGTTTCAAAACTTTTTTTCGAATCTCAAAGTTTCAGTTTCTTTTGGCCCCGTTGTGGCGCTTTGGGGGCGGGGCTAACACGAGGATCAATCAAAATCGATGAGGGTGGTAACTTCAGTTCCGATGCGTTCACTGACTCTAAACACTCTAATAATGAGGATCAGGAAATGGCGGTTCAGTCTTTTCTCTCATAGTCTGAAGTTGTCTCAATGCGGGGGTAAAAAGCAGAGTTTTATCGCGTGTAAACCGTATGACCAGTTCTGAGAGTTCTCTGTTTACATGTTCTCATGCTAGCTTACAGTCCCTCACACCCGGAAATAGTTTAGGAAAACAAAGACGTTCGTGGATCTATTGGTCTGACAGTGGAGGCATCACGCCCCATTTACACAGGACGCGGAAGCGCCGCGAAGCGCCGCGGAACGGAGTCCGCTTCCATTCGGCGCCCTTGTTATCCTATGGCGTCGTTCACACAAGGCGCGGAGCGGCGCGGAGGGCCCGCGCGGTGCAGCAGATCGTTTCCGCGTCTGACCTATTTTGTGCGCGAGCCGCGAGCGTTCCGCGTCAATTCTGGCAGGAAGTTACATCAAGATACATGAGAAGATCCGGTTTCTTTTCAAAATATAACCAGTTTTTCACAATAAAACGCCGCGATTGACAAATGTGATCATGTTTTTGTATCTAAACAGGCGGTAGAGTTTCGGGAGTTAAAAAAAACAACAAGAGAGGCAGAGAGCAGCTCATCTTAGCTGAAACAGGGGGTAATATTTATAAAATACACACAAAACAGACAGACACGAGCGCACACAGATCAACGCAGTGAGCAGACTCCGGAGCGAGTGGGCGGGGCTGCGGGATTTTGGGAGAGAAAAAAAGAGATGCAGAGAGCAGCTCCTCTTAGCAGAAATATGGGTTAATAATTATAGTTTATTAATTTACCCACACACGCACACCTGCGACAGACGCACACGTGCGCGCACACAGATCAATACAGTGGGCCGACAGAGCGGGTGGGCGGGGTTTAAAACAACAGCAGAGAGCAGTTTTTCTTGGCAGAAACTTGGGTTAATGTCTTTAGGTTATGAAATTATCAACCATGATGGTAAAGACAAAAAAGCTCTAGCAGAAGCGCCTGTGGACCGCCGCGGAAAAATTAACGCTTCGCGGCGCTTCCACGTCCAGTGTGACCCCAGCGTCAGAATGGAGCAGAGCCGGGACGGGTCTCCAACCGAAGTTTCTGTCACAAATACAATCTTTTTCAAGCAGCATTGCTCCTGATTCAAAACAATTTGAATAAAAAATACTCAGAAATAGAACTTAGATCTCAGTGTTCTCCATCAGAAAATGCTCCAAAACACCATTTTCCTCAGAGTGTCTCTTTAACGAGAACAAACTAAACACATACGAAGTCGTGCGACTTGAAACCTCTTGATAAGCAGCTGCTCGGCTGATTTCATAAATCAATGCTTTGGCTGACGTCCAGCATGTGGAGGGATCGCCGCCGCCGCGCCTCCTTCTCTGCTGTGTCAACTTTACAGTTTGGTCTGAGAACAAATTTGACAAATGACTTAATTAGCGAGTTTTGGAGACCAGCTGCAGCCGCGTGCTTTTACTCTTTAAACTAATTAGCCGTGTTGTCACGGTGAGTACACAGATGTTGACTTTGTCCTTCCAAACGTCTCTCAGGATCCTGCAGACGTGCAGCTTTGAGCTTCCTGTCAAACAGGAAGTCACCGTTAAAGCTCGTTTAGATCAGATGTTTTCCAGGAAACTCAGTGAGGGTGAGAAAATCTTTATTTTTCTTCATTTTATTGTGAATTAACTAGTTATTTATATGACTAAATTATCACATATTTGATAAATTTTTCAAAACCGAAATTGTAATTTATAAATATATTTAGAGTAAAGCCCTATTATCATCTCTACGTTAGCATTTGCAGGTATTAGCGACCTGTGGTGTCTTGTAGAGGGTTACCTGGAAGTATCGGGTCTGATAGATGGCAGGACGTCGGACCTGATCCCATGTCATCACTGGTTCTGTTCAGAGTCTTTATGGACAGAATTTCAGGGGCTGTATGGAGTGAAAATAATCTCACTCTGATTCATGCGTGTAAAATTCTTGATTAGTAACTCATAATACGTTTCTTGAAAAAGTAAAAAAAAAAAAAACAAAATATCACTTACACATGCACAAATTAAAATTACAACAGCTTGAAACAAATTACGCACAAAAATATTTTAAAAATACCCACGAATCACCTCTCACGCAGTCTAAGTTACACACGATTCTACCGTGAGACTCTTTTCACGTCTCACTGATTTGAATGATGCGTTCAAGTACTACCAGAATGCTCGTTCACTATAGTTTTCTCATCAGCCGTTTTAAACGTTGATTGTGAATAATATCCGGTAAAACTTGACATTTTCCCACTTTCTTAAAAATATATTCCCGATAGTTAATATAAAAAAGTCTAAATACGCGTTTTTAAAACACTTATCTCACGTTCGTGTACATTTTATTTTGTAGTTTTTAAATTTTCATAATTTTTTTACTTTTACACAAACGTATTATGTGATTTACAAATCAAGAATTATGAACGCACAAATCAGAGTGAGTCTATTTTCTCTCCATAGTCCGTATTTAGTTTGAGGACAGCCGGATTTAGTCTTCATTTTCTCGTCATAACGAGTTATTTTCTCATTTTCTCAAGAAAACAAACTTCGTTTTCTCTTGATAACGACATATTATCTCTTTATCACAGTAAAAAAAAAAGTTTGATTTCTCGTTATAACAACATATTATCTCAATAAACAAATTTAAATTGTTTCTTGTTGGTTTAAAGAGTTATCTCGTTTTCTTGAAAAAAACAAACTTTGTTTTCTCTTGATAATGACATATTATCTCGTTGCCACAAGAAAAAAAAAACTTTGATTTCTCGTTATAACAACATATCTCAATAAACGAAGTTTAAACTGTTTCTTGTTGGTTTAACGAGTTATTATCTTGTTTCTCGAAAAAAACTAACTTTGTTTTAGTTTGATAACAACATATTATCTCGTTGCCACAAGAAAAAAAACTTTGATTTCTCGTTATAACAACATATCATCTCAATAAACAAAGTTTGAACTGTTTCTTGTTGGTTTAAAGAGTTATCTTGTTTTCTCGAAAAAAAAACAAACTTTGTTTTCTCTTGATAATGACATATTATCTCGTTGCCACAAGAAAAAAAACTTTGATTTCTCGATATAACAACATATTATCTCAATAAACGAAGATTAAACTGTTTCTTGTTGGTTTAACGAGTTATTATCTTATTTTCTCGAAGAAACGAACTTTGTTTTCTCTTGATAATGACATATTATCTCGTTGCCACAAGAAAATGACTTAAAAAAAAGAGAAATAGGGCAGCTTTCAGCTTCCGTACTTTGGCATTTGTAAATATCTCTTTATTTTTTTAAATCTCACATTAGTTGAACCGAAGTCGAAGTTGCTCCCCGGCTTAACTATGAAATATAATATAATAACAAAAATGAACAAACAACAAAAGAAATCAAGATTTCTTTTGAGATTTAAAATCCCAGACCAGAATGCTTTGTGGTTTCTCCAGGGTTAAATGATCAATAAGTTAAATCTTGGTTTTTCTGACCATAATTGTGATTTTGTTCTATTTTCCCAAATATACATTTGAAAAATATTTACTAAAACTATAACAGATTTCTAAATTTGAATATATTCGAACAGAAATTCACTTTTAGTGAAGTTGTTCAGCTGAAGGTCACTGGTTTAATGAAAGATGCTGACAAGGCAGAAGATAAACGATAAAAAAATGAAATTTAGGACGTTTTCTGTCCAGTTTAATAAAATAAAAAAATCCTCATGTCTGCTAATAAACCAATTCTCTCAGAGATGATCACAAGGATTCTTCCTCTCTGTTCATGTCGTGTCATGAATTCCCTCCGCATTTGTCTCTGAATGAAGCCGACATGAGCAGCAGCACGCCGTACCGCGCCGTCCACGCGAACGCGCCGTGTTCCTTCAGCCCCTCCCATCCTCACAGCATCTGGAGGGAGTCTTGGATGCGGATGAAAGAATCCCGGCTGGACATCGGAGAGAGAATCCAGCCAAACGCGGAACAACAGAGGATTGTTGTTTCCAAACTCCAGCGTGATGAAGGATTAACTCCAATCCTATTTACATTTCAAACCGGCTCATCTACTATTGTTTATTTTAAGATATATTTGAATTTATTTAGAGTTAATGCAGGAAGATATGTATATAAATACAACAAGATATTGGAGAAACCATAAAAATAAAAAATGTAGCTTAATAAAGTCGGAAAACTTTGTGAAAAAATATTTACAAGAATAAATTTTTGGAATTATGAGTTAAAGAGTCAATATTTTACAAGTTATAATTCATGAATTAATAATTTACTAGATTAAAGTCATTAAAAAATAAAGTCAGAAAAATATAAACAACAAACAAAGTCTTTTAATGACTCAACATTTTTTTATTATAATTTTAAGTAAATTGGATAAAATTAGCCAAAAATAGTGACTCTTAAGGAGAAAATTATTGATGATTGAGTGAATTTCTGGTCTGCTGTATGAATACATACGTGATGACATGTAGAGTCCTATGATCATCATATGATACGGAGATCATGGCATCAACATAAGAACTGCATCAGTGGATGGAGGATAAAACAACTGAAAAACAATGACGAATTCCTTCTAAAATTACTATTTTTTTTCACATTTTACCGTTTTTTTCTTGTAAAATTACGTTTTTTTTTCCATAAATGTAGTACTTTATTCCTATTTGTTATTTATTTTAACTTTAAAAGTATGTTTTTCTTATCAAACAGACTTTTCCTTCATACAATTATGATTTAAATCTTGTAAATTCTTAATGTAAAAAATGTTTTTTTAAAGCAGATTATTGGGGCAAGTATAAAAATAAATGAAAACATTTATAAAATGTTTTTAGCTATTTAAATAAATTTATTTATACATTTTTTTTCTCATAAATTTAGAACTATTTTCTTGTGAAATTACTCATTACTCATATTACCTTTTTTTTTTTTTTTTTTAACAATCTTACTTCTTTGTTCAGATAAAATTAAATTTTTCTGATGAATTTAATACCTTATTCTGGTAAAATTCTGATTTTTTTCATACATTTTCAGCTTTTTCCTTTTAAGATTGTGATTTTCTTTCTCATCTATTCTCCGTTTTATATCTGTAAAATTTTAACATTTTTTCTCATTATTATACAACTTTATTCTCTGAGAATTATCACTTTTTCTCAAAAATTAACAACTTTTGTTTCGTAGAATTAGAACTATTTTTTTTCCATATTGCTATTTTTTTCTTATGAATAAAAAACTTTATTATTTATTCTTGTAAAACTATAATTTTTATCATTAAATTTTGAATTAATTCTAGTAAATTGATTACTTTTCTTATAAATTTACAATTTTTTCTTTTTAAAATTGCAATTTTTTCAAAACTTTATTCTCTTAAGATTACAACTTTATCTTATAAATTTGTGACTTTACTCTTGTAGAAATGAACTTTTTCCTCATAATTTCATGACTTTATTCTTATAAAAAATTGTAACTTTTCTTATACATTTTTAAGTTTTTAACTAAAAAATTGCATCTTTCTTTTACATAGTTTTATCACTTTTAAGATGTTAGAACTTTTTTACGACTTAATTGTCTTTTTCTTATGATTTAATTAGTTCATTATCCTTAAATTAAAACTGTTTTATCATTACGTTACAACTTTATTCCTGTGAAATTCCTAATTTTTTCTTGGAAAATTCAAACTTTTTTTCAAATAAATTTACTCTTGTAATATTGTAACTTTTTATCATAATTTATTAGTTTATTATCCCCAAAACTAAAATCTTTTAGCTGAGAAATGTACAACTTTTTTCTTTTTAAATGTTTTTATGGTCATAAATAATGTTTTATTAGTGTTTGAATCACTAAGACGAACTCTTCAGCTTCTAAGGAAATATTTCCCTTAAATGTTGGAACATTATATTAATACTCATTAAACTCATGTTTTCAAGTAACTGAATTCAATTTTTATTTACATAAAATGTGCTTTAATTTCTAGTTTGAGTGATTTTTTTTTGCTTTTCCATCATCACTTCAACCAATCAGGATCCAGATTTGATTGAATTCTCCGTTAATCAGGATTGGATCGGTACCGATCATCTGCTAGAAGATGATCGGTGCCAAATCGTTCTCCCGGGTTTACTGAAGAATCTGTCAGGTTTTCATTGTTTCCATCTTAAAGATCCCGACCTTAAGAAAGTCTTTAGTTTCTCCCAGAATGCATCACGAGATGAAAGCGTTTGGTTTGATGCAGTGACGTCACAGACGCGTTTCTGTTTGGTCAAACGGAGGAGCTTCCACCATCAAACATGAAACATGGAGCTGCAGATTCATGCCTGGGTTCACATTATTACATTCAGAATGATTGTTTGTTTACATTTTGGTAATAATATAAGACAAAACTGCTGAGTCTTCTGATGGCTGTTCTCCAATACCAACATAAAATAAATATCCTGAAAGATATTTGTTTATTCTACATTTTTCTTTTATGTTTTCAATCATTTTCTGTTAATATTCCATTATTGACTCTCATCCTGACCTGAAAATCACATTTGATCTTCTGAGTATTTATTTGAAATTCTGGATTTAATACAGTTTTTTTTTTTAGTTCTGAAGTAAGTTGACTAAAATGCTAAACATTAGTTACACAAACTCAGAGAAGATAAAATCAACAATTTGAGCTAAATGATAAATTAGTTTTCTTTTATTTTCAGCTGTGGTTTATGTAAGAAAATAGATAATAAAGACATAGGAAGATCCTAAAAAAAATGCTTGAAAATTCCAAAAGAATTTGGAATTTGAGAGCAAAAAAATTATTTAAAAAAATAAATATTGATCCTGGAGACTTGGTCTTTGGTCCGCCCATTCCTGGGACATGTGAGACTGTACCCACTCAGAAAATAGCAACATAATAAAAATCATTTAAATGCTTTTGCTGGGGGGAAAATCACCCGCGATGATGCTCTGGGGTTGAAGGAATTATCCCAAAATGTCCCAAAAAAAATGTAGAAATCTAATTTAAGCAAAAAGCTGCTGAGTTGCATCAAAGTCTTTTCATTTATTTAATTTGTTTATCGATTTAGAGAATTAGAAATAAATATAAAATCAGGAGCAGAAAAACAAAAAAAATAGTTTTATATTAAGAAAATCTGTTTGATTTTCTAAACATTTGAACTATTATTGATCTGAATTTTCTTTTAAGTCCCTCTGATCTTCTTTTGATCTATTATTAAAAAGTTTTAATGTTCCTTTAATTATGATGATTTCATTTTTAGCTAAAGTCGAAACATCTTTGTGGTTTTTTAGCTTCTGCAGATCAGCAGGAGTTCAGTAGAAGCTTAAAGTCGTGGGTTGGACGAGGAATAACCCCGCCCCCTTTTCCCTTTACTTTAACTGAGAGTTCTCTGTTTACATGCTCTCCCTCTAGCTTAGAGCTCCTCGTAGAGGGAAAAATGGTGAAAAATGTCTGAGCTATCCAGTCGTACGGTTTAATCCAGATTCTTTGACGGAAAAACAAACTAAACTAAAGACGTTCACGGATCTGTTAGTCTGTAAATCATCAGAATGGAGCAGAGCAGGGAGCTCGTGGTGAATATCAACATCACAAATAAGATCTTTTGATCTTTTGTTTACTTCAGATTCACGTTTTTGAAACAATAAATACTCAAAAATGCAGTTTAAGGTTAATTTTATTTATATTTCTCCTCCGTTATCAGAAAAATGCACCAAAAAAAAACATGTGAAACCCCGAAAACACAATTTTTATCAGCATCTAAAGCAGCGTCCTGAACATTTCTAGTGTTCTTGACCCTGATTTCCCTTTAATATATTTTTTCTTGTCTGATAAAGATTGTTTAGATGTTACCATGGTTACTCCATGCAGAATTATGAATCGAGATCAGGTGTCTGTAACCTGCGGCTCCAGAGCCACATGTGGCTTTTATCTCTCCATAGTGGCTCTCTGGATGAAGAAAAATAAAATAATACTAATTTTTTAAAGGAAGAATCACTTGATTATGATTTATTGTGTGAATGCTTTAAAGTTTAGCTTCTATTTTAGCAACATGCTAATGTTTTTGGCTAATTTGTTAGCTACTGATGCTTTTAAGGTCAATTTAGAGTTTAGATTCTTTTTTAGCAACATGCTAATGTTTTTGGCTAATTTGTTAGCTACTGATGCTTTTCAGGTCAGTTTAGAGATTAGATTCTTTTTTAGCAACATGCTAATGTTTTTGGCTAATTTGTTAGCTACTGATGCTTTTCAGGTCAGTTTAGAGTTTAGCTTCTGTTTTAGCAACATGCTAATGTTTTTGGCTAATTTGTTAGCTACTGATGCTTTTAAGGTCAGTTTAGAGTTTAGCTTCTGTTTTAGCAACATGCTAATGTTTTTGGCTAATTTGTTAGCTACTGATGCTTTTAAGGTCAATTTAGAGTTTAGATTCTTTTTTAGCAACATGCTAATGTTTTTGGCTAATTTGTTAGCTACTGATGCTTTTCAGGTCAGTTTAGAGATTAGATTCTTTTTTAGCAACATGCTAATGTTTTTGGCTAATTTGTTAGCCATCGATGTTTTTAAGGTCAGTTTAGAGTTTAGATTCTGTTTTAGCAACAGGCTTTTCGACCAATGCAGTTTACTTAAAAATTTGAAGATCAGCTAATAGTTAAGCCAAAAGCTAGCTTTTTGTGGGGCTAATTTGACCTCTACTTAGTTTTTTTATCCAAACTTTGAGTTTAGCTAATATTTTAGCAACATGGAAACGTTTTAGGCAAATTTGTTATTTATTTTGATTTTTAGCTTAATTTAGGGTTTAGCTTCTACTTTTGCAACAGGCTAACATTTTTGACTAATTTAGTTTACTGAGGAATTTTAGGCTATTTTGGAGTTGAGCTAGTATTTGAGCAACAAGCTAGCTTTTTTTGTGAGGCTAATTTGGCAACTACTAATGTAAAAGGTAAATATATATATAGATATATAATTTTATATTTTTGGTTTTGTTCATGCCAAAACAAATATACTTAATTCATATTTATTTTTTAAAAAAGAAGGTAACGAAATCCAGATTTCTAAAAAAAAAAAAATTCAAAGTTAAAAAATAAAAAAAGGCTAAAGTAAGACTCCGCGGCTCCTTCTCGGTTTTGATCACTAGAAAATGAGCCCAAACGGCTCTTTTACTCTTAAAGGTTGCCGACCCCTGATCCATATGAAGTATATTGATGAGTAGAAATCTACATCTAAGCATCTTTTAGGACAGCAGGTCTGCAAACTACTTAAAGAAATTTATAATACTTAACTGGACTGAAAACATGTTTTTAGAAAATTATTCTTATATATAGAACATTTACCAAAAATACCAACAAAAACGGATCTGTAGAGCAAAATACAGAATCTGTCAAAGGGGCAACAAAACATTTTCTTATAAGTTACTTTGACCACAAACAAATACATGTTAAAAACTGTAGTTTTTACAGAGCCTGTGCGGTTTCAGCCGAGAGCCGAAAAGCGGATGTTTTAGTCTGGATAATGACATTTAAAAATATTCCAGACAAAAGCGGGTCAGAGCGACCCCATCTTTGTTGTTTTTGGAACACTTTAAATCGTCTGTTTCAGAACGGCAGAAAAAAAAAATCATCCATGAAAAATATTTAAATGTAACCGAGGTTTGCACTAAAACAACAAACTGGTGGGAAGCAAAAGAGTGAGAGAAAGAAAATGGAGTTCAAACATTGTTGATACAGAAATATTAGTCTGAGTTTATTATTTATTGTTTATATATATATATATATATATATATATATATATATATAATATATTTATTTATGAATTTATTTATATATAAACATGTCCATTAAGATTTTCACTTCCTCGTCCGAGCTGACATCCGGATCAGAAGATTTACGCATCAGAAGCCACGCCCCTTCAGAGGTCAACATGAAAAATTGCTTTTTTAAGACATTTAGGTTGTGGCTTTTTGGTTAAAGCAAAATTTAAATCAATTGTCCGTTCACATCGAATGGAATTCTGGTCAAATTCATGTTTCTTTTGACGAGCCTTAAAGTAGCTGCTTCACTTTTATCTTAAAGTTTGTTCGCCTGAATCTGCGTGTGGGAGGAGCTTCTGTCAAAAACTTCTCTCGACGTCATAATGAAGGACACGGATCAATAAACGCTGAATAAAAGCATCGGTACACATTTCCATTACTGGGTTCAAATAATCTCCCAGTTAAAAGCAGCAACTGTCCCGCACCGCAGGAGAACGCCGCTTCTCCGTAACGGACTCGCCGCTTCCGTCACCGGACGATTGTACGGCAAGCCAAACAGGTCAAAAATCACCAGGAAAAGCGAGCGCAGAAGTGCCACGTTTTACAGATAATTATGATTTAAAACATTTAAATGTTCCCACAGTTAGTTTCAATAAAGCAATTAATACCAAAAAATAATTGTAACTGTTTTATTTATGGTTTAATTTTAAGGAATAATCCAGATAGATTTGGTATTTTCAACTCTATTTTTAAACATTCTTTTCTCTCTATTTTTGGTAGATTTGGTCTAAAAACATCATCAGAAACTAAATGTTTTAGCATTTTGTTTAAATATGTTGTGTTTTAATAAATAGGCTTCAATGACCAAATGTTTACATGTAAATATTGTCTGTGTGAAGTACTTTAAATGCTCATTGAATATACGATTTTAAGCGTTTCCGAAAATTAATTTAGCTATATATAAGAATCCGTTCAGCGTCCAAGAAGGAAATATGTGCAGTAACATCAGCCTCTGTTCCAACTCCTATAACTCTCATAAAAATCTATATTTTGGCAATTTTACTAAAAAACCTGAACAGAAATGTGACATGTCGGCTCATCAAATGAGGCATCCTGGAGACTCCTTTGACTTTTTTTCATGAACGTCTGTAAAGTCGTGGGTGATTTTATTTCTTTTCAGAGATTTTGTTTCAAAAATTAGTCATCCAGCAGATAGTGTAGATGTGCCTGAAGAGAAGCTCTGAGGAGGATCGGTCTCATTAAGAGGAGAACTCCCACTGAACCCACCAACTGGGACCAGAATTAACCGGGTTATGAGATCCATTGATTTCTTTTTAAGAAAAAAAAACCTACAGATTCCATGCAGGGATTCTCATCTGCTTCTGTTTTCCCCCCCAAAATAGACCCAACCCTGTTTTTAGAAAAGGCCTTTAATTATTAGTGACAGTAGATGGAGAAAGAGGCGGACGCTGGTTTTTACTGCGTCTCAAACACTGAGGCCTCACTCTGCTCCTCTCTCTGACCTCAACAGAAACGTTTTCCGTTTGAGTCATTGTCAGGTGTAAACATGTTTTTTTTATGTGTTTGGTTTGCTTCAAATGAAAGGAAAAAAAGAACTAAAAGGTTTTCAGTTTCCATGTTTTCCAACATCAGAAAAGTCTCAGTCATTCAGAGCAGAAATATGTTATAATAAATATTAAACATGCCATCCAGCTGGTTAGCGTAGCAGGCTAACCCACCGTGGTCTACGGTGTCCTTATGACAGCGGTGCTTTTTGATTGGTCAGTTACTAACCTGGCTTAGTTGCAATAAAGAAAATAATATCTTTTATAAAAACAAGGATTAGAAAGAAGAATCTTCTCTCGATGGAAGTGTATGGCAGTGAAACCCCAACCTTGTTCAGGCCCGGTTTAAGTTGGACTATATATTTTTAAGGTCCGGTCCGAAGTTCACATTTTTAAGCTCACGGTTTATGAAAATATATTTTTAAAACAAATCCCATAACAAAAAAGGTTGCTTCAAAAAATCTAAAAATAGATATTTTTTTTATGCGGATGATTAAGTTTTTTATTTGTGTTATTTCTCTATTTTTTTTTATTTTTTTTTATTCTTTAAAGTCAAAGGCTCTTCTGTGGTTTCCTCACTGGCTTTTTTCTCCCAGAAGAAACTTTCAAAATATGTTTCATTGGTTGTTTTTTTTTTTTTGTATTTAGCATTGAGCTACTAGCTTAGCATTCCAGTTAGCCATGTAGGCAGCTGCTTTAGGTCACGTGACCCAGACGGATGTTGAGAATAGAATCTGAACAGCTTTCAAAGTAAAACTTCCTTCAGGATCAGAATATAAATAAAATGGAAATATTTTAAATTAGCACATTTTTTTTTCTGGAGCCCGGTACCAGGTGACCCGCGGACCGGTACCAGTACGTGGGTCACTTGGTCTATCGGGACCACTGATCTAAGGGATTTTGGCTTTCTTTCAACCCACGGGAAATTTGGAATACAAGAAGGGAGGGGTTACTAAGTCCAGCTCTTTCTTATACAGTCAATGATATACATACATACAACGCAAGCTATAATTATTCTTTTTACATGACGGGTAACCAAACAGGGGAGTTGGAGGCTGACTCCATTCTCAGCCCGGATTATAAAAATGCGAAAAAGGAGGCGGGGCAAGTGGAAGGGGACTGAGCGGCGGAGGTGGTCTATGATTGACAGTTAGCTTAGCTTTACGTAGCCTACGCTGGGTCTTCAATACTGAGAGTGGTACCGACAAAGCAAAGTGATGCAAGTTCCTCCACAGAACTTTAGAAAGACGTTGAGGATTTTTCACTGGTCCAGAACCTTTAAGGCTCAAGATGGAGCTTTAGCAATGTCTGAGAGTGGTAAAATGCTGCTAGCATCCTAGCTAATATTAAACAAACAGTCCTGAGTGAAATGTTCATTAAATCCATCACCAGGATGGAGGTTGCTGGACATGATAACGCTCACTCTCTGTTCTCTAGCTTCAGTTCCAGTAGATTTTTGACTACTGAAGACAGTTGAGTCATGCTAAAGCTAACAAGATAACAACTGACCGATAGAGAATCAAAGATGGGCGGGGCTTTTATACTGGCTTCAGAGCATGAAGACGTCAAACGTCTGGGACTTACACAAATCTCCTCATTTCAACCAGCACAAAGACGTTTTTGGCTATAGTTTCATGAATTTAACACGTTAATTCTAAATTGTCAAAAAATTTGGCAAAGACCAACAAACAGCACTTTTAAAGCCCCATTTAGAGAGGTCAACAGCCAAAAAAGAATGGATTTAGGAGGTTGTGTACCCTTTAAAAGCTTGCTTAGCTAAGCAAGAACGTGAGATATTTGAATACTGAAGCCAGAAACATGTACATACCCGCTTTCACTAAGACTTTTCATTGTTTCTTTTAAGTGTTCGCTTGAACGCATGTTTCCAAGCCCAGTGTGAACGGCTGAAGCTAATATACCTGAAGCTATTATACAGCTTAAATATTAGCTAAATTCCAAATTAGCCCCCCAAAAAACTTAGGTTAGCCAAAACAGTTAGCTTCAAAACTTCAAATTAGCCTAAATTAGCTAAAACAGCTAGCATATAAATATAGGCCAAACTCCAAAATAGCCTTTTTTAAGAAGCCCTAATTAGCCAAAACTGCTAGCATGTAGCTGAAATATGAGCTAAACTCCGAAACAGCCTAAAAAAACATATACATGGATTTATAAAGACTTTTCATTGAACTTGTTTGCTTGTTCCAGAGCCGGTAGTGTTGTTGGTTGCAGCATGATCGATCATTTTCTCTCTTCAGGTTTACTAAGCGGACTACGATCTTACCTGCCCGGTTAGCCTAATTTTTCACGCGCATATCCATCGGTAATGAAACTTTAACATGTGAAACTTCCACTTTTTCAGTTTTGAACAAGAATCCGGATAGAAGACTCTCAGCGGCTCTCTGTGAGTGTCACTGTGTGACCTTCTTAAGCGATTGGCTCGTGTCACGAAACCAAGGACTTCTGC
Organism: Oryzias javanicus; assembly: GCA_003999625.1. NCBI lineage: Eukaryota > Metazoa > Chordata > Actinopteri > Beloniformes > Adrianichthyidae > Oryzias > Oryzias javanicus. The sequence continues at coordinate 4,110,759 of CM012456.1, read as the reverse complement.
TGACTTATGGAAGACAGACAGCTCTTTAAATGCTTCCTAAGTCAGTAAGCGATGACAGATGAGCCGCTATATCAAACTATGTCAAGGCTGTTGAGTTGAGCTTCACACTTGATTTATTAAACGTCATACCTGAGTTGGAGTTGAAGTCGTGTCATTTCAATAATGTTTGACCACAGCAAATACGGACCGCGATGCAAGCATAAAAAGGCAAAATCAGAGCTTGATATCTGGATAGAAGTAAATAATGGATGAAAGAGGAGAGACGGTGACGGCAGCAGAGAGTTTAGGGATTAACTTGTCAGGCAGACGTGTGTCCTAGAGGTTAAATGAGAATAAATGTTAAATATAGTCATGAATCCTGATGATTGGTAGAGTTACTAACCATCCAGCATTTACTCCACAGAGTGTGCAACTACCATTCATTTTCTTTCCAAAAGCTTAAATCAGGAGTGTCAAACTCAATCTCTCAAGGGGCCAAAATCCAAAACACGCCTCAGGTTACAGGCCGAGCACGATAAACATTTATTAAACACTCTAAAACTTTAAAACCATGACTTTATAAAATAATTATGAACTAGATATATAGCATTAGCTTTGATAATGCTAGTATGAATGCTGTAAGCTAAATGTGGCCGCTGAAGATGAACTGATATTTGATAACTGAAAACGCTATGAACTGAATAGCTGCTAAAAGTTTTCTAAAATGCCAAACTGATAACTGCCAAAACTAGGAAAACCAAATTACCACATAGGTTAAGCCAAAACAGCAAGAATGTTGCTGGAAAAAAATAGCTAAACTTCAAAGTAGCGTAAAAAAAAAACACCAAAAAAAATCTGAAATAGAGAAAACAGCTACCAGGTAGCTGAAAAAAATAGCTAAACTTCAAAGTATCATTAAAAAACAAAAAAAAGCCTAAAATGGCCAAAACAGCTAGCATGTCGTTGAAATATTAGCTAAACTCCTAAACTGCCTAAAAAACTTTAAAAAAGCCAAAACTAGCCAAAAAAGCTAGCATGAAGCTGAAATTGTTGCTAAATTCCAAAACAGAGAAAAAAGGGTACAAAGCCTAACTCCAAATTAGCCTAAAAGAAAATTTTAGTGAATGCCAAAATATTCCAGAAGCTAGCCGAATGCCAATTTTCAACCTTAAAAAAATAGCTAGACTTCAAAGACGAGACTTTAAAAAATTTAAAAAAAGCCTAAAATAGCCAAAGCAGCTAGCATGTCGTTGAAATATTGGCAAACTCCCAAACAGCCCAAAAAAATTAAAAAATAAGCCTAAAAAAGTAAAAAAAAAAGCTATCATGTAGCTAAAATATTAGCTAAACTCCAAAACAGCCTAAAAAAACCAAAAAGCCTAATTTAGCCAAAAAAGCTAGCATGAAGCTGAAATTGTAGCTAAATTCCAAAACAGAATTAAAAAAAAGGTAAAAAGCCTAATTTAGTCAAAAAAGCTAGCATGTAGCTGAAATATTAGATAAACTCCAAAACAGCCAAAAAAACAAAAAAGCCTAATTTAGCCAAAAAAGCTAGCATGAAGCTGAAATTGTTGCTAAATTCATAAAACAGAATAACAAAGAAAGGAAAAAAGCCTTAATTATTCAAAACAGCTAGCATGTAGCTGAAATATTAGCTAAACTCCAAATTAGCCTAAAGAAAATTTTAGTGAATGCCAAAATAGTCTAGAAGCTAGCCGAATGCCAATTTTTAACCTTAAAAAAATAGCTAGACTTCAAAGACTAGACTTTAAAAAATAAAAAAAAGCCTAAAATAGCCAAAGCAGCTAGCATGTCGTTGAAATATTGGCTAAACTCCCAAACAGCCCAAAAAAATTAAAAAATAAGCCTAAAAAAGTAAAAAAAAGCTAGCATGTAGCTAAAATATTAGCTAAACTCCAAAACAGCCTAAAAAACAAAAAAGCCTAATTTAGCCAAAAAAGCTAGCATGAAGCTGAAATTGTAGCTAAATTCCAAAACAGAAAAAAAGGAAAAAAGCCTAATTTAGTCAAAACAGCTAGCATGTAGACAAAATTCTAGCTAAACTCCAAATTAGGTTCAAAGAAAATTTTAGTGAATGCCAAAATAGTCCAAAAAGCTAGCAGAATGCCAATTTTTAACTTTAAAAATGTCACCTTTTAATATAAATATGAATAAAAACAGACAGGAATATCATTCCAGAATAAATCAAATTAAACCTTAAATAACTTTTAATGTTTTACTCTCCATAAAATTATATTTTTAACTTGTATAAAAGAAGTTAAAAATAAGAGAAAGATAACATCAGAGCATTAATTACAATAAAATAAAATGAGGGCTTTGACTTTGACACAGGCGCTCTCAGACGTCCAGCCGGTTGTGTTGTAAATGTCTGGTATTGCATCTCATCTACACTGAACTCATGTTACCAGTTTATAGACTTTGATGTTGCATTTATACTTTATTTTTTCTAGAAGTGTCAGTCATCAGATGAAACCTCAGGAACTATCGTTTGGCCTTAATAGTCTGGAAAGAAAGGAATACAGATTTTCTTCTGTTTTGGAGCAAATTTTAAATTATTTGTGCATTCTTCAAACATAAAATCAAAAATAACTGGCAGACTCTTTGACTGAACATCATGCATGCATTTACAGAGTTAGACACATAAAAGTGTAACAAACTGACACGTATGGGTTTAAAGGTCCAATAACAACCGTCCACATGTAAGCTGCGTCCCACCCGGACGTTCCCCTGACGCCACAGAAACCCACAGAACATGTTTCCTATTCTCCACAGTCCAGCGGTCGTGTTCTTGACATGGTTTAATCTGGGTCTGGGAGTTGGGCTTAGTGATGTGAGGTCTTAGCTCACTGACCCATACCATATACCTCCTACCGCAGCACTTTAATTATTGTTTTCCTGGTTGAAACTCTTTAAGCCTCAGTCCCAACCGGCCTTATGGGTAGATACAAGCTGTCTGCAGGTAAAAAAAATGGACGACTGCGACCTACAGGAAATGTCAAGGTCATAGACCAACACATAAACATACTGTATGAGCAACATGTCTCAACACGTATGAGTGATAAATGTGAACTACTTACTGCAACTTGACTGTTAGAAATGAGGAAATTAGACAATCTGTGTAGTTTATGTGGACATTCTATGAGGCAGTACTCCAATCTTACTAGGAACTACTCTGCAACAACTTTAAAAGTCATAAGGTCCAGTTTGAGACCAATTATAACCCAGTTATAGCCAGTAACCCTGGACGGCGGCGTTCGCTCGCTCTGCCAGATCCTGGGCAGTAGAGCTAGCTAAAGTGTCCACTTGGTGGCTGGTTAGCAAAACTGGGACAGACAATATCTGTACGGTACTGTGTCCAGTCCCAATATCTGTCTGGTACTGCAACCAGTACAAATATCTGTCTGGTACTGCAACTACTACGAAAATCTGTCTGGTACTGCAACCAGTACGAAAATCTTTCTGGTACTGCAACTAATACCAATATCTACCTGGTACTGCAACTAATACCAATATCTACCTGGTACTGTGTCCAGTACCAATATCTGTCTGGTACTGCAACCAGTACGAAAATCTGTCTGGTACTGCAACTAATACCACTATCTATCTGGTACTGTAACCAGTACCAATATCTGTTCGGTACTGAATCCAGTACTAATATCCGTCCGGTACTGTGTCCATTACCAATATCTGTCTGGTACTGCAACTAATACAAATATCTACCTGGTACTGTGTCCAGTTCCAATATCTGTCTGGTTCTGCAACCAGTACGAAAATCTGTCTGGTACTGCAACTAGTACCAATATCTGTCTATTACTGTTTCCATTACCAATATTTGTCCACAACTTCGTCCAGTATCAATGTCTGTCCAGTACTGAATCCAGTACTAATATCCATCCAGTACTGTGTCCATCACCAATATCTGTTCGGTACTGCGGCCAATACTAATATAGCTCATTATACAGGTGTAATCATCTCGTAATGTTTATGTTTAATCCCTCTGTTTATATTTTTTTGCCTTCATGCTGCTTATGTTTATATGTATAGTTTATATTTTTATATTTTATTACTATTATTGTTACTTTGCACCAAGTGAGTAGCGCTCAAGTTTTGTTGTACAATGTACACGGACGATAAAGTCTATTCTATTCTATTCTATTCTATCCTATTCTATTCTATTCTATTCTATATGTCTAGTACTTTTTCCAGTACTAAAATATGTCCAAAACCATATCCAGAATCAATGTCTGTCCCGTACTGTGTCCTGTACCAATATCTGTCCAGAACTTTATCCAGTACCAATATTTGTTTGGTACTGCGACCAGTACCAATATCTGTCCTGTACTGCGTCCAGTACCAATATCTTTTTGGTGTTTCGTCCAGTACCAATATCCGTCTGGTACTGCATACACAGCGGTACCATGTTCGGTATCAGTGTATGTCCGATACCGGGTTAAGGTACTGGTGCGGTCTGCGATACTAGCGGTTAGCCGTTTGAATGTTGGGAGCCCAGATTTAAATGGAAAAGCCAGCACATCAAAAAACGACGAGTTAAGGACACGCAAAACGTCAATTTTTGACGTGTAGGGGTCCTTAACCAAACGTTAATATGTGACGACTTGGACATGAGAATTTATTGAGTTACCTCACACACGACAATGGTATGTTCCATTTTCATGAGGTAAACGGACGAACATCAAAGTAAAACTCAAAAACCTGCAGCTCCCGGTTGCATAAGCCTTTGTCACCATCTAAAAACAGCAATATCTGACTTCACTTCTGCTTTGCATCAATTTGCTTCAGAAAAAACAAACCGTTTCTGCGAGAGGCCGTTTCCGTACGGGGCGATATCTGACATTCCCAACATCTGACATTTGACTCGAGCCCCGCTGAAAAACAGACCCAGTGGTGTCTGCTTTTAAATGTGGCCCATCGACCCGAAAGCGGCGACCTACCGGAGCCCTCCGAGAGTTGGAGTTCACGTGGATGTGAGCGCTCATCCACAGCTCGCCTTTCATTTTGGATTCCTGGCTCCGGCACAGAGCTTTAAGGCGTCGAGCTCATGCTAGAGAGATCTGAAAGCTTCAGATCCCATTTTATATTTAAATACAGAAACGATACATAAAAATACACTTTCTGGATTTTTTTAAGGTGGCATCAGTTTCTGCATGAGTGATGTCGAACTTTGAAGAGAAGTGAAAATAAAAATGACAGCTTTATATCCTGAAAGTGTACCTCCTCGGGCTTACTGGTGTAAACCGTTTGGTGCATTGATTTCATTCTGTTACTTGAAGAAGAGAAGGAGTGCAGAGGGCAACAACAACAACAAAAAAAAGAAATCTTTATAAGCCTCCGCAGAAAAAACAGCACGTGCTGTCAAACTGTCAGAAGTCGGACTTGAAGTCTTGCGATGGTCCTGCCGTGGGAGGCTTCTTCATCTTTGATGCTGAGGCCGCCGCCTTTATGGCGTTCTGTACCAGCGGTTCTGGATTAGCATCCTTGTATTTTAGCAACATGCTAACATTTCTGAATAATTTAGAGTTTAGCTTCTATTTTAGCAAAATGCTAACATTTTTGGATAATTTAGGGTTTAGCTTCTGTTTTAGCAAAAGGCTTATAGTTTTGGCTAAAATAGAGTTTAGCTTCTATGTTAGCAATATGCTAGCATTTATAGCTACTTTAGAGTTTAGCTTTTATTTAATTATTATTTAATTATTTATTATTAATTATTTCTATAATTTTTGGCTAAGTCTAAGTTTAGCTTTTGTTTTAGCAACATGTTTACATTTTTGGATGATTTAGAGTTTAGCTTCTATTTTAGCAACATGCTAACATTTCTGGATAATTTGGAGTTAAGTTTCTATTTTAGCAACATGCTAACATTTTTGGATAATTTAGAGTTTAGCTTCTGTTTTAGCAAAAGGCTTATAGTTTTGGTTAGAATAGAGTTTAGCTTCTATGTTAGCAACATGCTAGCATTTATAGCTACTTTAGAATTTAGCTTCTATTTTTGCTGCAGCCTATAATTTTTGGCTAAGTCTGAGTTTAGCTTTTGTTTTAGCAACATGCGTACATTTTTGGTTAATTTAGAGTTTAGTTTCTATTTCAGCAACAGGCTAACATTTTTGGATAATTTGGAGTTTAGCTTCTACTTTAACAACAGGCTATCATCTTTGGCTAATTTTGAATTTAGCTTCCAATTTTTTTAGCAATATGCTAACATTTGTTGGCTAATTTAGAGTTTAGTTTCGTTTTTAGCAACATGCTAACATTTTTGGATAATTTAGGGTTTAGCTTCTGTTTTAGCATAAGGCTTATAGTTTTGGCTAGAATAGAGTTTAGCTTCTATGTTAGCAATATGCTGGCATTTATAGCTACTTTAGAGTTTAGCTTTTATTTAATTATTATTATTAATTATTTCTATAATTTTTGGCTAAGTCTAAGTTTAGCTTTTGTTTTAGCAACATGTTTACATTTTTGGATGATTTAGAGTTTAGCTTCTATTTTAGCAACATGCTAAAATTTCTGGATAATTTGGAGTTAAGTTTCTATTTTAGCAACATGCTAACATTTCTGGATAATTTAGGGTTTAGCTTCTGTTTTAGCAAAAAGCTTATAGTTTTGGCTAGAATAGAGTTTAGCTTCTATGTTAGCAATATGCTGGCATTTATAGCTACTTTAGAGTTTAGCTTTTATTTAATTATTATTATTAATTATTTCTATAATTTTTGGCTAAGTCTAAGTTTAGCTTTTGTTTTAGCAACATGTTTACATTTTTGGATGATTTAGAGTTTAGCTTCTATTTTAGCAACATGCTAACATTTCTGGATAATTTGGAGTTAAGTTTCTATTTTAGCAACATGCTAACATTTTTGGATAATTTAGCGTTTAGCTTCTGTTTTAGCAAAAGGCTTATAGTTTTGGTTAGAATAGAGTTTAGCTTCTATGTTAGCAACATGCTAGCATTTATAGCTACTTTAGAATTTAGCTTCTATTTTTGCTGCAGGCTATAATTTTTGGCTAAGTCTGAGTTTAGCTTTTGTTTTAGCAACATGCGTACATTTTTGGTTAATTTAGAGTTTAGTTTCTATTTCAGCAACAGGCTAACATTTTTGGATAATTTGGAGTTTAGCTTCTACTTTAACAACAGGCTATCATCTTTGGCTAATTTTGAATTTAGCTTCCAATTTTTTTAGCAATATGCTAACATTTGTTGGCTAATTTAGAGTTTAGCTTCGTTTTTAGCCACAGGCTAACATTTTCGACTTAATTTTGGAGTAATTTCTAGGAATTTCATTTTGGATTCCTGGCTCCGGCACAGAGCTTTAAGGCGTCGAGCTCATGCTAGAGAGATCTGAAAGCTTCAGATCCCATTTTAGATTTAAATACAGAAACGATACATAAAAATACACTCGGATTTCTGGATTTTTTTAAGGTGGCATCAGTTTCTGCATGAGTGATGTCGAACTTTGAAGAGAAGTGAAAATAAAAATGACAGCTTTATATCCTGAAAGTGAACCTCCTCGGGCTTACTGGTGTAAACCGTTTGGTGCATTGATTTCATTCTGTTACTTGAAGAAGAGAAGGAGTGCAGAGGACAACAACAACAACAACAACAACAAAAAAAAAGAAATCTTTATAAGCCTCCGCAGAAAAAACAGCACGTGCTGTCAAACTGTCAGAAGTCGGACTTGAAGTCTTGCGATGGTCCTGCCGTGGGAGGCTTCTTCATCTTTGATGCTGAGGCCGCCGCCTTTATGGCGTTCTGTACCAGCGGTTCTAGATTAGCATCCTTGTATGTATATTTAATCACATCTGGCTCTTTTGAACAAGCTTCTCTTCAACTCAAGTCTGTGCGTTCACTTTTTTTTTTAAAGTTTGGGTCAATAATCCCAGCTGGGGGTCGAACCAGAGGGCTGATCTCAACATGCAGAGTTTCTGTTTGGAGGTAGCGTTAAAAAGAAACGTCTCAGCCTCTTCGCTGAACTTTTTCTTGTTGTCTCTGGAGTTCCTGAATTATTAAACACGTTGGCTTTCAGCAATTAGAATGACTCCTTTAATTGCACTTTGCTGTTACACTGCAATGACTGAGCAGCTAAAGGGAATTGAAACGAGGGGGGCGTGAGAAAGTATTTACAAATGGAGTGGGTGGGAGCTGCATGCTAATTGTGTGATTGCTTAGTAAGCATTCACACTAGAGTGATCCTCCAGCTCCTTTCTAAACATAGGAGTTTGAAATGGCTTCTTTGAAATTTAGCTAGTATTTAAGGAATGTTCTAGCTACTGAAGTTTTTCATTTTTATTTGGAGTATAGCTATTTTAGCCATATGCTAACGTTTTTTGGTTAATTTGGTAGCGACTGAAGTTTTAAATGCTAACTTTTGGAGTATTACTAATATTTCAGCAACACGTTAACATTTTTCTGCTAAATTTTTATCTATTGAGTCTTTTTAGGCTAATTTACAGTTTAGCTTCTGTTTTAGTAACAGGCTAATATTTATGGCTAATCTAGAGTTTAGCTTCTATTTTAGCAACATGCTAACATTTATAGTTAATCTAGAGTTTAGCTTCTATTTTAGCTACAGGCTTACATTTTTGGCTAGAATAGAGTTTAGCTTCTATTTTAGCAACATGCTAACATTTCTGGATAATTTGGAGTTAAGCTTCTATTTTAGCAACATGCTAACATTTTTGGATAATTTATAGTTTAGCTTCTATTTTAGCAACATGCTAACATTTTTGGCTAAGTTAGAGTTTAGCTTCTATTTTAGCAACATGCTAACATTTCTGGATAATTTAGAGTTTAGCTTCTATTGTAGCAACATGCAAACATTTTTGGATAATTTGGAGTTTAGCTTCTATTTTAGCAACATGCTAGCATTTATAGCTACTTTAGAGTTTAGCTTCTATTTTTGATGCAGGTTATTTTTGACTAAGTCTAAATTTAGCTTTTGTTTTAGCAACATGTTTACATTTTTGGCTAATTTAGAGTTTAGCTTCTTTTTTAGCAACTGCCAACATTTGTGGCTAATCTAGAGTTTAGTTTCTATTTCAGCAACAGGCTAACATTTTTGGATAATTTGGAGTTTAGCTTCTACTTTAGCAACAGGCTATCATCTTTGGCTAATTTTGGATTTAGCTTCCAATTGTTTTAGCAATATGCTAACATTTGTTGGCTAAGTTAGAGTTTAGCTTCGTTTTTAGCCACAGGCTAACATTTTCGACTTAATTTTGGAGTATTTTTTCAGGAATTTCAGGCTATTTTATAGTTTAGCTAGTATTTAAGCAACATGTTTTTTGGTCATTTGGAATTTAAAGTTTTTATGGCTAATCTGGAGTTGCGCTCATTTTTATGCAACAAACTAAACATTTGTGCCAAATTGGTAAATAATAGGAAATTTTAAGTAATTTTACTACAAATTTTTCTTAAATTTTGGTCAACTTCAGCGCTCTTTCGTACTTCTTCAGTTAAATTTTCAGTATTTTAGCAAATGTAACATTTGTAACAAAGTGTAACATCACGTCACGTCACTACATTCACATTAACATTATCACAATGAATGAAACTTTTCTTGTTAAATATACATCCTGTCATCCATTTTTCTTCTTCTGCAGGAGTCTCGATGTTTCCAGCAGTTAGTATTCAGAGTGAGAGCATGTCATCGTTTGCAGTAACAGGGATGTAGCCCTTGTGGGACTCTCGCATTATTGAAATTCTGCTCTTAAACGCGGAGCTTTCTGAGGCCTCTTTGATTTGGGGGGGAACTCTGCCCTTCACCACAGGGGGCTGCTCTGATATGCACATTTTAAAAGGAGCGAAATCAATTGAATTAAACTCCCAGCGAGCCCGGCTTTTGTCTTGATTTCTCTGCAGCTTGCAAAAAAGGTTTTGATTTGCTCACCTCTATATACATCACTCCAGCTTACACGGGGAGGCAGCGGGATCGGCCTCCGTATGTCTGATTCATGACTTTGACATGCTTTGGGTCGCAGAGCACTTTTTATTGAGAGGAAACCCAACATCCTATATGAGATATAACTGATTTCAGTCATGGATTCAGAAAATAAATCAGTATAAAGCTCTCACATTAACAAAAGCATAAATACATCATCTTGTGTTAAGAATAATTCAAACAACTGGATGTTTCAAATAATGTTTTTTACTAACAACCAAACCAAAACATCAATAAAAAAAAGGGAAAAGTATCAAAAACTCCTCTTTTTTCAAAAAATCCTTGCCAACTTTCAAGCATGGAGGTGGAAGTACCATAATTTGAGATGTAAAAATCTTTAAAACATACTTAAGTATGTAACTTAACAGCTCTATATAAAATGCTTATCTTAAGCCTTTCAGAGTAAATTTATCCGTAAACCTTTGGTATATAAAATAATATTTTTTAAAAATAAAACAAGAGTTATGTTTTTTTATATTCAGAAGTATCATGACTCGATCTCTGAGGCTCCGCCTTTCTCTCCTTGTGGGTGTCGCCCATTTCATGACGTCAACCTATAGCCGGTCTCAGCAGCGTTTTTGTGTTTCACCCACAAAAACAAACAACATTGCAACAATATACGCATGTAAAATGAAAGCATTTTGCCGATCTCGGCTAGCTAGCCGAGTGTGTGTTAGCCTAGCCGCACAGACTCTTCCTGGAAGGGGCTGTTCCCACTTTGTGATGTCACAACTTGTTTGTGGAGGGTTGGGATGCTTTAGGGTTGTTTTTAAAGAGGAAATAACAATATAATACACCAAAAAGATTTTTTAAAAGTTTGTTTTTTATGATATAGACCAGGGGTGGGCAAACGTTTTGATTTGTGGGCCAGAAAGGGTTCTAAAATTTGGCATTAGGGCCGGACAAGCAGCAGATGGAAGGACTGATTTGATAATGAACCTCATAAACTAAAAAGATAAGTTGGAATTGAGAGAAAAACATGCTTTAATTTGGATTAAAATTCACATATATTCATCTAAAAACAGAAAATTGGGGAATTTTAATTTCTAAATTTTGATTTTTGTTCTCTTTTTGGGTTGATGTTCTTCAGAGGAAAATGCGAACTCAAAGAAATCAGAAAAATCACCTTCTGACTCAGAAAAAACACAGAGAAACAACACCATTCATGAGAAGAAACCAGAAATACAATGAAAATAAAACAATAATTAGGATTTTTGATTCAATGTATTTTAATTTGGAGGGCCAGATTAAGTAGTTTAAGGGCCCCGGGGCCGTAGTTTGCCCACCCCTGATATAGACCCTTTAAAACCTAAAAGTGAGTCATGGAATCGGGTTTAACCCGTCAACACCAAACCTTACGATCGGTTTCTTCATGTTTGTTTTGTGTACGCACACTAACACTTACGCCCTCTAGTGGTTGATACTGGAAAACAATTAATATATGAGGCTATTTATGTTTATTTAAATCACAAATAAGTCACTCCTGAGTGTTATGGAGTCTCGAAAGAGCCAAAATGAAATAAATATATACACCATTAAATAAATAAATACATGTGGCATTAAATAAATAAATGTTGAAATAAAATGTATTCTCCGTCCACTTCATGCATTTAGGGTTATTTGGCGAGCTCCGTTCCAGCCCGGGAGTCTCCCATGCCGTACAAAAGCGGAAACTCCGCGGGGAAAGGATCCGGTGTTAACAACGGTGCCGCGGAAGTGGACGGAGAATACATTTGGATTTAGCGACCGTAACAAAAGTTCTTTGTTTCACCAAAACAATGTTTACAGCATGTATGTGAGTGAGGACTCAGACAAAAACTTTGCACCAGGCCAGAGCAACAGAGCAGAGACATGAGAGTTAGCCCCGCCCACTGAGTTTGACGAGAGAATCTGACAGATTGCATTTTCATGGTGTGTCCACTTCCTGTTTCATGAAATGTGTCATGAAATCATGAAATAAATAAATATATAATGAAATGTTAAAAATTGCTTTTTAATTGCTATTTTAATATTTTAATGCCACATTTAGTTCAACATTTATTTATTTAATGCCACATTTATTTATTTATTTCAATTTGGCTCTTTTTAACCCACAAGGGACAATGAAATAAATAAATATGTCATGAAATACTTAAATGTGCTCTTTTAATATTTTAATGCCACATTTATTTCAAAATGTATTTAAAATATTTCAACATTTATTTATTTATTTCAACATTTATTTATTTAATGCCATATTTATTTATTTATTTCATATTAAATATATTTATTTCAATTTGGCTCTTTTAACCTACAAGGGACAATGAAATAAATAAATATGTCATGAAATACTTAAATGCGCTCTTTTAATATTTTAATGCCACATTTATTTATTTATTTCAATTTGGCTCTTTTGACCCACAAGGGACAATGAAATAAATAAATATGTCATGAAATACTTAAATGTGCTCTTTTAATATTTTAATGCCACATTTATTTCAAAATTTATTTAAAATATTTCAACATTTGTTTATTTATTTCAACATTTATTTATTTAATGCCATATTTATTTATTTATTTCATATTAAATATATTTATTTCAATTTGGCTCTTTTAACCTACAAGGGACAATGAAATAAATAAATATGTCATGAAATACTTAAATGTGCTCTTTTAATATTTTAATGCCACATTTATTTCAACATTTATGTATTTCAACATTTTTTTTTTTTAATGCCACATTTATTTATTTATTTAATGGTGTATATATTTATTTCATTTTGGCTCTTTCGAGACTCCATAAGTGGCACCCCTGGTGTTATATGACTAAAGATTTCAATCTTTAGTTATAAAGCACTAAAAAAAGGACAGAATCTCATCTTAAATTGACTCAAATCAAGAATATTTTAAAATCAGCTGCTAAAGATAAACAGACAGAAAAATTACGAAGTTTCCAGTCAAAAACCTGTGTAAAACAAAAAAAAAAAAAAGACCTCCAAGATCAGCGATAATTCACCGGTTCACTCTAATGTTTGACTCCGTCTTCTAACAGTAAATTCATTTGTCTGATTGGTTCTGCGCCGGCTGTAATTACCTGGCTCACGGTTTCCCCGCAGCGACAGACGGCCTTTGTCTCAATTAGCTTTCGGCGTTATCTCCTCTCCCCTCCCGACACCTCCGCCGCCACAATGAGGATGTTTGTGCGCTCGCCTTACACGGCGGCGCTATCAGTTCAATCCCGGGCACGACTTTGAAGATTAGTCACTGAAGCGTGAAGAAGTGTTTGAAATGTTGGGGGTTCCTTTGAAGTTCCAGATGAGGCGCTTTTATTTATTTATTTATTTATTTCTATTCCCCACCCCCTCCAACCTTGTCAAAGTGCTGCAGAAAAGTTTTTTTTTTTTTTTTTTTTTTTGGCTAGCTTTGAACATTTAAGCGGAAGCAGGGACGTGACACGGGAGAGATTTGTATCATCAGTGTTCATCTGGGAGGCTTTCATACTTCAGTCTTGTGTACATACCGTACAGGTCCGCTCACACTCAGCTGTCAGAATTACCTCTTAGACGCCGGCGTCTCCCATCACCACCGTAGAGAAGTGACAGCCTGTCTAGACCGTGTTTAATAAAGTTTCAACTTCAGTTACTTTTCATTACATAAACAAGTCTTTTAACCAAAATCACAAATGTTTGCAGTGGAAATAAGGAAGTTAAACAAAGCGCTTTTTCAACTGTTTATGCTTTATTCACCCAAACAAGGGTCGAGCAGGACAGGTACTCCGGGTTTTTGGGTTGTTCAAGCGGGTCTGTGGAGGGGGACAGAAAATTTAAAGGGGGGCTCAGGTGTTTCTTGCGGTCCTCTTAGAGGTTCACGGGACGTCATGAAAGTGGAACGTTCCCTTAACATGCAAAAGTAAACTGGAATTACGCTGGCTTTTTGGACAACTTTTGCATTTTTTTGGGCTGTTTTGGAGGTTAGCTAATAATTCATTTACATGCTAGCTGTCTTAGCTAATTTTACGCTTTTCTTTTTAAGTTTTTTAGGCTGTTTTGTATTTAGGCTAATGTTTACATGCTAGTTGTTTTTGCTAATTTGGATGATTTTTTAGGCTGTTTTAGAGTTTAGCTAATAATTCATTTACATGCTAGCTGTCTTAGCTAATTTAGGCTTTTCTTTTTAAGTTTTTCAAAATGTTTTGGATTTAGGCTAATATTTACATGCTAGTTGTTTTTGTAAGTTTTTTAGGCTGTTTTAGAGTTTAAATAATAAGTCATTTACACGCTAGCTGTGTTTGCTAATTTAGGCTTTTCTTTTTAAGTTTTTCAGAATGTTTTGGATTTAAGCTATTATTTACATGCTAGTTGTTTTTGTAATTTTTTTAGAGTTTAGACATTAAGTTAGTTACATGCTAGCTGTCTTAGCTAATTTAGGCTTTTCTTTTTAAGTTTTTTAGAATGTTTTGGATTTAGGCTAATATTTACATGCTAGTTGTTTTTGTAATTTTTTTTAAGCTGTTTTAGAGTTTAGATAATAAGTTAGTTACATGCTAGCTGTGTTTGCTAATTTAGGCTTTTCTTTTTAATTTTTTAGGCTGTTTTGGAGGTTAGCTAATAATTAATTCACATGCTAGCTGTCTTAGCTAATTTAGGCTTTTCTTTTTAAGTTTTTCAGAATGTTTTGGATTGAAGCTATTACTTACATGCTAGTTGTTTTTTTAATTTTTTTTAGGCTGTTTTAGAGTTTAGATAATAAGTTAGTTACATGCTAGCTGTGTTTGCTAATTTAGGCTTTTCTTTTTTTAGGCAGTTTTGGAGTTAAGCTAATATTTAAATGCTAGCTGTTTGGCTACTTTAGTTTTTTTTCAGTGTTTTCTCTATTTCATTTTGGTTTTTAGCTAATATTTCAGCCACATGGTAAGTGTTTCAGCTAATTTGGACCTTTTTTCAGTTTTTAAGGCTGTTTTGGATTTAGGTTAGTATTTACTTGCAAGCTACTTTGGCTAATTAAGGCTTTTTAAAGTTTTTTTTGTAGTCGTTTTGGAGTTTAGCTATTTTGTGACCTTTAGTCATTGTTTTTTTTTTTTTTTTTTTTTTCATTTTTTTAAGCTGTTTTGGATTTAGGCTAAAATTTATACCCTAGCTATTTTAGCTAATTTAGGTTTTTTTTCTGTTTTTTTTTTTTTTTGGGTCCAATTTTGTGTTTAGCTAATATTTCAGCTACACGCAAGCAGATTCAGCTAATTTTGACCTTTATTTGAAATTTTTAAGGATGTTTTGGATTTAGGCTAATATTTACACAACAGCTGTTTTTGCTAATTTGGGTAGGTTTAATTTTTTTTGTTGTTGTTTTTAGGCTGTTTTAGAGTTTAGATAATAATTCAGTTACATGCTAGCTGTGTTTGCTAATTTAGGCTTTCCTTTTTAATTTTTTAGGCTGTTTTGGAGGTTAGCTAAAAATTAATTCACATGCTAGCTGTCTTAGCTAATTTAGGCTTTTCTTTTTAAGTTTTTCAAAATGTTTTGGATTTAAGCTATTATTTACATGCTAGTTGTTTTTGTAATTTTTTTTAGAGTTTAGATATTAAGTTAGTTACATGCTAGCTGTGTTTGCTAATTTAGGCTTTTCTTTTTTAGTTTTTTAGGCTGTTTTGGAGTTAGGCTAATATTTAAATGCTAGCTGTTTTGGCTACTTTAGGTTTTTTTTCAATGTTTTCTCTTTTTCATTTTGGTGTTTAGCTAATATTTCAGCCACATGGTAAGTGTTTCAGCTAATTTTGACCTTTTTTTAAGTTTTTAAGGCTTCTTTGGATTTAGGCTAGTATTTACATGCAAGCTGCTTTGGCTAATTTAGGCGTTTTAAAGTTTTTTTTTGAAGCTGTTTCGGAGTTTAACTATTTTGTGACCTTTAGGCATTTTATTTTCCATTTTTTAAGCTGTTTTGGATTTAGGCTAAAATTTATACCCTAGCTATTTTAGCTAATTTAGGCTTTTTTCTGTTTCTATTTTTTTTTTTTTTTTTTTTTTGTCCAATTTGGTGTTTAGCTAATATTTCAGCTACACGCTAGCAGATTCGGCTAATTTTGACCTTTATGTGAAGTTTTTAAGGATGTTTTGGATTTAGGCTAATATTTACACAACAGCTGTTTTTGCTAATTTGGGTAGGTTTAATTTTTTTTGTTGTTGTTTTTAGGCTGTTTTAGAGTTTAGATAATAATTCAGTTACATGCTAGCTGTGTTTGCTAATTTAGGCTTTTCTGTTTAATTTTTTAGGCTGTTTTGGAGGTTAGCTAATAATTCATCCACATGCTAGCTGTCTTAGCTAATTTAGGCTTTTCTTTTTAAGTTTTTCAGAATGTTTTGGATTTAAGCTATTATTTACATGCTAGTTGTTTTTGTAATTTTTTTTAGAGTTTAGATATTAAGTTAGTTACATGCTAGCTGTGTTTGCTAATTTAGGCTTTTCTTTTTTTTTTTTAGGCTGTTTTGGAGGTTAGCTAATAATTCGTTCACATGCTAGCTGTCTTAGCTAATTTAGGCTTTTCTTTTTAAGTTTTTTAGAATGTTTTGGAGTTAGGCTAATATTTACACGCTAGTTGTTTTTGTAATTTTTTTTAGGCTGTTTTAGAGTTTAGATAATAAGTTAGTTACATGCTAGCTGTGTTTGCTAATTTAGGCTTTTCTTTTTAAGTTTTTTAGGCTGTTTTGGAGTTAGGCTAATATTTAAATGCTAGTTGTTTTGGCTACTTTTCAGTTTTCAGTGTTTTCTTTTTTCTCATTTTGGTTTTTAGCTAATATTTCAGCCACATGGTAAGTGTTTCAGCTAATTTTGACCTTTTTTTTAAGTTTTTAAGGCTGCTTTGGATTTAGGCTAGTATTTACATGCTAGTTGTTTTTGTAAGTTTTTTTAGAGTTTAGATATTAAGTTCGTTACATGCTAGCTGTGTTTGCTAATTTAGGCTTTTCTTTTTAAGTTTTTCATAATGTTTTGGGTTTAAGCTATTATTTACATGCTAGTTTTTTTTGTAATTTTTTTTTAGTTTAGATATTAAGTTAGTTAAATGCTAGCCGTGTTTGCTAATTTAGGCTTTTCTTTTTAAGTTTTTTAGGCTGTTTTGGAGTTAGGCTAATATTTAAATGCTAGCTGTTTTGGCTACTTTAGGTTTTTTTCAGTGTTTTCTTTTTTCTCATTTTGGTTTTTAGCTAATATTTCAGCCACATGGTAAGTGTTTCAGCTAATTTTGACCTTTTTTTAAGTTTTTAAGGCTGCTTTGGATTTAGGCTAGTATTTACTTGCAAGCTGCTTTGGCTAATTAAGGCTTTTTAAAGTATTTTTTGTAGCTGTTTGGAGTTTAGCTATTTTGTGACCTTTAGGCATTTTATTTTCCATTTTCTAAGCTGTTTTGGATTTAGGCTAAAATTTATACCCTAGCTATTTTGGCTAATTTAGGCTTTTTTCTGTTTCTTTTTTTTTTTTTTTTTTTTGGTCCAATTTGGTGTTTAGCTAATATTTCAGCTACACGTTAGCTGATTCGGCTAATTTTGACCTTTATTTGAAGTTTTTAAGGCTGTTTTGAATTTAGGCTAATATTTACACAACAGCTGTTTTTGCTAATTTGGGTAAAGTTTAATTTTTTTGTTGTTGTTTTTAGGCTGTTTTAGAGTTTAGATAATAATTCAGTTACATGCTAGCTCTGTTAGTTAATTCAGGCTTTTCTTTTTAAAATTTTTAGGCTGTCTTGGAGTTAGGATAATATTTACACTAGCGATTTTTTGCTAATTTAGGTATTTTTTCAGAGTTTTTTTGTCCATTTTGGTGTTTAGCTAATATTTCAGCTACACACTAGCTGATTCAGCAAATTTTGACTGTTATTTTAAGTTTTTAAGGCTGTTTTGGATTTAGGCTAGTATTTACTTGCAAGCTGTTTTGGCTAATTTAGGCTTTTTAAAGTTTTTTTTTATAGCAGTTTTGGAGTTTAGCTATTTTGTGACCTTTAGTAATTTTTTTTAAGTTGTTTCGGATTTAGGCTAAAATGTACACCCTAACTATTTTGGCTAATTTAGGCCTTTTTCTGTGTTTTTTTTTTTTTTTGTTCAATTTGGTGTTTAGCTAATATTTCAGCTACACGCTAGCTGATTCGGCTAATTTTGACCTTTATTTTAAGTTTTAAGGCTGTTTTGGATTTATGCTAATATTATATGGAAGCTGTTTTGGCTAATTTAGGCTTTTTAAATTTTTGTTTAGCTGTTTTGGAGTTTAGCTACTTTGGTGCACTTAAACCGCCCCTTCAAATGGAGGGGAAAGGAGAAGGGGATCATTTGGATTGGGCCTGCATATGAATCTGGTATTTATTGATGCTTAAAGTTCGACGGGTTAAACTTTCTCACGCTACATCACATCAAAGTTAAAGTCCCACTATTTGTCACGCACCTAGGTGTGTGAAATTTGTTCTCCGCATTTGACCCATCCCCTGGGGGAGCGGTGAGCTGCAGACACAGCCGCACTTGGGAACCATTTGGTGGTTTAACCCTCCAGTCTAACTCCTTAGTGCTGAGTGTCAAGCAGGGAGGGACTGGGTCCCATTTTTAGAGTCTTTGGTATGATTCGGCTGGGAATTGAACCCTCAACCTTCCAAACTCAGGGCGGAACCTCTACCACAAGGCAACTGAGTTGAGATCAACACAGCATGGGGGCCAATCAGGGACTTGTCTTTGGAAGTGACATGTGGGCAATATCCATTTCAAAACACGAAAATGCCAACCCATGTAAACATGATCATGCTACACATTCTCACTACCAACTCGTCATATATGGACGTATGGATCGGGCCCCTCCGCGTCACTTTTTCACGTCCAATTTGTCGTTTTTTGACATGCTAGCTTTCGATTCCCAAACTCTTCGGACAAAGTAACGGATGCAGAACCGGTACCAGGTTAAGGTATTATGCGGTTAGGGTTAGGGTAAATAGGGGTTTTTAGCCTTTTTTTGTGGATTTTTTCTTATAATGGAAGATAGGTACAAAAAACTGAAAATAAAACTGCATTTCTGAATATTTCGTTATTTAAATTGCTGAGAATAATCTCCAGTCAGCGGGCCACAAGTGAAGAACTTGTGGCCATTTTCCTTGTCTAAGCTGGCTGTAATACTGGGTTAGGGTTCTGAGGGGCTGTAAGCTAGTGGGAGAGGGTGTAAACCAGGGGTGTCAAGCTCAATCGCACAAGGGGCCAAAATCCAAAACACACCTTAGGAAATTTTTATAACATTTAAAACTTCACTTTTTAAAGCAGACCGAACCTCGGGACACGGGCGGTATTGGTACCCTAATCTTAGCCTGGTCCACGTTTGGTGTCGCATCCGAAACCAAGTGTCCAGTACCAAGTTAAGGTTAGGATACTGGTGTGATCTACTTCCTAGTACCGGATCGGTACCGGTTTGTGACCTGGAGGTCTAGGAGCTTTAATTTAATTGGACGTCAAAAAACGACGAGTTGGGGGCAACCAAAACCTAATGTTTTGACGTGTTGAAGTTCCTCACCATGACTTGGAAGTGAAAATGTGTTTCAATATGTTATAGCACAAGAAAACTGGGATGTTAATAACAAAAATATAAAATGATCAGAGGGCCGGATCCGGCTCCTGGGCCTTGACTTTAACACGTGGTCTAAACAGATGAGTGTTTAGACTTGGCCATCAGCCTCTCCCACAACTCAGGTGAATTGCTAGAAAACTTTAGTTTTATTTTGCATAATTGGGATCGCTTTAAACATAGTTTAAATATGATTTTAGAGGGACTTTAATTTTTTTTCCTCTTCTTGCTCACTTCCACATCAACACAAACACAAATGAAAACTCTTTAATATTTGTTCTTCCTGTGCGGAGCTACAACTGACCAAAATAAACTTTGCCCCTATTTTTCACTTGGCAGTCAAAGTGATTATGAATAAAAATGAAATTGACTTTGGAAACATCGAAGAAGGACAACCTGCCAACTGAAACCTGATGGTCACAAAAACAAACTCCGGGGCCAAATTTTTCTTGGCCGACTCTCGGCGTCTCCGCTGAGTTTCCCTGGCTGCTTACGTCCAATTTGAAACTGATGAATTTCCCGTGACTGGATTGATTGCGTGTGAACGCGCGACCGGCCCAGCTGCATTTCTCAGCAGACGGACGGCTTCAAAGTGCGTTGAAGGCATCAGCAGAAACTTGATTCTTCAGACACTTTCTGCGGCCGCGCCCTCTGCCGACACTCCGGTCACAGCGGCGCTGTCGGACCGGTAAAGGGTCTGTAATGAGAACAAACTGCATAAAAAGGGGAAAACGCGACATTATAGAGATATAATTCCTCCTTTCTGCTTGGTAATTCTATAAACAAACCCTTTAATTCGAAGGTCATTTAAATTCCTCTGAGCTGCTGCCAAGCCTTTGAAGCCCAAAAATTGCCTGTCACTCTCTTTACAATGAGGGCTATTGAACAGAGCGGCGCTCACGGGGGCGCCCACAAATGAGAAATATCCTTCCTAAAACTGTTAATTGTTGGCGAGCTCAGAACCAGATGAAGCGAAATGTCCCCCTTCCCATTGCCGCAGGTTGCAGTTTGTGCTTTGCGGCGGCAGAAACGCCACCTGTGCCGTCCCAAATGACTGACACTTACGGAGCTGTAAAGGGGGCGGGGTTTCAAGCGCTCAAGGTTTGATGCCCGCCTTGCCTGCAGAAGGCACTGATCCGCTCATTGTTGGTTCCAGTGTTTGGTAGCAGAGTATGGGGTCAAATCAGGTTCATCTTAAAGTGAACGGAGAAACAGATTGAAAACTTGAATATATGTTGTAAATTTGAAAAAAAAATGTTTTGAAAATTTGGGGAAAAAAAATGAAAACTTGACATAAATCTTGAAAATTTGAAAAAAATTCTGAAAATTTGGAATAAAAAAATATAAATGTAAAACTTAGCAATTGAAAAAAAAGTATCCATTAGTAACTGTAGCTGTTTTGATTTTAATTTCTTTTTTTTCTGAATCTTCTGATTTTCGTGTTTTCACTGGTGAGCTGAGCCTAATTTTACTATGGGCGGGGCTTTGAACTCATTGGCTACCCGAAAATGCATCCTATGATTCCCTAACAGGTAGCGGTGAAGTGACGTTTTTTTTTCGGTTTCTGTTTATGTCTCCGCCTGCGTCAAACTTATGGAGAGCAGTATCTCTACTCTGCAGTTTTAAGTCACTGATATCGCGGTGTACCTTTCACGGTCTTGCTATTTGGTGGATTTTTTTTCAGCACGACTTTGCTGTTGATCTTGTCAATTGATTTCCTCCGCCTTAAATCACAAAGAGAATTTGCCTCATTGGGCTTCATGCAGGTAATTTTACAGATGTAGAAGTTAGTCACAACTAAACAGACTAAATAAACTGGTTATCCTGCCCTTAGAGCAGGGGTGGGCAAACTACGGCCCGGGGGCCACATGCGGCCCCTTAAGCTACTTATTTTGGCCCTCCAAATTAAAATACATTGAATCAAAAATCCTAATTATTGGTTTATTTTCATTGTATTTCTGGTTTCTTCTCATGAATGGTGTTGTTTCTCTGTGTGTTTTTTTCTGAGTCAGATGGTAATTTTTCGGATTTCTTTGAGTTTGCATTTTCCTCTGAAGAACATCAACCCATTGGATCACCAAAAAGAGAACAAACATCAAAATTTAGAAATTAAAATTCCCAAATTTTCTGTTTTTAAATGGATATATGTGAATTTTAATCCAAATTAAAGCATGTTTTTCTCTAAATTACATTTTTTTTTTTTTTTAGTTTATGAGGTTCATTACCAAATCACTCCTTCCATCTGCTCCTTGTCCGGCCCTTATGCCAAATTTTAGAACCCTTTGTGGCCCACAAATCAAAAAGTTTGCCCACCCCTGCCTTAGACCCTCCCTCTCGGTAAGGAAAAACTCCTAAAAAACCTGAGTCAGGAAAAATGAAGAAACCTTAGGGATTCCCACATGAGGGAGAGATCCTATCCCAGCACGAACAGGTGATACCAGAACTGGTAAAGAAAAATGAGCTTCTACAACTACGTATTTGAATAGAGTTCATTCAGATAGAGCTGAGGGACGAGTGGTGATGAAGTCCTCAGTCAAGCAGAAGTGCAGTCCACGACCAGGAGCAGGATCTAAAATCAATCCCGATAGAAGAACAACATGTGAACCAAACTCTACCAACAAAAACATGGAGAACTAAATACAATAAATAACAAAGAGAAACCGTGCTGGATCTTTGAAATGAGCTGGGAGCTTATTCCATAGAACAGGGGCTTGATGGCTGAAGGTTCTACCTCCAACTGGACTTTTAGAGATTCTAGGAACTACAAGCAGTCCTGCATTTTGTGAACGAAGTGTTCTGATTGGTTGGTAAGGAACTAAGAGATCTTTAATATAGGATGGGGCCACACCATTCAGAGCCTTATAGGTTAACAGGAGGATTTTGAACTTGATCCTGGATTCAACTGGGAGCCAGTGGAGTGAAGCTAACACAGGAGTGATGTGTTCTCTTCTGCTAGTTCCTGTTAACAATCTGGCTGCTGCATTCTGAACAAGTTGAAAACTTTTTAAAGAACTTTTCGGGCAGGCTATTAGTAAAGAGTTACAGTAATCCAGTATAGACGTAACAAATGTGTGGATGAGTTTTTCAGCATCACTATTAGATAACATATTTCTGATCCGAGCTATAATGCGAAGGTGAAAAAATGCTGTTTTACAAGCTTGTGATATGTGAGCCTTAAATGATAAATCCTGGTCGAATAAAACCTCCAAGTTTCTAACTGTAGAATTGGAGGCAATATTTACACCATCCAAGGAGATTATCTGATCTGAGAGAGCATCTCTGAGGTGTTTAGGGCCCAGGATAATGACCTCAGTTTTTTCTGGGTTTAGGAGGAGGTAATTAATTGTCATCCAGGACTTATAAATACAGCTGTGTATCATCTGCATAACAGTGAAAATTAATGCTGTGTTTGCTTATTATGTTTCCTAAGGGCAGCATATAAAGCCTAAACAGTATTGGCCCTAGAACTGAGCCCTGAGGGACTCTGTAGCTAACTCGAGTAGAATAAGAGGACTGTCCATTTACGTTAACAAACTTGTATCTATCAGTTTGTTATGTATTCGTACTCCACTTCCACTGTAGTGATTTCTGCCCTCCAGTGGATTCAAACCACCGGAGGGCAGATCCTCTGATCCCTGAAGCCAATTACAAGTCATTAGCAACTCTAACCAGTGCAGTTTCAGTTGAGACCTCTGGTTGTCCCAGTTGTCTATTCCTTCCTGTTTATCCCTGCACCAGTTTTAGTGGGTATGTGTTATTGATTTTAAACTGTTGCACTATTGAGCAACTCGTTTTTCTTAAAAGAGCGGGAAAAAGTTAGCATCATCTACAAGGGGAACTCTGCTGTCTTAATTCCCAATTATGAAATTCCATTGGAACTATGGAGTATTAAGGCCTTGAGGGCCAGTGTCGTACACGTTTTCCAACCAACCTGCCATTGAAGCTTCCAATAGGCTAAACATACCTGACCTAGTTAACCCTTGAACACTTTCGCTATAAAAAGTTACACTGCCACTTTTGTCTGGTAATTTTTCCCCGATATAATAAAAGTATTTCTCTTAAAAACTAGATCATAAATGAGATTTCTTTTCAACTGTGGTTGATGTAACATAATGGAAAATAAAAATATAGGAAGATCCCCAAAAAACGCTTGAAAATTACTGAAAATTTTTAAATTTGTGGATAAAAAAATTCCTAAAAAATAAAATAGTGACACTGGAGACTTGGCCTTTGGTCCAACCATTCCTGGGACATGTGAGACTTTACCCAGGGTCCGATGACACTCAAAAAAATGCAACATATTGAAAATCGTGTAAATATTTTTGCTTGGGTGAGTATCAATAGTGCTCTAGAGTTAATCACACCCCTGGAGCAAATGGTTGAAGAGTTACCGTCAGAGAACGTGTCTTATTTGCTGTTTCCCGCGACAGCTCTGGTGTTAAAAGGTTAAGGCCCCTACATGCAGGCGGCCTCAATAGACCAGGTAGGCGTCTCCGCAGACTCAATTCCAGATGTTTGGGTATTGGGGCACGGATTGGACTATTGTGTCAGCATGAGCTACATTAACTTTAGTTAGGACTTCTGTTGCTGTAAACGAGTATAAATAAAAGTTAATCAAGGCTTCAACTGTCTGCAAACTCTAAATGAGCTTATGTGGATGGGTTAGCGGTGTGTGGAGCGGGCGTGGGCGGTTTGACCATCTGCAGCGGTCCCTTCTCCTATTGTTTCAATCGTACTGCTAAAATAGTCTAATAATGTTGTAATGACAAACGAGGACTTTGCTTTACCTTTACCGCCGCTTAGGTGTTAACGAATGCTAATTTGTTCTCATTAAAATGTGTTCCAGTAGCAGCTGTGGGGCGCTAATGATGACACATCCGATTTAATGAGTGAAGGAGTCGCGGACGATCGTGCAAACTTTGTTAGAATGGACCAAATCAAATACTTGTTGTTTTGGTGTCATTTCATGTGTTTTTTTAGACTGCAGCTCATTTCTAAGTGACAAGCTCTTCTCATAAATTACAATGCGGATGAAAAAACTGTCAAATAAATCTTTATGCAGTCTAGTTGGATAAATCAGGGTTTTGCTTTCAGACTGTTGTGTTTGGAAACTCGTGTTTGCTTTAGTTATAGTCAACATTTCAGTCATAATCATGGTTGAAACTGATGTCTAATATTTATTTAAAGTACTTATTTTCGAGAAAGTTTTATAGTAAAGATGCCTTCATTTGAATGTTTCTAAGGTGCCCCACATTCATAACAATCACCCGGAGGGTTTTGTATCACCAGTCTTATCAATGAAAGTGGATTAAGAGCAGATGGGCTGATCTTTCTGTGCCTGACAGCCGATTGTGTTTGACAGGATTACTTTCAGCTCTGCAGAACCGACGACACAAAGAAAAAATGTTCTCTCCTCAAGTTTGAAGCAACAAACCTACTACCTGTAGGGGTCCCCAAACTCTTTCTTGTGAGGGCCACATAGTCACAGTCTAAACATAAACATTTATATCTTTCCAGAAACCCACACATAGCCAAATTTTAAATAATTATAAACTTAATATATAGCACTATCTGCGATAATGCAATTGTGAATGCTCTGAGCTGAATATAATCGCTGAAGATGCTTGAATTGATAGCTAAAAACGCTGAAGCTAATAGCTGAAAACCCTGAGGTTGAATGGCTAGCTATAATATTAGCAAAATGCCAAATTAGCTAAAAAAAAAGAAAAAATTCTAAAATAAACAAAATGTTTAGCATGAGGCTAAAATATTAGCTAAACTCTGAAATAGCCTAAAAAACTGAAAAAAAGCTTAAATTAGCCAAAACAGCTAGCAGGCAGCTGAAATATTAACTAAACTCCAAATTAGCCAAATAAAATGTTAAAATGGCTAATTTAGCTAAAAATAATAATAATTTAGTTAAAACAGCTAGCATAAAGCTAAAATATTAGTTACACTTCAAGTTAGCCATAAAAATCGAAAAAAGACTAAATTAGCCAGAACAGCTAGCCGTGGCTAAAATATTAGGTAAACCCTAAAATAGCCTAGAAATCCTTAGTGACAGCCAAAGCAGTCGAAAAAGCTAGCTTAAAAAGAGCTGAATATTTTATTAGCTCAATGAGCTAAAGACCTATGGACATTCAAAAAATGAACAGAGGAGAAATATTTAAAAAGATATGTATATCTGATTTTTAAACTAATTAATAGTCTATCCTCTCCCGTAATGTGGATCTTGATGGGTCAGATAAAAAAAAAAAAATAAAAAAATTTTAAAGATGCATCTCTGATAGTGATGAGGAGGGCCGGATCCGGCCCTCGGGCCATAGTTTGTTGGCCCCAGCTCTAGACGAGAAGAACGCCCTTTTTTATCCAATTTTCTGCTTAATCTAAGCACAAACGACTTCTCGTCTTTTACGTGTCTCCCCTGAGCAGGTAGATGAGAGCCAGCAGAGGAGCGGCACCATTTGCATGGCAGCTAATTGTGTCATTGCTCCAGGCGTCTTCCTGATAGTCGATGATTTTTCAAAGAAGGGAATAAAAACGGTCCAAACTGTAAACCATGTAGCCCCTATTTGTTGTGAAATGAGGTTTGCTGTAGGTAAAAGAAAAAAGGAGCAGCTTTGAAAGGCTGTGGTATTGAAGCTGGAAAAGATAAATGAGGCAGAAACAGAGCAGTCTTTATCCCGGGACTATAACCACCCAAGTAAAAAAAAGGGAAATATTAGACCTTCAAAAGAAAAAAGCAAAAAAAAAAAAAAAAAAAGAGCAGCTGGCATATCTTTTTAATGATGCAGGAATGCTCAATTTGTGACTTCTTTTTGGCAAAAATTACTACTCACATTGTTGCAAAAGCAGCTTTTTTTTACTTCTGTGGAAGCATTTAGAGCAGGGGTCACCAACGTGGTGCCCGCGGGCACCAGGTAGCCCTCAAGGACCCCACAAGGTGCCCTCAGGGCTCTTTTAAAAACAGTGAAACTCACTTGTGAGCTGCATCTAAAATTAAATCTTATTCTGTTGCATTTTTTTAAATTACACTTTAATTACATAGATTTAAAAATGAAAACGTCTTAAAAATATGTTCATGCTTCATGAACTTTAGACCTACTCCACTTCAAAGATCATTCATTTTGTTAAAAATACTGAAGATTTGGTCATTAGTTCATAATTTGAAAAGATTTGTTTAAAAATGTCGAAGTTGATTTTTCTTTAACATTACATAATTGATAAACATTGAACAACGTAGTGAAAATAGGGAAACTTTTCCCATGAAATGTTGTGATGTAAGTGAAAATCTGAAAATATAACAATTACTGAGATGAATTAAGTGCTGAATTTTGATATTTTTTTCCTAGCTTGTTGTTATTATTGATAATTATGGTGAGAAATCACTGTCTATACATAGAGGAGTATCATTATTCATTATTAATAATGTATAACAACAACTAAATTGGTTGTTTCAAAATGGTAGCCCTTCACATGACTCAGTATCCGTGAAGTAGCCCTCCGTTTTACAAATGTTGGGGACCCCTGATTTAGAGCTTTAATTTAAGCCTATTCGGAAATATTGGTCATTAAAACATACACTAAATGCAAATATGGCTCAAACAGCATATAAACTTTCAAGATTCGAGACGTATTGCCATTCCAACATACAGATATTAAACAATAATATTTAAACAGGATATAATTTTTTTGAAAAAGACATCAAGCTATCTCCTCTTTTCTCCATCTCTTTATTTTTGGAGGGTCTCCTCAAAAAATATATCTAGTCCTGTTCTCTAAGTTATGTTGCGGGGGATAAAAATGGGACCATGAGAAAAAGGAACACAGTTTATTAAGGAAACAAAGAAACTGTCCTGAAAAGCAAAAGGAAAAATCAATTAGTGTGCTGGTTAAAACAAAATGGCTAAACATGAAATAAGTCAGGGAGCCTGCTGACCCAACCAAGTGGACCGCTGGAGTCAGCAGCTCCCTGCTAATGGCTGCCTAACTAACGGTAGCTAAAGAAACCAAACAAACAAAGACCGCAAACTAAGACTACCAAGGTCCAACCCCAAACTAAAATAACAAAACCCAGCAGTGTAAGACTGCTGAGGACGAAGGGTCCAACCACGATCCAACCAGTTTGATCTATCTGAGGCAAGTTATTCATTGAATCAACCAAAAATATTGAACTTAAAAATTAGTTAAATTGATCATCAATATTGGCACTTATTTTGCTATAACGTAAAACCGTTGTGATGGCAGCGAAAAATTATCAACCATCTTTATAGTCCAATGTGTAGAAAATAATTTGAAAATTCACCTCTGAGTTGTGAGTGGACCCGTTGGCATGGAGTAAGCCCACCCCCATTTCCCATCCCCCATCTGTTTAAACGTTCTCCCGCTAGCTTACAGCCCCTCACACCCTATTGTAACATTACTGGTGAAACAAAAACGGCGAGTAATATTGGAGCTAGACAGATTCCAGCTTAGATGAGGGAAACAAAGACGTTCATGGATCTATTTATCTGCAGTGGATGCATCGGAATGAAGCAAAATACTCAGAAATGCAAATCTGAGCTAAATTTTCTTAATATATTCTCTGTATAATCATACCTGCCACAAGAACATGTTTTTAAAAAAAATTAAAACATTATTTTCATTGGAGTGAGTTTTGTTAGTTTGAACATTTAAATATCACTAAACTTTATTTTACATACATCCCTCCTGTTGCAGATTTATTAATGTATTTTACATATTTGAGCAAAATTTAAGAAACCTACAAATATTTCAAAGTATAGTATATAGATACGCTCATTTACATCTTGGTGCTCGTGTCCTGCATAACCATAAAAAAGCCATTTTACCACAACGCTTGACTGATTTAATTATGATCCTGTTTGGTTTTGGCCAAACATGTCTTACTCTCTCCATACCTGTCCAAAGCTCACAGATCCAGGATTTTTTGGGGGCTCTGTGCCAAACTCTTGTTGGAAACTTTCTTTGGCTACTTTCCCAGGTAAATATTTGGGCAGCCCTGCATGCCGTCATGAATATTTAGCATGTTGGATTTTGCTGGAGGTTTCACTCCGGTGAGGTTTTATAGTAGTATTGAATGTTTTTTGTGTTTCTTGCTGTAGAATGATGAGATTGTGTTCCTCTTGGTCATGAGTTTGCCTTCTCTCAGTCACACCTGGTTCAGGTTGACGACCATCAACAACTCCATATTGTAGCGTCGCGAAGTGGAGTGCGCGCGGAATCCACTCCACCTCCAGTTCACACCAGACACTATTTTCTTGCGATGGTCAACAGGCGCTTCTGCTCCTGTTGTAATTTGACATCGTCCAGCTAGACTTCTTGCCAACTGCTCTCTTCTTCTACCCTTACCGGAAATAAGTAGACTCCACTCAAGTTTGCTTTAAGTATACTAAAATTAACATAGTATACTTTTAGTTTAATCTTTGGTACTCATGAGAGATAATTTTACAAGTATACTAGGATTTTAACTCATTTTACATATATATATATATATATGCACACAATATAAATATATAAATATACAATGGAGTTTGGCTATATACAATATATATATATATATATATAATTATATATATATATATATAATATATATATATTATATATATATATATATAGTATATAGCCAAACTCCATTGTGTGTATATATATATATATATATATATATATATGTGTGTGCGTGTGTGTGTGTGTGTCTGTGTAAAATGAGTTTAAATCCTAAATACTCCTGTATACTATACAGTATATACAGTAAGTCTGAACATATTTTCCTATAGTTGTCACTCACTTCGGGAAAATGTACTTTTGTATAATTAGGTATAGTTTAAAACATATACATGAAGTATACTTATTTTTGGTTGATTGTGTTTTTAGACATCCAAAACCACAACGGTTCGTCAGAAAAACTTGGACAATTTAAGATGCTTGTATGGAATTTGTATGACACTTTTGCATCCAAAAGTGCTTTTTATGATTAGCATAACTCCAAAGTTCTTTAATGAATGTTTACAAAACATGATCAGAAGTGTTTTTGATGAGTATGGATCAGTAACAGACATTCTTCAGCCGCGGGGGATGGGAGACTAGGGCTTATCTGTATTCGCGGATGTGCGGAGGTCTCCGGTCCCTAACCCCCGCGAATAAGGGGGGAAATGCTGTATTTTCCTCTTTACACTCTGTTTAGATACAAAAATATGATCACGTTTGTCAATAGCTGTATTTTATTCAGAAAATGTTATATTTTGAAGTTGACCCGATTTGCTCATGTGTCTTGGCGTACTTTCTACCAGAATTGACGCAGATCTCTTGTGGCTCATGAAAAACACAGACCAGATGCCTAAATGATTGATGCACTGCGCGAACTTCCTGCGGAGGACCGTGGCGCTTCGCGTCTGTTGTTAACTACACTATAGGTTAACAAGGGCGCTGAACTGAAGCTGCCTCTGTTCCGCGGTGCTTCCGCCAGTGGTGTGACCAAGGTGTCAGTCTATTTAAGAGTCTAGTTACTTGGTCGTCTGCTCGTCACTTTTCTGATGTCATGTTAGTTGTCACATTTCCGTTTACTTTTTAAAAGTTTAAGTTTGCTCCATTAATCCAGGTGTCCTACATCACCAGCTCATGACATTTAGAATAAAAGCAGCCATTTTTTTTCCTCACTTTTGCTTGAATGATCAACAACAGATCATTAGCACTTTGAAAAACAGTCTGTCTGCCACTCACCCTTAGTGATTCTTTGGGATGAATAGAAATCTTTTGTTGCTCTCATAGTTCTGGCGCTTATTCATTATAAATAAAGAAAACTAAAATCATTTATTTTTGCTTGTTGTTGATTTTTCTTTGTAAAATTTGTTAAAAGTAATTTAAATTCAATGTTAAAACAAAAGAATAGACTTCCCAAATCCATCAAACATTAAGCTCTAATGTAATATGTCTGTATTTCATAAAGAATATATATTAAAGGTCATTTTAAAGCCTGTCTGAACCACAGAAATTAAAGTGGTCCCTGCTTGATGGCCTCTTTTTGAATTTTTAACTGCGTAGCAGAACTCTGCTGTGTACCTTGACTCGTAAAGCCAAAGGGCAGAAGCTGATTGAAAATGGGAAGAAAATGAGTTTTATGTCTCTCCATCTTCTGGATGGGATTAATTTTTTAGGATGCCTGTGGAAGTGGTAGATGTTTTCTGCGACGGTTTATTCGTTTATGGCCTTCATTCTGTTCGCATTAGATTTAATTTAGAGACTTTTCCTTTTCTGTCGAGGAAGACAAAATGTTGTGACTGCAGTTTGTCTTTTCTGGAGCCCGAGTCGTTTCAGCCACGATCCGCAGATTTACGGCGCTCTGCGTGGCAGAGAGGCTCTGCAGACTACAATAAAAATAGAGGCATTGATTCGCAAATAGAGGGAACCTTTTTCACAGCCGTTGCTGCTGCTTTCACCGCGGAAAGACACTCAGACGGACAAGGTGTTAATGGACAGAACCCATGAAGCAATTATTTCTGCTCTGCACTACATGGCAGCAGCGCCAATGGAAAAGGTGTATCAGGTTACCACTCAGTGTTCTGTTTCAGCGAGCAGCTCCTCCACTCCGTCCTCAGCCTGTCAAGCTGCCTTGGCAACAGTCAGAGCAGAAGAGGTTGAGACGTGGTGGAGGGAAACGCACAGCGGCGAGGCGGGAAGACATCACAAAAGGAATCCTTTCACTCAGCTACTTTTCTTCATGAAATGTGTATAGATATCAGGCAGGTGGTCAGATCCAAGCAGTCTTCTGTTTTCTCAGACACAATGCACTTAGTAATGACCGGTTTTTCACTTCCAAACGCCTCCACCAAACAGTCAGAGAAACAACCACGCTTCCTTTTTCCTCATCAGATGACCTCATCTGTCTTTGAGTCAGTGGCGGATTTGCTATTAAGCAAAAGCGGGCGGTTGCCTAGGGCCAACCAAACACCTTGTAGGGGCCCCAGGCATAAAAATTCAATCATAAGAAACCTTCCGCTGCAGAAATGGAATATTCCGTTAACAGCAAGAGCAAGCTAGCAAGTCGAGAGACATGTATTTATAGTTTCCCAACAGCACCTCATTTTTGACATTACATGCCAGTATAAGAATTTCTGTTCCATTTTCTATCCCGAGAGAGACTTTTTGAAACTATAAAAACAAAAGAAAAGTGGTAAGACAAAAGTGTTTTAACGTACAAAATTAAGAAAGCAAGACGTTTGTTGCAGCACTCCCAGAAAACCTTACTGTTTAATCTAATTGGTGTATTGCTATTATTACAATTAATATTTTTAATATCCCTGTAACATCTTTTTACTTTTATCCAGTTTGTGTTTGAATCAATGCAAGCTCCTTAAGGATTCATAACATTAAAATAAAAAACTTGTATGCAGATATTTGTGTATTGTCTACGTATGTAATTTCAGTTTTTTTGTGATATATGTAATTAACAAGTGTTTCTTAAGTTCGTTGACGTGCACAAATCTCCGTTAGGGATCTCAGCTGACAGGTCTGTGCTTCAATTCAGTTGTGAGCTGTTCAAAATATTTGATTGGTTAAGAAGTTCACGTGTATTTTAGATAGTTTATACAGAAATATTGTTATAAATCTTCCACATTTCCAAGATGAATGCGAATATTTGTGGCTTTCCACCATCATTTCGTGTCTAACAGAGGTTTAGTGGTTGCACCATCAATGTCTAACTTTTACATTGAATGTATCACATTAAAATGATGTGATTGATGCACAAATCACTCATAAATTGAATATAAACATCCCAATAATCGCGCAATATTGTGTGACGGGTATAAAAATCAGCTGATCTTTCCTGACAAAATGTGATTTCTGCCCTGAGCTCTGAAAGTCAAAGTAAAGAAATTCAATGACACGCGGGTATACGTGGTCTTTGCTTGTTCTATTTGTACTTCTTCAATGGTTTTAAAGTGGTTAATTTATAATAAATCTGTGAAAATTTCACGTTTAAGACCACAGCTTTTCTCACTTTTTCGTATATATTCACGTATGACCAGTTTTCATCCATCCAATAAGCTCAGAATATATGTATCAGTTGTGTGACACGGCCTTTAAAGGCTGTAAGACAAAACAGAAAAAAGACTTCAGTCAAAAGTTACGAGGATAAAATTTTAGTTATTAGGGAAAAAAAGAGAAATTTTTCACTTTTTGTAAAAATTATTGTAGTCAAAATTATACAATAAAAAGTTGCATAAAATTTGGAAAAAAGAAAATTGTTATTTTTTTGATATAAATGCTCCATTTAACTTTTAAACACAAAGAGAATTAAGGATTACTTATTTAACATCTTTCCTTTTTTTTTGTAAATGTGCAACTTTATTTAAAAAAAATTTCCATGAAAAATGACAAATTTTTAAATAATAATGTTGCGATTGTGAAACGCTGACTTTTTTTCATTAGATTACAACCTTATTTTTATACATTTATATGTCTGTTTTGCTTTCATAGTGCTCCTAATACTTCATTGTAAGAAAAGGGAGAGGGGAGGGCAAAAATATATATATATTTTCCAGTATTTGTCTTTATTCTTTTTAAGTGATGCCACCCTTAGGGAACTGTTTTGTTCCGTCATTTTAAGTATTTTATTTTCTTTTGCCTTCTTTAATAAAACCTGACTAAAATAAAGTTATTGTTCACCTGGGGACCCCCAAACTCCACTACTTACTGATGTTCATTTTCCTTATTTTCTCCTCCCTTTCCTTGAAAACTCAGAACTTAATGCTCCAACGAGACCCCTTTTTAGAAAAATCGAGCACTTCTTCTGACACGGCATGAAAATAAAGACGAACCCTCTCCTGCTCTTTAACTGCAGCGAGCTGTGATCATTCTTAAGGTCATCATTCTCCTCTAAAAGCAAGAACGTTTCTGGGGATGCAGCTCATCTGCCCTTCTGTGTCACTTCCTGCACTCTTCCCTCGTGCTTTTTCCCATGATGCCATCACCTAAAGCAGATGAGGGGGCTTGATGGAGGTTATAAATCCCCCCCTAAAAAAGCAAGGTCAGCAGAGAAGCATTCAGGGGATAAATTAGTGTAAAGAAAACAAGCAAGACGGCGGCATGAAATATTCCAGCGTGGAGCGGTAAAATAGCTCCGTGACCACCACCCCCCCACTGGTGATTTATCTGACAAGAGAAGCAATCTTCCGCTTCTCCCCTGATTTGTCATGTTCTTGCGACCTGTCCACCAACATCAGTATGGGATTTGTGTCAGACCGTAACTTGAAAGTCCTGTCAGATGTGGGGAGTGCACGCGTGTCCGCGCACCTGCGCTGGATAAATTCTCTGCAGCTGATAAATATCAAGGCCGCCTGATGGATTGCAGGTGGCAGTTGATACCGCACCGACCAGAAACACAGCTCTACGCGCATTCAGTGTCAAGCCGGTCTGGAGGAGTTTGTTTTGCTGTTTGACTCCAAAATTTGTCTTTTGGAGACTTTCATGCATTTCTTCTTAGCTCTTCTGTCACACCAACCTTCACGCTCTTTCGTGCACGACCTCAAGTATTAATTCTTAATCAAGAGTTTTTATTGTCCTTTCACCTCAGGAAGAAACAATTTGTAACTTTGGTCCTGGGCCAGCCAAGAACAGAAAAAAATAAAATAACTGTTGCGTCATTAATGCACATTTAAAAAAAAAAAATCATTATTTTAAATGCTGCATCATTCAAAAATATGTCAGCCATCAGAAAATATAGTTATGGGGACGGCTGCGGGGGTTGGGTGAGACGGGGGAGGGGTGTCTCTGGTATTCAACTCCCCATGAAAAAAGGAAAAACTGTATGTTAAGAATTTGTTGTTCTCTGCAAGAAGATTGCTAAAAGAGAACAAAATTTTCAGTTTGGATCCTGAGCGCTGGTCGGACTCTAAAACCTTTCCACCATTTTTCTATGGACCTACGACCAACGGGGGGAACAGAAATGGTACCAGTCAGTCCTACTTAACAGGTCCATTTTGTAATGGTAACGCTCAAAAGTCCATTCGGAACGG
Organism: Oryzias javanicus; assembly: GCA_003999625.1. Taxonomy (NCBI): domain Eukaryota; kingdom Metazoa; phylum Chordata; class Actinopteri; order Beloniformes; family Adrianichthyidae; genus Oryzias; species Oryzias javanicus. The sequence goes on along the minus strand of CM012456.1, from coordinate 4,076,219 downwards.
CATTACTGGTATGTCATAAGTGCGTGTGACTTCTATTGTTTTTCACGAAATGCTTACGACACCCACAACAATGGTACGTTCCATTTTAAAGCGACAGAACATGAACGAGTCAAACCTCTCTAATGGTGCAGACACAAAGTCCAGGTGGAACCAACCTAAAACTACTACCACTGATGGTGACGATGCCTATAAAACCAAACTACGGCCCGCGGGCCGGACCTGGCCCTCCTCCATATTTAGCCAAACTGTTTTGGCTAAATAATACATTCTTCCAGGTTTTTAGGCTAAACTTTAAACACTCATTCAGGACCTCCCACTGGTGCTTTCTGTAAAGTTTGGTAGCTTACAAATGAAGCGGGGCGAAGTTATTCAAGAAATCGCCATTCGCCACCGTGAAACACACGTTTTGGGGTCCCCACGGTAAACAGATTGACGTGGACATTTGAAACTTTAAACACTCCTCCGGGACCTCCATTTGGTGCTTTCTGTTAAGTTTGGGAGCTTACAATGGAAGGGGGGCGGAGCTATTCAAGAAAACGCCATTCGCCGCTGCGAAGCACAAGTTTGGGGGTCCCCAAGGGGAACCGAATAACGTGGACACTTGAGACACTTGATTTAGCCAATTTAGGCTTTTTTTTTGCTTTTTTAGGCTATTTTGAGTTTAGCTAATATTTCAACTGCATGCTAGCTAATTTAGGCTTTTTTGCGTTTTTTTAGGCTATTTTGAGTTTAGCTAATATTTCAACTATATGCTAGCTGATTTAGGCTTTTTTCACTTTTTTAGGCTGTTTTGAAGTTTAGCTAATGTCTCAGCTACATGCTAGCTGTTTTAGCTAATTTTGGCTTTTTTGCGTTTTTTTAGGCTATTTTGAGTTTAGCTAATATTTCAACTGCATGCTAGCTGATTTAGGCTTTTTTCACTTTTTTTTAGGATATTTTGAAGTTTAGCTAGTATGTCAACTACATGCTACCTGTTTTGGCTAATTTAGAATTTTTTTGGCTAATCTTACACTTCACTAATATATTATCTAGCTATCAGCTTCAATGTTTTTATCTATCAATTTAAGCATTTTCAGCTAGTGATCTATCACAGATAACTATATATCAAGTTTTTAAAATGTTTTAGTATTATTTTTCTATGAAGGTTACAGAAATTACAGTTATGTGGCCGCCACAAGAAAAAGTTTGGGGACCGCTGATCTAAAACATCATTTCTAACAGTCTTGCACTCTCGTCTCCTTTTAAAATTCACTGCAGTGGACTCCTCTTAGTGCTACTCATACAAATGACAAGTAAATGATACACTCCACTCACAGTAATAAGGGAATGAAAACCAAAAATGAAGTTCAGCGCCACTGCAACGAGTGCAAAGGTCACTGGGTAGAGTTGTGAGTTCAGCATGTGCCAAATGACACTCGGCTAAACCAACTGTCCTTGTTTATATGTGACGAGGGGACAGAAGGGATGAGAGGCAGACTGATCTCAGGCTCCGGTGTAATGAATTCCTGAAAAGTCATCTTTGGTTAAAATTGAGAAGCGACTTCTCTGGTTTCCTGGATGACTGGCCGGCTTCATTCTCCCTCTAGTGGGTTTTATATAAAGCCTCTTTTCTGTACAATCCAGTTATCTTTGGGTTTTTGAATTACATGTCCTCACAGGGTTTTTTTTCTGCATAATCTCATAAGGAAAAAAAACAGCATTGTTGCAGGAAAAAAGGTCTGAACTTTTTTCAGCAAAAGATGTTTGTTAAAGATCGACTGGAATACTAATAAGAACAAATTCAAGATGTGTGTACTTTGGTGTGCGTGCACACAATGGTCAAACAAGTGTTACCTTGGTAACTAATCCTATTTACTGAAGATTGAATCCATTATTTAGGTTCTCCCTCTCGAAGCTGAATAATTCTTATCATGGCGTGCCAGCGACAGAGATATTGAATATTTAGTGTTTTCCCAACAATAATTCAGACTAATTAATGCTCTAAATGAAATCCATTTGAGAACATTAACAGGATTAAATATGTGGATATCCATAGTGATAAAAACACAGATGTTTGTTTGGAATGAATCAAAACAATCCTTCCTTTTGATCGACCGCTCTGATTGATGGGAATTATGGTCACATGTGGTGCGCTCATACGTTTACAAGCAGAGATAAATAATCAAGTTATAAATTCCAATGGAATGGGTAAAGAAAAAAAACCTTTAGATATTGCTGCTGCTTCTTATGCCTTCAGCTATTCAGTGGCAGCATTTCAACCATGCAAAATGCTACTTGGATGAACAGTTGACTGGCCAGTGACCCCGCGTGTCACATCCCATTTACCGTGGAAACCAAAACCCAGCCACGAAAAATGCACATAAATTAATTGAAATTCATTTTTTTTTAGGTAGGTATGGTGTGTCGTGATGCATTCTTCATAAAGTCGAAGCGTCTTGACTGTTTTCTTTCAGCTGGTTCCTCTCGTCGCTCCGACTGTTGCTAAAAATCTGTGTGAAAAACTTAAAAATCAAAAGATCTGGAAGTTTTTTTAGTGGATGCATTTGTTTGGTGTATTATTATTATTATTATTAATTATTGTAAAGAGTCTATATTCCAATGCATGTCTCAAGAAACAATACAAATACACATAGTCGATATATATCAATATACAATATATATCGCGATATATTCAAAGGCTGCACCAGATATTTAAGAGTTTTTGGTCCATTTCCCACGTTTTTTAAAAATCAATTTTATTTTATGGACTCAAGCTGACAGCTGGTCCTCCATTAAGACTTTGTATGCAACAATATTTATTTATATTAAAAAAAAAGTAACTTATCTATCGCATTTTAAAGCAGTAACATAATTCTTTTTAAAATCTATTTTAATGATTTTTTTGACACTTTAACAAAACAAAAAAAGTAAAGTTATCTGTGCAACACTGGTTACCAAACACAATAGTGTATCTATAATCACAATTATTAACCAAAATCCAATTTAGTCCTAATTTATCGCAAAAAAAAGAGTATTGTTTCATAAAAGAGGTCAAATTGTCTACTGGAATATACAGTGCAGAAGAAATCATTTTTAAATCTCGTTTATTTTACATTAAAGTTTAGACTTTAGCATTGGCATATTCCAGTTTCAAGGATTTTTCAATAAATTTAAGAGGTTTAAAACAAAATAGAAACTTATATTTTGGGTCTAAGATCAGAAATCTGCAGCTTTCTCAACCTTTTTAAAGGAAAATGTGTTAAAGACTCAAAAATACAGTTTAACATTAAAATTTTAATCGTGTTTTAACTGAACTACGGAGAAAAAAATGTGTATATATATATATATATATATATATATATATATATATATATATATATATCTCTGCTATTGATGTCTGTGTACTTTTGATTTCAAGTTTCACTAGTTAATCAAAGGTGTCATTTTTTTCCAGACTATTTGGTGGTCTAAAGTTTCCGCCTCTGTTTTGCTCCCCAGGAGGGCAACTGGAGGAGAATGACTGGTAAGACCCAGACCAGCAACGTGACCAATAAGAATGACCCTCGCTCCATCAATTCCAGAGTCTTTATCGGAAACCTCAACACAGCTATCGTCAAGAAGACGGACATAGAGGTCATTTTCGCCAAGTATGGCAAAATAGTGGGCTGCTCCGTTCACAAGGGTTACGCCTTCGTTCAGTACATAAACGAAAGGAACGCACGTGCTGCCGTGGCGGGAGAAAACGCCAGAATCATCGCCGGACAGTCTCTCGGTGAGTCTTTTTGTTTATAAACCACACTTTCTTTTTTGTAAGTTTGCTCGATGGCGTCTCTGGGGAACGCCCCAGGCGCCCCTGGGGTTCAGCTGAGATCCTCTCTTTGCTGTTAACGCTCAAACGTCTGGATTGTTGTCGAGCTGTTTTAGAGAAAAGTCTGCAGAATCTGTTAAACCACGTGTCAAAGTCAGGGCCCAGGGGCCGGATCTGGCCCTCCGAGTAATTCTATCCGGCCCTCCAGATCATTTTTATTTTATTGCTATTAATGGCCTGATGTTATCTTGCGCTTATTTTTATAATACTTTTATGGAAAGTAAAAAATTTCAAGTTAATTAAGGTTTAAGTTTATTTATTCTGGAATAATATTCCGGCCTTTTTATTATTCATAAATGCGTTAAAAAGTTACAGTTTTAAATATTGGCATTCTACTAGCTTTTTGGACTATTTTGGCAATTACTAAGATTTTTTTCGGCTATTTTGGAGTCTAGCTAATATTTTTAGCTTCAAGCTAGCTGTTTTGGCTACTTTAGGCCTCTTTCATTTATTCAGACTACTTTGAAGTTTTGCTAATTTTTCAGCTACATGCTAGCTTTTTTGGCTAATTTAAGCTCTTTTTAGGGTGTTTTGGAGTTTAGGTATCATATCTAGCAACAAGCTAGCTTTTTGGCTAGTTAAGGCTGTCTTTCTTATTTTTGGCTATTTTGGAGTTTAGCTAATACTTTTAGCTTCAAGCTAGCTGTTTTGGCTACTTTAGGCCTTTTTCATTTATTCAGACTACTTTGAAGTTTTGCTAATTTTTCAGCTACATGCTAGCTTTTTTGGCTAATTTAAGCTCTTTTTAGAGTGTTTTGGAGTTTAGGTATCATTTCTAGCAACAAGCTAGCTTTTTGGCTAGTTAAGGCTGTCTTTCTTATTTTCGGCTATTTTGGAGTTTAGCTAATACTTTTAGCTTCAAGCTAGCTGTTTTGGCTACTTTAGGCCTTTTTCATTTATTCAGACTAATTTGAAGTTTTGCTAATTTTTCAGCTACATGCTAGCTTTTTTGGCTAATTTAATCTCTTATTTAAGCTTTTTAGGGTGTTTTGGAGTTTAGGTATCATTTCTAGCAACAAGCTAGCTTTTTGGCTAGTTAAGGCTGTCTTTCTTATTTTTGGCTATTTTGGAGTTTAGCTAATACTTTTAGCTTCAAGCTTGCTGTTTTGGCTACTTTAGGCCTTTTTCATTTATTCAGACTACTTTGAAGTTTTGCTAATTTTTCAGCTACATGCTAGCTTTTTTGGCTAATTTAAGCTCTTTTTAGAGTGTTTTGGAGTTTAGGTATCATTTCTAGCAACAAGCTAGCTTTTTGGCTAGTTAAGGCTGTCTTTGTTATTTTCGGCTATTTTGGAGTTTAGCTAATACTTTTAGCTTCAAGCTAGCTGTTTTGGCTACTTTAGGCCTTTTTCATTTATTCAGACTACTTTGAAGTTTTGCTAATTTTTCAGCTACATGCTAGCTTTTTTGGCTGATTTAAGCTTTTTAGAGTGTTTTAGTGTTTAGGTATTATTTTTAGCGACAAGCTAGCTTTTTGGCTAATGAAGGTTTTCTTTCTTATTTTCGACTATGTTGGAGTTTAAATAATTTTTTTAGCAACATGCTAGCTGTTTTGGCTACTTTGGGGCTTATTTTCAGTTTTTAGGCTGTTTTGGGGTTTAGCTCATATTTCGGCTACATGCTAGCTGTTTTGGCTAGTCAGCAATTTTTTTACTTTGTTTTTTAGGCTTATTTGACATTTAGCTAATATTTCAACTGGCTATGAACTTCAGCGTTTTCAGTTATCAGCTTCAGCGTTTTTATCTATCAGCTTTAACACTTTTTCAGCTATCAGTAATTTCTGTCATCAATTTCAGTATCAGCATTAGAATTACAGCATTCACACTAGCATTAATGCTATATATCTAGATCATAATTATGCTAAACAGTTACACTTTTAAAAATGTAGTTTTAGAATGTTCAATAAATGTTTATCCTGTTCCGCCTGGACCTAAGGTGTGTTTTGGAATTTTGTCCCTTTGTGCGATTGAGTTTGACGCTCCTGTTTTAAACATTCCATGTAAAAATGGAAGCAGAACTTGATTTTATCATTTTAAACTGGCTAAAAGCATGCATCAAACCATTTAGCACAAAGTATGATAGGTAAAGACGCTGCTGCATTAAGCTGTGCAGGCATCTACTTCCTGCACTCTGCAGAGGGTTGTGCAGCGGATGCTGAGTGACTGTGAAATTGTTTATTTTCACATTTATTTTGCCTCATGGATGAGAGGCGAAACATATTCTTGTAGAAGTAAGACAAACCTCAAGACGATTTAAGGGAAAAGGGGTTGAAAAATCCAAGTTATTCACTGATTTTCCCCTCTGAGGCCGACAGAAGTGTCATTCAAGTTGGATTATCTTAGGCTTTACGTGTCCTCATGAGGCCTGATGAAAATTACAAAGGAGCACATCGTGTTCTTGGATATTTAATTGTTTGAATGAATCTGTGTGGAGTCAGTGAGAGTTCACGCCTGCATGATGGATTAAAAACCATTAAAGGAATCTATAATGCATCCCAGCACATATCTGTATTAGTCCTTGCATAAATGCATGGACGCTTGGGAATAGAAGGTGGTAATAATAACTTTTCCCACGACGGCGTGGGTTCAGATCCGGGCGCTAAACATGGGGTCAGAGCCTCGGCGAGATGCTCGCGGGATACGACCATTTTCATCGCTCATTTAAGCAAAGGAGAGGGATCTGAGGGTGGAATATCTCCCAAGTGAGCGCAGATTTGAAGCCACAAACCATATTTCGTAAGACAATGAGGTGGAGACGCATCACTCTCTGCTTCGAGCAGAAATCCCTTCAAGGCAAAACTATATTTCACAGTCAGAGATTTCCGTATGCGGTGATATAAGACCGCTGTGTTTGATGTCAAATGAGTCAGGTGTGCAGATTGATTATTTTAGAGATACAAAGTAGAAGTGAAAAAGGGAGCGGACTACAAATTAGCCTCGAGTCGATGTCTGGCAGCTCAAGGTCAAGTCTGCCGAGCAAAGTTTGGGTTTGATAATGATAATACATTAAAAGAGGAGTTTGTCTGCCTCTCCAACCTTAATGAATGACATGCCATTAACATGAATCATGGGAAAATTCAATCCTATTAATTTAAACATCAGAAAATGTGTCAAGAAAAACAAAAGCAGCATTCAAGATAATAAAATTCACATATTTAAGATATATATTGTTTTAAAATAATATATATATGTATAAATAAAGTATATCATAAATGTTTACAGTATCATCTGCAAAATATATTTCAAAAAAGCAGAGTAACTATAAGAAAGCTTGACCTCGCTTTCCACTTTTGACCGTTCACTTGATACGGCAAGCCAAGAGGGTCAATAATCACCAAGAAAAGCAGCGTAGAAAAGTAGATTTATTATTTAAATTTAAGTATCTCATAAATGTTTACCATATAATATATGAAACATATTTAAAGAAAGGAGAGCAATTACAATAATAGCACTTAGAGCAGGGGTCTCAAACTCGCGGGATGATAATTTGCGGCCCCCGTCTTCACATGAAAGATTACTGTTAGTGCGGCCCACAAGGCTGAGATGAATGACAGTTGTTGTGTCCAGAGCTGAAGGAACCAATCACGGTAAGGTATATGGCTCTGGAGGGCGGGACATCGGCGGGCTGTCCAGAGCCTCCTCACTCTTTAATTCATTCCTCCAGTCAGCTGGGCGGAGGAGGAGCCATGAAGCTGCTGGAAGTGCTTTCTCACTGAACGGGATTCGCGGGCCCGCTCCTCTTTCGCCACGTGACAACACGTGATACACAGCCTGCCGCTTGTCAAAAAGCGTGTTCCTGACGCAGCGCGACAATTCCGCGCACGCATCAAATATTCCGCGCGGACAAATCTGTCCCTCACGAGCGCTTTTTCCTCCTCCACGATCAGAAAAAGTCCTCGCGAGAGAGTCTGACTACTTCCGCATGCGTGAGTGATGCCCGCGAGCGAGCAGAATCTTCAAAGGTGTTTTCACACCGGCCGCATGTCTGCGCGGGTTTATGAACGCACGCTCAGCAGGTGGTATCCACACCGGAGCAGCGCGGTCACGCACGCAGTAGCAGAGAGGAGATTCTTCTTCTATGGTGTTTTTACCGTTCGTTAGCGCTGCTGCGACTGTGCGTGGAAATATTGAACCGGGTTGAAGACTCAGCGCGCGCTCAGAGCGTGCACGATTTGTGCGTAGAGCTTGAGACCAGATTTAAAAACTTGCGTAGCAAGGCGCGAATTCTGGTGTGCGGCGTTTGCATCGACCTTTCAGTGAGCGCGCTGCTCTCAGCTCAGAAATGAAGGAGGTTCTGTAAATACAGACGTTTGAAACTGAATAAAAATAGTTCTCTCTTGTCCAGTGTTTCTCAGGTATTTTCTCTTAGACACCCCCCCCCACACACACACACACACACACGCACACACAACTATCATCTGCAAACATCTTTAATATCAGTTAATTTGCTCAAGATAAATATATATCTCCTCAAAATGTTGTACTTTTATTATCATTAAAGAATAATAAAAAAATAAACTTTTAAATAATCTGTTTTATTAATTGTTCTCTTTCGTTTTTTAGAATACTTCCAAAACTTCCAGACAAAGTAAAAACAATCTTTCCTTGTTTGTCTCCACAGTAGTGACGGAATTCTGTCTTTTCTCAGAGATTCAGTTCTTTCGCATTGGTTCACTGTAAACAGCAGCTCTTTCTGCTACCAAATTGATTTTTAGGTTGTTTTTGCTATATTTAATTTATGTAGGATTATGCACAATATTCATCACTAATGTAAACATGTTTTTATTCGCATTCCCTCCAGGGGGGCGCCCCACCATTTGAGAAACACTGCTGTAGTCAGTCAGTCAATATGTGGTTTCAGTCGTCTAAGTCAGCTGTATGGTCACTGTTATAATTTTAATTATTAATGATTGATTTTCTGATTCTTTTTTTAAAACTAATTAATTCATTATTTCGTGTTAAAAATAAAGATATTTGAGAACATTGGAATGTTTTATCAGCGATTTTCTTGTGGAAATCCTGATGCGGCCCGGCCTCACCCAGACTCTGCCTCCAGCGGCCCCCGGCTGAATTGAGTTTGACTTAGAGAAACTTTGACACGTCACATTTTTAGTGAAATTTAGGCATATTTTTATCCCAATCTTTCTTTTTAGACATTCAAACACACAGATACTCACTAACTTTTCACAATTTGAAAATTTTTAAATTTTTATTGTGTATCAGTGGGGACCAACCTCCCACACCTTACCACCAGGGGGCACTACACACCAGAGGTATGGCACACACATCAAAGCCTCGGGGCTTTGTTTTGGTCCACACCCGAACTTCTCACATGTTTTAGTGAACGTCTTTTCATTTCCACTGGAATCCCAACAAACATGAATCGAGTCCGACTCTAAATTTCGTTTCTCTCTGCTTGTGTTTTGAGCTTCTGAGGCCCTTTAATGGGCCCCAATCAAGAAAAAGCCCCTCAGCCCCCCCTCACCACCACCCCCACAAACCAACACTAAGTGGAGGAATAGATGTATGAAGAGCGCAGAGAGCCAAACAGTAGTTTTTCACTCTCCATTGTCTGCTCTCTGCATGTGGCCATCTCCGTTTTTATCCACAAAGTCGTTTTCTCTAAGTTCCCTCAGACACCATACTGCTCTTAATATCACAGAATCTTTCATTTCATTACATTTCCAGACCAATTGTGAACAGTTCTCGGTTGGTTGTGACAGGAAACTGAGGTTGCATTCTCTGCAGGAGTTGAGGCACAGCGACCGTCACTTGAGGCTTGTACGGCCACCTCAAGCGACATCATGTCGAGTCGTGTGTGTGGTAAGTGTTTTGTGAAGTATTTGTGAGGATAATGGATCACTTTTGATGTGCGGGTGACGCGGTCCGTACGCCAAACTCTAAGGTGCCAGCACTGGCTCCTTATTGGACACGGTGTCGACGTGATATGGAAGTGCCTGTGTGATGTTCACACACTCTGACTAAATTAAATTGTGACTTGCATAGCACTAACAAGTGTGCAAGGTTTGAGAAGGGTTGGAAAAACGTCTCGCCTATCTATCCTTATTCATGTTTGTTACTACCTGACACCTGGAGCAACTTTTCTCTCTCTGGGTTCATCCAGTGGTCTATGAACCTGTCTGGGCAGTTTTGAGTAAAGGTGTAGAAAACATCTGTTGCGTAAACCAGTGCTTGATCATTGTTTCCATTGATATATATTACTGGATTGGCCTCGCCTATTCGCTGCTATAGACAGACGTGCGCGCGCAGACGCCATCGTCACGCATCGAGTCACGCCAGCAGACTTTCAATGGAGGACGGGCAGACATTAACCACAAAAATCAGGCTAGCTCCTTCATTTTTAACTGATTTTTTACAAAATCGGGCTCGAATTTAAGCTTAGAAAATTATTGATGTTGTGGTGTATTTAAATATTTATTATCTAGATTTAGATCAAGCTGTAAATAGTGCAAGAATTGTGTCTTCTACTGCTACAGGTAATGCATCACTGTCAGGTTAACAGCTTCTAAATATCTGTGATTTTTTTATTTAGCCTCTCTGCTAAAATCTGTATAACAGAGCTTGTAAATGCTTGTCAGCTAAACCCAGAAAGGAGGGAGATTGATGAAGTTTAACAGCATGACTGAATGATAAAGTTTAGTAACAGGATCCTTTCCTTATTAAAAACATCTCAAAGTGCTAAAATAATAAAAAAAAAAACACCCTTTACCACATTTTCAAATGAAACTAAAACTTTAATTATTTTTGGATTACATTCAAGGTAAATAAATCTCAATTGCTTCAGAATTTACCTTCAAATAGACGATTTTATAGTACTTCAAGAAAAAGGCTCCAGCTAGCATCTTTTACTGATACAAAAACATTTTTAAACTTGTATCATAACATCAAATTCATCTGCTAAACTGTTCAGATTCCAAACACAGAGATAATAGCAGTAAATGATGTTTCAGGTTAAAGTTTACGTCCACAACTCCTTCCATAACATCGTCTCTCTGCTGTGTTTATGTCACTGAACAGAAAGCTAGCGCTAGCGTTAGCGCTGTATCTTTTAGCCGGGCTTACTCTGGTCTGTGCGACCAAGAAAGAAGTTCAACAGTGACGGCACGGATTAAGAAAATTATGTGTGAACACACTTTCTTACAAAAAAAAAAAAAGAAAAAAGAGCGACCAACAACCAGATTTAGGCTCTTAAAGTAGCTAGCTACAAGCTAGCAAAACAATGCAGCATCGTGCATCTTGACCGCACATTTTACGTGTTTCCAACGTGAATTTCCATCAGTTTTTGTTCAGGTTGAACGTAAATACGAGCGATTAACATCCGCCATGTTTTAACACATTAATAAAAACACATCAAAGAAACCAAGCTAGCATGCTACTCATGGGTTGCTAGCATCCACTTTAGCACACAGTTCACGGTTCCAGCCTAATTTCTCTCCATTAAAATCCAATTCCTGTCCTGTGATGATTCCTCTCCGTCTGATTATTTCGTTCTAAAGGTTTTTGAAGTCGATTGGAAAACTCTGCGTCTCCTTTTGTGCGTCTTTTTGTACTTTTTTGAACCGCCGCCATTCCATAATGATGGCGCATGTGTGTCACGCCGTATGACACGTGATTTCCAATCCAGTAATAAATATCCTTGGTCGTTTCTGTTGCTCCGGTTATTCGATTACCTGCTATGCTAATATTTAACTTAGTGTTATCTGGTTTAGTATTGGTTTAGTTCCAACCTTATATGTTAGCCCGGACTTACTCATTACTCATTGACCAGACGAATCTGGTCAATGATGAAATGTACCGCCGCTTTTCATCGTTTAAACGCTGGTTAGCTAGATGGTATACCCAGAAAACGGCGTTGGCTTTGTAGACAATTGGAGTTTGTTTTGGGGAAAGAGTTTTTACCTGTAATTTCTATTTACCACACTTTACATAGCGGTCCACAAACACACCAGTTTATTGTAAATGTGTTGATTATTGCTTGTTCCTTAACCCTAGAGCACTATCGCTGGGTCATTTTCACCAGAGCAAAAGTATTTACATGATGTTCAATATGTTGCATTCACCCTGGGTAAAGTGTCACATGTCTGGGTGGACCAAAGGCCAAATCTCCAGTATTATTATTATTTTTTTAGGAATTTTTTTTACTTAAATTCCTAATTTTTCAGTTATTTTCAAGCTAGTCTTTAGGATCTTCCTATGTTTTTATTTTCCATAAACTGCAGTTTAAAATCAAAGAAAACTAATCTATATTTTGATGTATTGATGTTTTATTGGGTACATTATATATATCAGGTAAAAATTACCCGTCAAAAGTGACAGTGTAACTTTTTAGCGAAAGTGTTCTAAGGTTAATATTAAGACGTTTAAAAGAGTTTCTTACTGTTTTCATGTTTTAATTTTGAGTATCGTGTTTTGTTCTTAAGTGCTCCAGTTAGAAAAACTTTATAAAGCCAGTTTTTTTTTGTAATTTCCTCTTTTACTGCCTCAAAATGTCATAAATTTGAATGAAAATATCTCAAAATTTGGCATTTTTACAGCAATTATAAGTAAAAAAACATATTTTAATAGATTTATTAGTAACAGATCATCTCACAAATAAATTAATTGCACCAATTTGGACATGCTTGAATTCCGTATCTGCATATTCATCCTTCAAAATTATATATATTTTAATTTTGTACTGCTTTCCTTTAGGATCAGCGCTTCAGCTAACAGAACTGCTAATTTAATATTAATAAAAGCAACAAAAACACAACTTCCTGTTGTGTTGAAAATCCTCTACTCATCTACTGATTCTTTTAGAAAAGTTAGGTTACTATTTGTCATGTTTTCCTGCGTGTTTTTGGGGAGGATGGGGTCTCGGCCCTGTTCTTATTTGTCTCTAATTTATGGAGGAGGTTGTTTGAACTCTGCCCTGATGTGGCTCCAGGTGCTGCAGGACGTCTGCCTGCTGGCAGCGGAGGAGAGTGATTGGCAGCTGGTGATTGAAGCCCTGATGGAAAAGGACAAAGAAACACTAACATCCCACATATATATATATATTTTTCCAGAATGTGAGTCCCACATTTCTGAGCTCCACACAGCAAACTAACAGCATCTCCAGAGGGTTATGTGGTTACAGGTACGCACGGATTATTTTGAGCAGCCTGACCCTCCCTGAGGAGATCCACATTCCCTTCACCTGGAAGTTTCATGGTGAAGGTCCATCCCATTACAATATTAATGACCACACTGAAGGATAATGTGTGATGGATCACCAATCATCCTGCTTCCAAATGGCATTGGCAAGAGTTAGGCACATAAATAATAAAGTGATTTAGATGCAAAATCCATCCTAAGCGGATTACAAAAGCAGTGGCACTGCAATCAATCGTCATTTCGGTCCGGCATGATGCATAGCAAGCAGCACGGGACGCGGAGAGTAAACCATACAGAGAAAAATGAAGAGGGACAGGTAAAGAAAAAGGAGAAGCCTCATTTTAAAAATGGCCACCGAACCACTCTGCTGGTGATTCATAATCACCAATCACAATTTTGTCCCAAATCACTGCGCTGGGCTTTTCAGAGAAAATGATGGTGCAGGAAAAGCTGGTTTCTGTGTTTGTGTTGACATCCCAAGTTTTGGGGGTCATCCCGAGACTTCCACAGATGTTCGGTGGATCCGGTCTGCTCCCAAATCCCAGAGTGCTAAATACGGCCATTTATCTTCGTCATAAAACCTCCGTCCTGTTTTCATTCCGTCCTAAAGTTTTGATGAAAAGATGAAAAAGAAATTTGGATTTTTCATTTATGACCTTCTTATTTTTAATTATATAAATTATGTCTTTTTTTTTGGCACGAACTACAGCAAACATATAAAAAGAACCTAGCATCTCTAAAAAAAATGTTTTAATGTTTAACAGAAGCTCTAGTAAGGTATTTTCAAAATAAAAGCTGCTCTGTACCAAACAGGATCATCTCAGTGCAGCGACAGCTTCATATGTGCTTTTAACTCATAAAAAATCAAACTTTTTACCAAATATTTGCTTTGCAAATAAAATCTCTTCATTCTGGAGGTATCAAGACGTTTTCAGGTACAGAGTTTATCATCTACACTGTAAACCCTGACTTCAGCTGTAATCACGATTTTAAGTAATCATTCATTATAGTTTTAGTTTGGTATTATTACTTAAATAAATTTGTTGTTTGAAACATTGAAGATGAGTTTTAAGTGTTACTAAAATATATTATGTAGACGACTCTTCTGCTCTTAAGTTCCTGCAAGAGTGGGCGGAGCCTATATCAAAACTGTGCTTGATGGAAACTGGTTTGCCGTTTTCTGAACGTCAAAAATAAAGAAAAACAAAAAGGATTTCCCACGAGAGAGTCAGCGACATATCTTAAGTTAAGAATTAAAATAGGATTTTTGTTTTTCAGCTTTAATTCTGCCCTTTGTTAATTAGCGTCTTGGTCCTCCTCCTTAAAATTATTCCATCAGAGTTTCTCATCTTAAAATTGTAAATTCATTGCTTATAAAAGTTGCTAAAATGGGCTATACGTAAGCATTCTTTTTTGTTTTTCTTGATGTTCCAATATGGGGTAAGATAGCTGTCAAAAAGAAACATATTCATAAATAATATTTTGTATTCATAAAAATAAATTCGTATTCATAAATACAAAGTTGTGCAAACATTTATATTTTTTGTACAACTTTACAGAAAAAATATAATTACAACATTTAGTTTTACATTTAACATGTCTCTTTTGAATACGACTTTTCTTCGTTTAGAATACGACTTTCCTTTGTCTTGAATACGAATTTCTCCTCTCTCAAAAATACGTCACGGGGTCACAGGCTTATCCATCGAGTGCTGAAACATCGATGCGCATGCGCGTTGCGACTCATTTATTAAACTACGATGACATGAAAATCATTTTAATATTCTAGCTCTGGCGGGGAAAATAGAAGTTACCAGTCCAGTCCTGCCGCTTATATTTTATTTATTTTGACAACAGCGGAGCATATTAACAACAAAACGGACCCGGAAGTGGTGGCAAAAAAAAAAGAGCTCTGATTGGAGATTGATGAAAAAATAAAAACGGCAGACGAGGCGGGGGGTTCCCTGTCTCTCCACTCGCCCAGCAGCGGCATGTTAGCATGGGGATCCCCGCTTAGCCGAGCAGTTTATTCCCGGAACAGGCGGGGCGGGCGCACCCGCTCCGGCTCCAGACAGTCCAGATGTACCTTCGCTTTCACCCAACACTACCCGAAACAGGCTCTAGCAGCAGCGTGACCCAGATAGAGATAGCCGCTTAAAAACGGATGGGAATGACACAATCAACCAAGCTAACTCGGAGCTAAAGAAGGCTAACTGTCGGATAACTCCGACCTTAGTAAGAAAGAAAGATCAGAAGCAGAAAGAAAGTTGGACTTTCTGATCCTACTGACTTTTTTTCTGTGTTTCTTTGTTTGTTTATGCAGCACCAACGGTCGGCTGGCTCCGAGTTAGCTTAGCTGTTTTTTGTGTCATCATTCTCTTATTTTCAACTAATTTTACGGACATATTTTCTTTTCTACCTAATGATTGGACTGGCATGTCTGCAACTCCCTTTGGGCTGTCTATCACCACTTCTGGGTCTAAAACTATCCGCTGCTACATTGTTTACACAATCAGCTGACAACCACAAAATGCGGTCGGAGATCGATGTATTTTTTATTTTATGTTTTATTAAATTTTCAACTGCTTTGATTATCAAGATAATGTTCCCGTTATGGCATCGATGTCATTTTAAATATATATATATAATTCATGTTTTATTGTAAGTGAATAGACACGCAAAGCTGGATCAATCGATGTTCCGGCACTCGATGGATAAGCCTGTGACCCCGTGACAGGAGAAATTCGTATTCAAGACAAAGGAAAGTCGTATTCTAAACGAAGGAAAGTCGTATTCAAAAGAGACATGTTAAATGTAAAACTGAATATTGTATTCATATTTTTTCTGTAGAGTTGTACAAAAAATATACATTTTTTGAACAACTTTGTATTTATGAATACAAATGTATTTTATGAATACAAAATATGATTTATGAATATGTTTCTTTTTGACAGCTATCTTACCCCATATTCCAAATGTAAAAATTTTTTCTCCTTTGGGATTTTAAGCAGATTTAGTTGTAGTGACTTTGTCTTTACTCTTTTTTAAAAAGTTTTATACAGTTTTTTTTAAGGTATTAAAACAGTTTGTAACACTTTGTCACTAAAAGTTAAGAAGTAGATAATTAATTAATTATGGCTTCAAAGAGCAGCTGGATATCTTAGATGGTTAGGTACAGGGTTGGCACGCAAGAAATCAGGGTTCAATTCCCTCTAAAGTAATTTTACTTTTTGAAAACTTAATGTACTTATGATTATAAGTTATGAATACATATTTCATTAGATAAACTTTACTGGCATCATTTCCTTTCCATACATGTATTAACTCACTGTTTTAAGTTCACTGATCTAAACTTGTCTAGTTTTGGATCTAAATAAAAACTTTTAAAATCTGTTTCTACGCTCCGTGAGAGTGTATGTGCACCTCAGCCATCAATTTATGAATTCAAATAATCAAAATTTAATAAATACTATTTAAGTAATTGCTGTTTTTATTTTATTTTTTTGTTCTTTTTCCCTTCTTTGTCCTCAGCAGTCTTACACTGCTGGGTTTTGTTATTTTAGTTTATTGGTGGTAGTCTTACTGTTCATGCTTTGTTTATTTGTTTTCTTTCTGTAGTTTTGGTTGGAGGAGCTGCTGACTCAGACGGTGGACATGGCTGAGTCAGCTGTCTCCATTACTTATTTTACGTTTGGGGGAGGAGCCTCCATGGAGATATAGGTGACCATTTCCTGCTTCTGGTACTCCTCCTTTACATGTTTTAATATTTTCGTTTTTCCAACAATCCCCATCTTTATCAGGTGTTTCCGGAGATGATGAAGACAATCAGGATTTAGGAGTCTATTCCAATGAAGCATCTTTTAGGAAAACTATAATCTTGCCCCACCAGTGTGAAGTAGAAGTTTGAGTGTTTTCTTCACAAACAAATGTTTTTTATTTTGCTTTTATCGTAAATAGATGATTCCAACGATACAGAAACAGCTTTTTGTCATTAATTCTTTCAGGTTTGTTTGTGACGTGGATGAAAAGAAAGGAAGCTCTTGTTTGTTTTTCAAGGTTTTTATTTTCTTTGAAATGCAAAAAAAACGAATTTTATCTAATAATCCACAAACAACTCACATGGATTTAAATGTAAAAATTCCCATTTTTTTCTGGCTACAGTTTTAACCCATAAATGAAAAATCAATAGGATTTGAGGTTTTAAAATAAATGATTTAAAATTAGAAAAATCCTTCTGGATTCACCAGTGGATATTAGATTAACAAATACATTGAAATATTGAAAATAAAAAGTGGTTTTATTTATCTAAGGCCGTGTTCATACTGAACACAATGTGGGCGTCCAGTTTCAATGTTCAGTCAATGTACAGATGTGTTTAGAAGTCTCGTTTTTAGTGAGAATTTTAAGGATTACAGTTCAGGAGAGAATGATTCTATTATCAATTGAGGTTTAATTATGTCTTCCAGTCATTATCTGAGTTTTTAGCTGATTCGGTGGTGATTTAAGACAAGCGTCACACGATAATGCTCACAACTGCTGCCATGACTTCATACGTAGAGCTGGATGACCATGCTGCTTGACCTTCTCCAACGACAGTGGAAGTTTCTTTTAGGATAATAACAAGTTGGACCTTGGTAGATCTTGCTACATCACCTGTATTTGTTATTTTATTGGTTTTGTCTTTTGACATTTTTCCACATATCTCTATTTCTTTCTATTTGACTCCCATCGCTGAACTTGAGCTCTGCAGACTCTTCCAGACTTCCATCAGACTCTGCAGCAGCGTTAGTGCAAACTTTCAATTTGGGATCCGGGCTTACAGGTTCAAAACG
The DNA here is from genome assembly GCA_003999625.1 of Oryzias javanicus. Taxonomy (NCBI): domain Eukaryota; kingdom Metazoa; phylum Chordata; class Actinopteri; order Beloniformes; family Adrianichthyidae; genus Oryzias; species Oryzias javanicus. The sequence continues at coordinate 4,058,385 of CM012456.1, read as the reverse complement.
TGAGGAAGTGTTGCAGCTGGATGAGCCAATTCCTCCTGATCCACGGGACGGGGCTTTGCCAAATCCTAGCCCGTGAGGCCCTCTGTGTGTCTTTCATGTCCCTCCTTGTGAGGCTGTAAGTATGTTTAGTGTGTCTGGATGTGGCGTTTGAGGATGAGGGAATTTAGATCCGTGCTCCATTCGATTACAGCAGGGGTGTCAAACTCAATCGCACAAGGGCCCAAAATCCAAAACACACCTCAGGTCGCGGGCCGAGCCATTTAAACATTTATTAAACACTCTGAAACTAAGTTTTTAAAACTTCAAAACCGTAACTTTGTAACATAATTATGAACTAGATATAAAGCATTACCTGTTATTGCTGTAAGCTGAACTTGACCGCTGAAGATGTTAGTGCTGATATCTGAAAATGCTGAAATTGATAGCTGAAAAAGCTGAAGCTGAAAATGCGAAGTTACTGTAATAGCTGAAAAAGCTGAAGCTGATAGCTGAAAAAACTGAAGCTGATAGCTAAAAATACTGAAGGTAATAGCTGTAAAACTCTAAGGCTGATAACGCTGAAGCTGAGAACACTGAAGGTACTAACTGAAAAATGCTGAAGCTGATAGCTAAAAACACTGAAGTTAATAGCTGAAAAAACTGAAGGTGATAGCTGAAAAACGCTGAAGCTGATAGCTGACAACACTGAAGGTAATAGCTTAAAAACGCTGAAGTTAGTAGCTGAAAATGCTGAAGCTGATAGCTGACAACACTGAAGGTAATAGCTTAAAAACGCTGAAGTTAATAGCTGAAAATGCTGAATCTGATAGCTGAAAACACTGCAGGTAATAGCTTAAAAACGCTGAAGTTAGTAGCTGAAAATGCTGAAGCTGATAGCTGAAAACACTGCAGGTAATAGCTGAAAAACGCTGAAGCTGAAAACACTTAAGGTAATAGCTGAAAAACGCTGATGCTGAAAACGCTGAAGCTGAAAACACTTAAGGTAATAGCCGAAAAACACTGAAGCTGATAACACTGAAGGTGATGGCTTAAAAACGCTGGAGCTGAAAACGCTGAAGCTGAAAACACTTAAGGTAATAGCTGAAAAATACTGAAGTTAATAGCTGAAAATTCTGAAGCCAATAACCAGCTAAAATACTAGCTAAATGCCAAATTATCCTAAAAATCTTTTTTTTTTAAACTTAGGTTAGCCAAAACAGCTAGCATGTAGCTGAAAAATTAGCTAAACATCAAACTTCCTAAAAAAAAAAAAAAAAAAAGCCAAAACAGCTAAAATGTTAATATTATGCTGACTCCAAAACAGCCTGAAAAACTTTTTTAAAAGCCTAAATTAGGAAAAACAGTTGGCATGTAGCTGAAATAATAGCTAAACTCAGTAAAAACCTGAAGAACAGGAAAAAAAACAAATTAGCAAAAAACGGCTAGCATGTAGCTTGAATATTAGCTCCACTCCAAAGCAGAATAGTAATTTTTAAAACTTTTAAACTGTAACTTTTTTAACGTAATTATTAATAATAAAAATGCTGGAAAATTATTTCAGAATAAATCAACTGAAACCTTAGTAAACTTTCAATATTTTTCTCTACATAAAATTATATTTTATCAAAAATAGACAAGTTAGAAATGATTGCAAGATACCATCGGGTAATTAATAACAATAAAATAAATTGATCTGGAGGGCCGGATAGATAGAACTATCTTGACTTTGACACATGATGATTACAAGTTTCAGTTTGAACAAAAGAACCACAAATGACAGTATCGGTATGCAGGCTCCTTCTCTCCGCTTCCAGCCTCCCGTATCTCCGCGTGTCCTTGCGGGTGATTAGGACGCTCCCCGTCTGTCCGTTTCATTAATCACGCTCCCAGAGACGGGGCCGGACATCCAAAGCGCCGCGATCCCGACCCGCCGCTCCACCGAACCATCGATAAGAGCGGGAACCCGCGCGGCGCCACATGCTCGCAGTCATGTCCAGCAGAGAATTAATCAGAGCGGCAGTGTCTTCAGGAGGAGCGAGAACAAGGGTCTTTTGTGGTGACAACACTGGAGAAATGTTAAGTTTGTCATTGTGAACTTAATAGGCTTTAATAAAGCCACCCAGGAACGGAGGAAATCGCATTTCCCCGCAGGATCTCTCCGTCCGTCTGTCTGTGGCTTTCATACAAACCGACAAACGCTTCAGAGGAGCTGCAGCCACAGTGTGGACAAAGTGAGATGGATTACTGTGTGGATTTTGGCAGAGCAAACCGCAGCTAATTCTCTGATTAGAAACCTGGGTTCAGAACACCGAGCAGGTCCCGGCGGGCCGCCGAGCCGTGTGTGCGGACATGTTCGGCCTGTAGGTGTCTCCTGGAATTGATTTTGTCTATAATGTACCTCAAATGTAACTCTAATTTACCCTGCCACTCTCGATAATGAAAGTAAAATTTATCTTCTTTTGCTGGGTTTTATTAAAATCACAGCCGTGGAGGAGGATTTAAGTGACCGAGTGGACTTCACTGGAACCAATTATCTTGGAACTGCGTGTTCCCAGGACATAGACTGTGCCAAAACGTCTCTTAAAAACACCCAAATGCACTAAAAAAAAAATTGTTTTTGGTACAAATTTCCATTAATTTGACTAAGTTTGCCTGATTCTGTGCTGCTGTTTTATCAAATGTGGCTTTCTATCTTTGAAAACATTATTTTTGAAGAGAATCTAAGCTTAATAAACTAATAATTGATCCATAAATAAAGAAATCGATTTAGCACGTAAAAGCTAAAGTCGAGCTTGTTGCTAACGTTTAAAGGGACTTTCTATAAAGCGGCTAATGCTAACACAAATATTTGTTTAAAAGTAACAATTTGCGGTCTTAATCATAGATTTTTGGTCATTCTGTCTTCTTCTTCTAAAATAAAGTGTAATGCTATTGTGCCATCTAGTGGCCAAACTGAAACGCCTTCCAGGAGAAGCAGAACAATGTTTCTATTTTCTTCTCCTTTTGTGAAACCATGTAATCCTATTAACAATCTCTTTATTTTTACTAATAAATTCAACAGTATGTGAATTTATCAGATTTATATGAACATTTTCAAAATATTAATGTTGAAAACACACAACTGTAAATTATTTTCAATCTTTTTAAACTGCATTTTAGTGTAATTTAGTGTAATTTACCAAAATAAAACATCTTTTATGTGACTATAAATTAAAAACACAAATTTAAAGAGCAATTCTAAATAATTTTTGGCAATAAATTAATCTTTTTTGCTCAGTTTCTTGACATGTTGAAAATGTAAACAAAAAAATTACAAAAAGTAACCTATTTATTTATTTCATCGGTAGCGTTTTTCATTACAGAGCCATATTAAAGGCATAAAAAGACACATGTGGTTCCAGAGCCACAGGTTGCAGACCCCGGGTTTAGTCAGAATAGGATCAAATTTGGAAAAAATAGATGGTGTGTGTAGGAGTGGGTTGATAAAATCGATAAATCAATTTGAATTGCTTAATAAACCAATGATAAAAGTAAAAGACGAGCTTGATGCTAACGTTTAATGGGATTTTCCCATAGGACGGCTAATGCTAACGCTCGGTCGACCTAAATTTTCCAAACTCTTTTAAGGAAATACTTTCAAAGCAACCATTTGTGGTCTAAAACATAGTGTGTTGCTCTTCTTCTTCTGGAATAAGGTGTAATACTATAGCATGATCGCCACCTAGTGGCCAAACTGAAACGCCTTCCAGGAGAAGCAGAACAATGTTTCTATTTTCTTCTCCTTTTGTGAAACCATGTAATCCTATTAACAATCTCTTTATTTTTACTAATAAATTCAACAGTATGTGAATTTATCAGATTTATATGAACATTTTCAAAATATTAATGTTGAAAACACACAACTGTAAATTATTTCAATCTTTTTAAACTGCATTTTAGTGTAATTTAGTGTAATTTACCAAAATAAAACATCTTTTAGAGACTTTTATGTGACTATAAATTAAAAACACAAATTTAAAGAGCAATTCTTCATAATTTTTGGCAATGAATTAACCTTTTTTGCTCAGTTTCTTGACATATTGAAAATCTAAACAAAAAAATCACAAAACGTAACCTATTTATTTATTTAATCTTTAGCGTTTTTCATTAAAGAGCCATATTAAAGGCATAAAAAGACACATGTGGTTCCAGAGGCACAGGTTGCAGACCCCTGGTTTAGTCAGAATAGGATCAAATTTGGAAAAAAATAGATGGTGTGTGTAGGAGTGGGTTGATAAAATCGATAAATCGATTTGAATTGCTTAATAAACCAATGATAAAAGTAAAAGTGTAGCTTGATGCTAACGTTTAATGGGATTTCCCATACGACGGCTAATGCTAACGCTCGGTCGACCTAAATTTTCCAAACTCTTTTAAGGAAATACTTTCGAAGCAACCATTTGTGGTCTAAAACACAGTTTGTTGCTCTTCTTATTCTGGAATAAGGTGTAATACTATAGCATGATCGCCACCTAGTGGCCAAACTGAATCGCCCTCCAGGAGAGACAGAACAATTGTTGGAGATTCTCTGTTTGAGAATGGTAACACTGTATGCTAATAACAATCTTATTATTTCTATAATAAATGTTAGAGTTTGTTAAATGTGTCAGATTTATATGAATGTCTTCAAAACTAATATATTTTTAAACAAATGTGCACACTCAAAATTGAATTTTATAGAACTGATGGAAATAAATTCTTGTTTTCTGTAAAATATCAGACCGATTTATTCAGAGGAAAACATGATGGAGGGAAACCTTGGGCCCCTAACCGCGGACTCTTGAGGACCTCCATGTAATTTGATCTCTTCTGGAGGACTGATGATGACGTGAGAGTGAAGGATCGTCTGGATGTGATGGAGCACAGATTGATTGGAGATGAAAACAGAAGCTGGGTAATCAGTCCTCTTGTTTGTAATAACATTGTGGCTCAGAAAGAGGCGCTCCGAGCTTTTCTGACAGTTTCATGACTCTTTCCATCAGCGGAGGGACTTTGCTGGATGAAACTCTGCAGAGAGGTGTGTGTGCACCCGCTGAACTTTGGTCTGAGCGCTCTGGTGTAATCAGACGAAAACAAACGCTGGTCTTTAAGTCCCACTCTGATCATCTTTTCGTCTATTTTCAGAGCAGTAACGTCTTTAATACTTTGATACTTTCGTCGCAGTTTATTCTTTATTACGTACAGTAAAGTACTTAAATATACTTACAAAGTTCATGCAGGCGCGGCGTTTCGCTGTCTGCAATGTTGCCAGATTAGGTGAAAGAGACGCGGGATTTTAGCGGAAAACTGCCACAGTGTGTGTTTGCTGCTGTTCACTCTCTGCTTTATCAGAGGAAGTCATTTAAGAGCCACATATTCTCACTCAATAGCAGGATTTTTTTGTTTTGTTGTTTATATCTTTCTATTTATTTGAACCGCGAAATGTTTCCTGAGCGCGGGTCACCATCTGTAGCTCACCGCTCCCCCAGCGGATGGTTCAAATCCACGCACACGCTTATGTAACAACAGATGGGACTCTAACTTAACTCTGTTACAGTGTTGCTTTTGTTTACTTTTTCTAATCGTGACTGTGTAATTTTATTACTGCCTTTATTTTGGTATTATATGTCTGTGGTGCTGAATGCATTATTTATTTTATTTTAAGTATATTAATCTTTTATTTATAAGCATTATTATTATTTTAAGAATATTTAATGTGTATTGTAAAGTAATATTTTATATATATAAACAATATATATATGTATATATTTATATATACTAGTTACTGTTTATTCATATAGTATTTTGCCATATATATATACATGATTGATGTTATGAATTATATAATTGATATGAAGTATATATCTATACATATATAGATATATACTGTGTTTATGTACTTACATATACACACCACTTTATATGAATTATATATGTGTGTATATATATATATATAATTAATATTATGAATTATATAACTAATATGAATTAATATATATGTATATACACACATTATATATAGATTATATATATATATATATATTTGCATGAGTGTTCTTGTTTCTCTATTTGATGCATTTTCATTTCAATTTCTTGTAATGAGTTAAAAAAAAAACAACAGAATTTTCATTTGCAAGAAGTCTCTTTCTTATGTTTTACTGAACAATTAACAAAAAAAATGTTCTAGAATCAAAACATTTCAAAGCAATAGTATCAACATCAATATTGGCGGTACTTTCCTCTGTAATTACACTGTATAGGATCAATACTAAAACGCCTTCTTTTGCCCACCCTTTAGTTTTTATCAAAATACCACTGTGGGGTTTTTTATATTAAGGAATGAACAATGTAATACATTTAGAAGCTTAAAAAGTTGTTTTTTCATGGTATGGCCCTTTAAAACCATCAAAAAAATTTCTGAAATGATGTAAACAAACATCTTGAGAACCAGTCATTGTTATGCAACAATACGGTGAACGCACAACATTGGTTTGAAAAAAGGAGAGCGCTGAAGCAGACAAGATGAAAAGCTACAGTTCGGATCATAAATGGAAATAAATGAATAAAATGGATAAATTGACTGAGAAATTGGTCTTAAGGACATAAAGTCTTTACTTAAAGAAACATGTAGGAACCCTGTAATTAGCAGTTAACTAAATTAAGCAAACTTAATGCAATTAAAAGCTTTATTAAACGTTTTCTTATACACTTGCTTAGCATTATGTGTGAATTATTGACATGTTAGTTAATATATTTGTAAATCCTTTAATAATACATAAAGTGTTTGCTCTGAGGTAAGAAGCAATTAGTAAGGTTTATGTTTTTAGCCTGACTTAACGCTGAAAAGCCTCATAAGAGTGACTTAAGCATTATTTAGTCTTAGTTATTAATATAATTTGATAATTGGAACCCTTCTTTACGGGTCGGGTGGTGGACCGACCTCGAGGGGATCCGATGTCGATTCTCTGGGAGATGCTTCACTTCTCATTCCCGTCTCCTTTTTTCCGACCGAGCAGTCGGCCGCTCCAGATTCCCCAGAAATCCTTCTTTCCTTAAACTGTAGCGATCATGAAAACTACCTTTTTCTCTCTGTATTCGGTAGAGAAGGCAGTCTCTGGACGTGTCTGGGAGTGGTGGACAGTAAGAAACAGGATTAACGCCAGTGCTAACAAGCATCTTGTTCATTAATGTTGAATCTATGTATGGATAAAAGGGGAGGGGGGGGATTTGAGCCGATGAGCCGCTTCTTGCATAATCAAAGATGCTGTGGAGAGTGCAGCCATGCGGACTGGATGATCGCTGATTGATAAAGTTGCAGTTCGGGATGACTTGCATAAGATCTTTGACTTGATTATGGTTCAGACGGCAGCTCCAGAGCTCCGTTCCTGGTTATCGATCCTGTAATTCACGCCACAGACGCTGACGTGCTCCTCCAACAGAAATTCCGGCGTTGAAAGCGGGGCGCGCGGCGTGAGTAATGACTTGTGACTCGTGATTACACATGCAGCGATAATTGCCGTGACCCCGGGGCCCCGGCGGACGGTCTGCACAGAAGGGTCCGACTCTCGACTCCCCCAGAATCGCCGCCGAGTCTCCTCCGCAGACAGACAGCACACCAGATAAAATTAAAAACAGCCCACAACCTCGCCGCCAGCCGTATCTTGTGTTTACTCGTCACATTTCCTATCTTGACTTTGCATTTATTTAGCTCCCACCCTTCCGGATTTCTTCATATTAATTACATTGCAGAGCTGGTGACTCATGTCCATCCCGCAGGGTCCAAAATCCAAAACACACCTGAGGTAACATTTATTAAACAATCTAAAACTGCATTTTTAAAACTAACTTTTAACATAATTATGAACTAAATATATAGCATTCCCCGTAAAAATGCTAGTGTGAATGCTGTAAGCTGAATTTGGCCTAGTGCTGATACTTGAAGATGCTAAAAATGCTGAAGGTGATAAGCTAGCTGAAATATTAGCTAAACGACAAATTAGCCTAAAATGACTTAGGTTAGCCAAAATAGCTAGCATGTAACTGAAAAATAGCTAAACTGGAAATTAGCCTACAAAACTGAAAGAAAGACAAAATTAGCCAAAATAGCTAGCATGTAAATGTTAGCTTAACTCCAAAACAGCATAACAAACAAAAAAAAAAGTCTAAATTAGCCAAAACAGCTAGCATGCAGCTAAAATATCTGCTAAATACCAAAATGGACACAAAAAAAAAAAGCATTAATTCGCAAAAAAAGCGTGTAAAAAGAGTGTAAATATTAGCTTAACTCCAAAACAGTTGAAGACACAAATTTTAATAAACAGCTAGCGTGTCAATATTAGCTTACCTCCATAACAGCCTCAAAAACAAAAACAAAAAAAGGCCTACATTTGCCAAAATAGCTAGCATGAAGCTAAAATATTAGCTAAATTCCAAAATGGACAAAAAAAAAACTCTAGAAAAAAAAACTACATTAGTAAAAATGTACAGGAAGCATGCAAATATTAGATTAACTCCAAAAACAGCCTAAAAAACAAACAAACAAAAATAAAAGCATAAATTAACCAACATAGCTAGCATGCAGCCGAAATATTGGAAACCTGTAAAAAAAAGCCAAAGTTAGCCTAAACAACTAGCGTGTAGATGTTAGCTTAACTCTAAAATAGCCTAAGAAACAACCAAACAAAAAAAATTCTAAAGTAGCTTAAACAGCTAGCGTGTAAATATTAGCTTAACCCCATAACAGCCTAAAAAACAAAATAAAAAAGCATAATTTAGCCAAAATAGCAAAATGTAGCTAAAATATGAGCTAAATTTCAAAATGGAGAAGAAAAAAAACTTTAAAAAAAGCCTAAATTAGCCAAAAAAGCTAGCATGTAGCTGAAACATTAGCTAAACTCTAAAATAGCCTAAAAACTCTAAGTAAATGTCAAAATAGTGTAAAAAGCAAACAGAATGCTAATATTTGATCATGACCATTTTTAACATAATTATGAATAATTAAAAGGCAGGAATATTATTCCAGAATAAATAACTTTTAATCTTTTACTCCCCATAAAAATATATTTTGTCTAAATTATACATGTTAGAATTAAGCGCAAGGTAACCTTGTGTCATTAATAACAATAAAATAAAATGATCTGGAGGGCCGGATCCGGCCCCCGGGCCTTGACTTTGACACACGTGCCGTAGCTGAAGATCCTGACCCGGCCGAGGGCGCAGCTGCTCCGTAAAGGTCGTCCCAGGCAGGACGGTGGCCACCCACCTGGAGTTTATTGCCATTTCCATCAGGTGCCGTCAGGAACGACCCCTCTGACATCTTCTAGTCAGTTTATAGTCGGGCCATAACCGCCCCGAAGGTGCCGGCAGAACCGTGTCGTTGCAGAATGGATCGTTTCTGCAGAAAGAGGAGCATTCGTCTAATTTCCTGCTTAATCAAGACGTGTGACGCAGCTCCAAAGCGTTTCCTCAAACTCAGCTCTTCCCTCCTTTATCAGCGCCTTTTCCTTTGTGACCGCGCAGATTTAATTAGTGACATCAGCAGGGGGAGAATAACTTCCACCTAAATCAAGGATATTTTGCATAATCAGAATAAATTGGATTAAGAAACTTGTGTGCGGGGTGAACCTCACTTTAGATAAGAGTCGGGGTTGTTGGGAGCCAAAGACGTTTTCATTAATAAGCGCAGACCGGACCGAGCTGAGAGGGGGCATAACTCACAGATGCTCGGTCTCCGAGGAAAAGAGCGGCAAACTGCAGCTTCACTGTTTCCAATAGATAGGAGTTGGTTTAAAGAGCAAACTTGACCTTGACGACTCCTGGTGGCTCGTCCCTGTTGGATGCTGGGAACAGACGAACACAGGAGCGTCTATCCAAAGGAAAACTATGAGCTCCAGAACTTCCAGCTCTCTCAGTCGGGGAGTCAAACAGTGTTTGGCGAGCTTGTCAGGGGCTTATCTGTGTGACAGAACTATTAATGAGCTGTGTCTGTATTTATGCACCTCATCTAACGGGGAGAGATGGGCCGCCTTCGCAGGACACGTCCTGTCAGAGGGAATTTCAGTCACGCCGACGATGCTGTCATAAGGAAAAAAGCAAATTAATTCGGCATTCGTCTGCTTGGAAGAGAGGAGGTCAAGACGGATTCAGTCTCGCCTCCTCGGCTGTGCGGTTCAGCTGTGTTTGTGGTCGTGCAGCGCCACGCTGTGGTAGTCGACTGCTATTACATCAGTGCTGCTACAGGATTCTCAAAATGTGGTAGAAAAGATGCAAAAGTTAATCCTTTTCTCCAAATGTTTGTTCATTCTTAATTATTTGATCTTCTAAAGCACATGTGTCAAAGTCAAGGCCCGGGGGCCGGATCCGGCCCTCCAGGTGATTATATCCGGCCCTCCAGATAATTTTATTTTATTGTTATTAATGGCCCAATGTTATCTTGCGCTTATTTCTAACTTGTATAGTTTTGACAAAAGATATTTTTATGGAGAGGAAAATATAGAAAGTTATTTAAGGGTTTAAGTTGATTTATTCTGGAATAATATTCCTGCCTTTTAATTATTCATTGTTTTGTTAAAAAGTTACGTTTTAAAGTTTTAAAAATGGGCATTCCGCCACCTTTTGGGACTATTTTGGCATTTATTAAGATTTTTTGGCTGTTTTGATGTTTAGCTAAAAATTCAGCTACATGCTAGCTGTTCTGGCTAATTTAAGCTTTTTTGTTTAAGTTTTTTTTTTGTCCATTTTGGTGTTTAGCTAATATTTTCTATATGTTCTGGGTAATTAGAGCTTTTTGAAATGTTTTTTTAGGCTGGTTTGGAGTTAGGCTAATATTTACACGCTAGCTTTTGTTTTGTTTTTTTAGTTTTTTTGGCTAATTTGGCATTTAGCTATATTTTAGCAGGCTATCAGCTTTAGTGTTTGTCGCTATCAATTTTAGCATCTTCAGCTATAAGCACTAACATTTTCAGCTGCCAAATTCAGCTTACGCATTCACACATGCATTACCGCAGGCAATGCTATATATCTAGTTCATAATTATATTTAAAAGTTACGGCTTTAAAGTTTTAAAAATTTAGTTTTAATATTTAATAAATGTTTATCCTGTTCGGCCCGCGAACTAAGGTGTCTTTTGGATTCTGGCCCCTTGTGCAATCGAGTTTGACACCCCTGTTCTAAAGGAAATATTTATGTCGTCAAAATCTTTGACGTCATTGTGAAATTATTCCCAGTAGTTGTAACACACCTGAGGAATGTGTGAAAGGTGTTCTCCACATTTGACCCCCCTCCTGGGGGAGGGGTGAGCTGCAGACACCATTTGGTGGTTTTACCCCCCCGATCCATCCCCTTAATGCTGATCCCATTTTTTTGGGACCAGGATTTGAACCCACAACCTTCCAGTCTCAGGGTGGACACTAAACTGGTAATGACAATAGTGATGCAATAACCTTTTTTTATGACACCACACCAGATCGGAGTTGGACATGAGGTCGGGTCCAACCATCATCTCGTATGACGGACAGTCCAGAGCAAATCCGTTTGTCCTGAGTGTTGTGAAGGTTCTCGTTCATCCAGGAGGCGTGCGCTGTCTTGAATAGTCCTGATTAAACGATCAATAATCAATTCACAAAAGAAATCAATGATTTAGCACATAAAGCTTGATGCTAACATGCAATGGGATTTCCCATAGGACGGCTAATGCTAACATTAATAATAACATTAATGAACATTTTACTCACAGACATGAATTTGAAATAATTTTTAACAATTTGTGGTCTAAAACATGTTTTTTTTCTCATTCTTTCTTCTTCTGGAATAAATTGTTATACTACAGCGCGGTCGCCACCTTGTGGCCAAACTGGAACTCCCTCCAGGAGATTATGATCGATTTACGATCTGAACATTTTGTGAATCCATGTACCATATTTTCCGGAGTATAAGTCACAGTTTTTTTTCCTAGTTCAGCCAGGGGTGCGACTTATACTCAGGAGCGACTTATCTGTGTTTTGTTTTTGTTTTTTTTCCTGACATAAATAGGCTCAAATATTTGTTATTTTCCCAGTAAACATTGGTTGTCCTTTTGCTGTTGTTTCCTCTAACATGCATCTACTTCTGAGTATTTAAGGATTTAAGTTTTTTTTTTTTCTGTCAGCCAAACATGGAAGATCATGTTTTCCCCTTAAACTTTGATATTTTTCTCCTACAGATCAAAAGATTTTATTATTGTATTTATTTATTTCAGCTACGCTTGGCGTAGGGAATTTGTCCTGAAACGCCAGACTTTCCTCCCAAAAGCGCGACTTATACTCCGAAAAATACTGTAATGATACATTTTACAATATGTGAACTGTATCAGATTCATATAAACATATTCAGATTATAAAGTTGATTATACATTTCTTATCTAAAAATATATATTCTATCAAACTAATAGATAAAAAGTGTATTAAAAATAACAAAATAAATCTTATTTAACACAACAAAATGGTGCATCTATCATTAAAATCAAGAATGTCTTATGAGCAACAATAAAGTTTATTTGGTGTTTCTTGGTCTCCAAAACAGAAATGTATCATATTAATAAATAGGTCAGCTTGTGAGGAGAAAGTGTTTGTGAGGTATTTAACCAAACAGTCAGTTTCCATGACAACGCTGACTTGGAAACAGCAGTTTATCTGCGGTATATTATAGTTTAAAGGGTAACCAAACACTAAATTGACTTTTTATGTCTGTTGACTTCCATAAATGAGGCTTTAAAAGTACTTTCTGTTGGTTTTTGCCAATTTTTTGACAAATTAAAATAAACTTGTTTAATTCCTGAAATTAAGTCTTTGTGCTGCCCCCTACCGGCTGAAACGAGGTATTGCAGTTGAATTTTATGATTGGTTTAACTGGTGAAAGTCCCAGACGTCATCATGCTCTACAGCTCCAGTATAAAAGCCCCGCCCATTTGATTCTGTAATGTCAGACAAGACATGACTCCAATTAAAGCTTAGAAAATAATTGATGTATGTTTACATTTTTATCATCTCTAAAAACTAACCTGTAAATAGTGGAAGAACTGAACCTTCTAGTGCTACAGCTACATACAGATAACCTGTCAATCATAGATCCAAGCCACACCTCCATCGCTCCTTCCGGATCCACTAGCCCCACCCCCTTTTTTGGAGCATTTTTCAAATCTGGGCTCCAACTGCCCTGTTTGGTGACCCTTTATGATCAATCCCACTCATGGAGCTAAACACGTTCAGAATAAATCTGCTGAGGTCAAAGCATGGCGGTGGCAGTGTGGTTATGTTGTGCTGCGTTCAGTTTCAATGTGTTCCAGTAAATTGTCATACAAAGATTTGGTAAATAAGATAAAATAAATCAATAAAATAAAATCAGTTTTCTCCGCATGATGAGAATGACAAACTGGAGAAGTTTTAGTTTTTACTTTAGCTTTAGTGCTTGGAAACATGTTTTATTGATTTTATTGTTTCAATCCAGAAATAATAATATATATACTTAATTATAAATACTATATGTGAAGAAAAATTTCCTTAAAGTTTCATCTTTTCACTCATTTTTTCGACATTAAACTCTTTGTGATACTTTTTGGACAGTTTTATCTTTAATTATATTAAAAAATGCTAAAATTCAAAACTTTCAATCAAGAGTTTACTTTAGAAAAGTGAAAAAAATAATTTTAATGTGTTTCATGTAAATTTCTAATAATATTTAAACTTTCAGAGAGAAAATCTGCTGCTGAACTTTTATTATATTTATATTTTGAGATGGAAGTCAGTGGATGAACAGAAAATCCCTCAGATTGTTGACGGATTCATAATAAGTCCGACGTTTTTTTACTGATTTAAAATTCCCGGCCGAGCAAAAGGTTTGGATTCTGTTATTTCTATTGTTAAATGTTACTTTATTTAAGCGAAGGAGGGAGATGTCCCCCTCCACCCTTTTCAGTTTTGGCTCCACTACATCCAGCAGACATTTATTATTATCCATGTATTGGATTTTGGCACCACCCCCCCCTCGCGGTTGACATTATCACCGCTGATGAGATGAATAGATGCGGCGTTGATGGCGTCGGCGTTAAATTACATCTGGCGGCCTTTAATGCTGGTATGAATACCGATGGTGAGGAGTTCAGGGTCTGACAGACGGAGAGGAGAAGAACGAGGAGAGACAGGGGAGATGGTTGTTTTACTTTTCCTTTCATTATTCGCTTTTTTAATAGATTTAAAACATTTATTTTCTTCGGAATCTCCAGTTTTTCTACTAAAGTGATCAAAAACATGAAGGAAACAGAAAAAACTCAAAACGATTTCAAGTTAATCACATTTCTGTGAAATCAAACTGTCCAATAGGACATCGACAGTCAGTTTCAGGTGTTTTTATGCCAGTAGAACAGACGACATGGTGGAGATAATAAGCGATTTGTTAGATGTTGCGCCCCCTATGGGTCAGGCTGACTTTGGTCTATGCAACTGCGGCTCTTTTATCTCTCCATTATCTCTCTGGCTGAAGAAAAATAAAATAATAGTAATTTTTTAAAGTAAGGATTGAAAGCTTTCACACTGTTGTGACCCTGTTTGTCTAAAATGAAATGAATAAGAAAGTCTTCAAATTTCAACATTTTAAATAGATTAAAAATAAACATTTAAATATTCTTATAGTCTGTATTTTAATCTTTTATAGTAATTTTTAAAGAAAATTTGAGTTTATCTAATAATTTAGCAACATTTATTTTAGGCTAATTTGTTTTTTTTTAAGGCTAATTTAGAGTTTAGCTTCTATTTTAGCAAAATGCTGAAGTTTTTGATTAATGTAGTTTACTAAGGAATTTTAAACTATTTTGTAGTTTAGCTAGTATTAAATCAACGAGCTAGCTTTTTTTTTGGCTAATTTGACTTCGAATTTGTTTTTTATGCTAATTTGGAGATTAACTAATATTTTAGCAATATGCTAACATTTTTGGCTAATTTGTTTTCTTACTGGAATTTTTTGACTAATTTAGTTTACTGAGGAATTTTGGCTATTTTGGAGGTTAGCTAGTAATTAAGCAACAAGCTAGCTTTTGGCTAATTTGGCGTTTGTTCATGCCTAAAAAATAGACATAATTCATATTCATTAAAAAAAAAAGTAACAAATGCAAATTTCTTAAAGCTAACGTAAATCTATGCGGTTCATAGGTTTTCATAAAGGTTGCCGACCCCTGAACTAGGGGAAAAAAATACAAAAGGAGCAAAAACAAAAACTGGACACAGTTTAGTAAATAAACACAACCCTGTGTCCTGAAAGAATGAACAAAAATGAAACAAAAACGGAATTTAAACTTTGGTCAAACGCTAAATAAGTCATGGAGAGTGCTGACCGAGCCATGTCAACCGTCACAAAACCACCTAAACAAAACAAACAAACAAACAAAGCTAGCAAACTAAGACTACCAACCCCAAACTAAAATAACAAAACCCAGCAGTATAACCTGTTGAAGACAAAGCCTTGAAAAGACAGCAAGATGATGCTGGAAGGACCGGTTGAACCCACCCGGGTCATCGTGTCAGCGCCTTTAGACGTCCAGGAGTGGGCGGATGCTTTGGTCTAAACCAGAGGTCTGCAACCTGCGGCTCCAGAGCCACATGTGGCTCTTTTATCTCTGCATAGTGGCTCTCTGGATGAAGAAAAATAAAATAATAGTAAAATTTAAAAAAAATTGGAGTTCAGCTATTATTAGCAAAATAGTAACGTTTTTGGCTAATGTGTTACCTACTGGAGTTTTTAGGCTAATTTAAAATTTTAGCTTCTAGTTTAGCAACATGCCAACGTTTTTGGCTAATGTGTTACCTACTGGAGTTTTTAGGCTAATTTAGAATTTTAGCTTCTAGTTTAGCAACATGCTAACGTTTTTGGCTAATGTGTTACCTACTGGAGTTTTTAAGCTAATTTAGAATTTTAGCTTTTAGTTTAGCAACATGCTAACGTTTATTGCTAATGTGTTACCTACTGGAGTTTTTAAGCTAATTTAGAATTTTAGCTTTTAGTTTAGCAACATGCTAACGTTTATTGCTAATGTGTTACCTACTGGAGCTTTTAGGCTAATTTAGAATTTTAGCTTCTAGTTTAGCAACATGCTAACGTTTATGGCTAATGTGTTGCCTACTGGAGTTTTTAGGCTAATTTAGAATTTTAGCTTCTAGTTTAGCAACATGCTAACGTTTTTGGCTAATGTGTTACCTACTGGAGTTTTTAGGCTAATTTAGAATTTTAGCTTCTAGTTTAGCAACATGCTAACGTTTTTGGCTAATGTGTTACCTACTGGAGTTTTTAGGCTAATTTAGAATTTTAGCTTTTAGTTCAGCAACATGCTAACGTTTTTGGCTAATGTGTTACCTACTGGAGTTTTTAGGCTAATTTAGAATTTTAGCTTCTAGTTTAGCAACATGCTAACGTTTTTGGCTAATGTGTTACCTACTGGAGTTTTTAGGCTAATTTAGAATTTTAGCTTTTAGTTCAGCAACATGCTAACGTTTATTGCTAATGTGTTACCTACTGGAGTTTTTAGGCTAATTTAGAATTTTAGCTTCTAGTTTAGCAACATGCTAACGTTTTTGGCTAATGTGTTACCTACTGGAGTTTTTAGGCTAATTTAAAATTTTAGCTTCTAGTTTAGCAACATGCTAACGTTTTTGGCTAATGTGTTACCTACTGGAGTTTTTAGGCTAATTTAGAATTTTAGCTTCTAGTTTAGCAACATGCTAACGTTTTTGGCTAATGTGTTACCTACTGGAGTTTTTAGGCTAATTTAGAATTTTAGCTTTTAGTTCAGCAACATGCTAACGTTTTTGGCTAATGTGTTACCTACTGGAGTTTTTAGGCTAATTTAGAATTTTAGCTTCTAGTTTAGCAACATGCTAACGTTTTTGCCTAAGTTTTCTGAGAAATTTGGAGTTTAGCTAATATTTTAGTTAAATTTCTGATGTTTTCATCCAATTTGTTATCTTCTGAAATTTATTTTTGGATAATTCAGATTTTAACTTCCATTTTAGCAACAAGCTAACTTTTTTTGGACACATTTGGCCTCTAATTAATTTTTTATGCTAATTTGGAGTTTAGCTAATATTTTAGCAATATGCTAACATTTTTAGCTAATTTGTTATCTACTGGGGGTTTTAGGCTAATTTTGAGTGTAGTTTTTATTTCAGCAACATGCTAAACATTTTTGGCTAGCTTTGTTGCTACTAAAGTTAAAAATGTAAACAAATACCTTTTTAAGAAATGGTAGTTTCTTTATATATTTATTTTTGCTTTTGTTTGTGCCAAAAATAGACATTTTTTATTTAAAAAAAAAACAAAAACAAGATGATAAATTCAAATCCAAATTTCTTAAAGGCTAAAGTAAGTCAATGCGGCTCCTTCTAGATTTTGATCAGTAGAAAACGAGTCCAAATGGTTCTTTTACTCGCTGGAGGAAAGAGAGCTCATCCCCTCATCATAAGGGGAGGTCATGCGAGAAGCCACGCCCACTACTGAGCCTCAAAATCAGGGGAAAACAAGTAATCAAATTACTTTAACGGATTGAGTAAATTCAGGTTTTTTTTTTGTCATTTTTTTGTCAAACTGAAGGACAAATGTTTCTGCTCTGTTGAAGAAATGGTTCCAAACATTTCCTGTGATCCGAAACTTTAAAGAAACATTGGGCTGTCATTATCCAGAGGTCTTTAGTCATGACTTAGAGCACAAAGAAGTTACTTTTATCATAAAATGAAAGGAAAAAAGGATTTTAAGAAGCGTGCCCTTAATTTCATCCTCAATTTGAAAAGGAACGGATTTCTGCTGAACTTCATGACCGAGCTCTGACGGAGCTGCAAAGAAAATTGATCAAATTTTCTTTTTATTTCCTCACAGACTAATGTTTCTGTTTTATCTTTGGCTCAAAGAAGTAAGAATGGAGGCTTCTGTGACCCTGAACGGAGGAAAAAAAAATCAATAAATGAAAAGAAACGGTTAATTTACACGAGTTAAGTTTCATTTCACACAGATTTAATCATTAGAATATACTAATTTATGCAGAAAAAAAAGGTTTATTTTCATTTTTGTGTAGATTGATTGTAAATATTGGTACGGTTGAATAGTAAAGAGGAGGTGTCGTTCTTCATCTCTCCACTAAGTGGTGTGATTTTCCTTTTTTTGCAAACAGCTTTTTTTTATTGTTCTTTGTTTCAAACAAAATGAAAATAAAATAAGAATTTTAAAAATACAAATATAAGAATTTAAAAGTACAAAAATACAAAATAAGCATAAGAATCTAAAAATACAAATATAAGAATTGAAAAAATACAAATATACAAGTAAAGCAAATAATGTGCTTGAAAAGGAGTGGGTAGAAGAAAATTCTTCTGTGGTCCCACCCCTTTCTACAACATTTTTTTGTTACCTTGTCTATTTACATTTTTTTTTTTTCTTCTTTTTTCAAAACACTTCAAATTTCTTTTGGTTAAAATGTATGTTCAATATATGTTCTTAGAATGAAAGAAAAACCTCCTCCTTCACCGTCGGAGCTTTTTAGGCCTCATTTCCTTAATTTAAAGAGTAAAAAAACAGAGAAAAATGTCAAATAAACCTTTTCAAATGAATGTTTTTTCTGACTAAATACTTGATGGGAGCAGAGATCATCTATCCGTAACCTGCAGCAGTGATGTGTCGCTAATCACTCGGCGCCACAAGCGAATGAGCGACGAGAGGCTGTGAGTCATCGTCTGGGAGACGGAGACGCCGATGTCTGTCCATCGGGAGGAACAATCTCCCCCACCGGCGTCCTCTGCCTTCCGCCTGTAAAAGACGAACGATTCGTTCTGAAGAGGAACGTAGATGATCTTCATGACGTTCACCTTCACTTTGACTCTAAAACGATTCTGTCCTGGACTGAACCACCAGATTATTTTAGTAGGACTTTTTATTTTTACAGCACCTGGTGAAAATTAATTGTTTTTATATTGAAGAAATATTGACATTATAAAGGTCAAAAAAATGATCGGGGCAAAAATCTCTTCTGTACGGAGCCCCAAAAGGGACATCCCAGTTAAATAGTTTTTCAGGTTTAATTATTTCCTCTCTGCGTGTGGATATCACGATCACTGACGCCCTGCCCCCAATCACACCACGTCCCCCCAAGGGGGCGCCCCACCATTTAAGAAACACTGTCTTAAAGAAATGTCAAAAAAAAAAAATAAAAAAAAACATTGAAGTAAGAAAAAATGTTTTTTTTTTTTCAAAAAATGAAAGTCAAAACTTGTTTTTTTCTGGTTGTTACCTCGCTCGCGCATACCAGATAATAACTGCTGCACACCAGATAGTAGCTGGGAAATCATTATGTAACAAAATGAAAACATTTTTCTATTGAAGTAATAAGATTTTTTTTTTCTTCATAAATTTTGAAATAAAGGAAAGAAATTCTGGTGCAGACCAGATAGCAACTAGTGCGCACCAGATAATAACTGAAAAAAGTAATATAAAAATTAAAGAAAAAAAATAAAAAAAAACATTGAAGTAAGAAAAAATGTTTGTTTTTTTCCAAAAAAAGGAAAGTCAAACTTGTTTTTTCTGGTTGTTACCTCGCGCATACCAGATAATAACTCCTGCACACCAGATAGTAGCTGGGAAATCATTATGTAACAAAATGAAAACATTTTTTTATTGAAGTAAGAAGATTTTTTTTTTCTTCATAAATTTTGAAATAAAGGAAAGAAATTCTGGTGAAGACCAGATAGCAACTAGTGCGCACCAGATAATAACAGAAAAAAGTAATATAAAATTTAAAGAAAAAAAAAAAAAAAAAAACATTGAAGTAAGAAAAAATGTTTGTTTTTTTTTTCCAAAAAAAGGAAAGTCAAACTTGTTTTCTGGTACTGAATTGTATAACCACCAGATAATAGCCAGCTGCACTAGATAATAACTGAAAAATTATATAATTTTTTAAAAAAGAAGAAATTTTTTTTTTAATATTTTAATTAAAAAAAAAAAATTTGGTGAAACTGATAGCAAATGCGCACCAGATAAAAAAAAAAGTGTAATATAAAAATTAAAAAAAAAAATAAAAAAAAAAAAAGAAAAAAAAAAAAAGTTTGTTTTTTTTTTCCTAAAAAATTTTCCAAAAATAAAAAATTTTTTCTTTATTGTTACCTCGCGCATACCAGATACTAACTGCTGCACACCAGATAGTAGCTGGGAAATCATTATGTAACAAAAAGAAAACATTTTTTTATTGAAGAAAAAAGATTTTTTTTTTCTTCATAAATTTTGAAATAAAGGAAAGAAATTCTGGTGCAGACCAGATAGCAACTAGTGCGCACTAGATAATAACTGAAAAAAATAATATAAAAATTAAAGTTAAAAAAAAAGAAAACATAATAAATTTAAGTTAATTTAAATTTAATGTAAATTTAAAAAAAATTGGGGTTTCTAACTGGTGCACACCAGATAGTAATATAAAAGTTGAACTTACAAAAAAGTGGGTTTTTTTTTTTAAGTTTCTTAATAGAAGTGAAATACTTTTTTCCTTAAAAATCAATATAAAAATGTTCTGGTTACTAACTGGTACGCACCACTTCGGAACTAAAATTTTTTTTCAATAAAAATGCTCACTCGTCTCAAGCTTGTAAAACTGCATCTTTACTGATAGCGCGCCCGAATAGTTCTTTAAAGAGTCTTCAGCTTGTTTAGATTGGGCTGTATAAATACAATTGAATTGAACTGAATTTTTAGAAAACAAATTATTTTGTTTTAACTTAATTTTTTTTCCTTTTATTTACTTCAATGTCCCTTCTGAGGCTCCGTAAATCTAGGACTCAAGAGAAAGTTCAAAAACTAAAACGCACGTTTCCAGAATATTCAAAGGACGTTTTGGAAGGTTCGATTCCCGTCTTCCCCTCCATGTGTCAAAGTGTCCTCGGGCAAAACACTGAACCCCAAATTGATTAGAACAGCGCTATACAAGTAAACGCCATTTACCATGTGTGATGTCATACTTATGGACATAAAACGCTTTAATTGGATTTTGGCTTAATTTTGGTTATCAAGATTATTTTCACACCACTTTGTCTTCCAGTAAAAGCCGACTATTATTTTAATTACTCATATTTTACTCATTATAAAAGCTTCAACCATTATGAGCTGAGTAAATAATAAAACGTATAAATGATTTCAGGTTCTTTGGACCGGAAACAAATCTAAACTGCTCATGTTTCTGTACTTCTTTTTCTGCCTTAACATTGTAAATGTATATTTTTAATTGCATTAAACCTTAATCGTTTAAATTAGTCATGAATCCGGATTGCAGATTAAAATTCATGCGTGTTCTCTGCAGAATATCCATCAATTATTGAAATTCTGCTAAAACATTTCTCCTTATTTAATGTGTTAAAGTTTGATTTTTTTTATTTCTGAAGTTAAAATATTTAAATTGTGGGAGAGAAATCCTGAATATGTAACATGTTTTAACTGTCGTATCCGTGCTAGAATAGACTGCATAAAGCCTGAAAGTGTTTGGACAGTTTCAGTCTAAAACTATATTTTTGAAGCATTTTAAACGCTCGTTTGTGGATTCCATCCACACACTGACTGCAGGTGCATCTCAGGCGGTTGTGTGGATCCGTGGTGGACAGCAGGTGTCTCTGCTGCACCTTCGAATGCCGCTCTGCCGCTCTCCGCCTGCAGATGAATCCAATTTGTCTTTAATCTTTATTTCTGTTGCTTCCATCCATAAAAATCTCAATTTCAAATGTCAGCAGCAAAAGTTTAATAGCAAAAAAAAAAAAGTCAAAATCGTCACCAAATGACTGAAAGTTACGGCACACAGCGGTAACAATATCTCCTCTATTGATTTATTTGATTCCAAATTCCTCCTCAGACGGGTTTCCGTCTCTATGAAGATGAAAATGCTAAAGAGGATCATTTGTCATCAGAGCGGCAGACTCGGTTCCTGTTCCCTCATGGCTGGATTTGTCTCATTTTCTTTTTCCTGCATGTTTGATCTATTTAACGCGTTATTATTTAAATCATAGAAACAAAAAGTGAAAAAGTATTGCACAAAATCAGCATTCTTTCAGCTTCCTTCCTTTTGTCTCCTTAGCAACACAATTCTTTTTGGTTGGAAGAGCAGAGATTCTCTCTCCTGCCCAGAGGTGGAGTTAAAATGTGGTTTTATTGCATTGATTTTGTCTGTACTGAGGTGAATAGATAAGAGCCACAGGAAATAGTTACCAGTGAGTTATGTTTTTATTTTATTTTAAATGTGTTATTATTGAAGAAAAAAGGTCATTTTGATTTTTTACTTTTGTTGTTTTTGAAAGACTCAGCTTCAGATTTTTAAAGGTTTTTAAAGGATTGTGACCATTTTCTTTTCCATGGATTGACATAAACAATAACATACATAAATGCTCATCAGAAAAGACTAATTTGTGTATTCTATTGACATACATAACTAATAATATAACCTATGTTTTCATTTTTACAGAGCCCCTTAATGGATAATGACAAAAATTGAAGTATTTCTTTCCTAAGTTAATAAGAAAAAAAAGTTGCTATCTGGTGAGCAGCAGTGAGTGACTGTGAGATTTATTTTTTCTTTGCTTCAATTTTCAGAAAACAAAAAAAAAATTCCATCAATTTCTTGAAAAACCGAATTTTTTTCAGTTACTTTCTTGGTGCGCACCAATTAGAAACCAGAAAAAGATGTACCTTAATTTTTTAGAAAAATATGTTTTTTTGTTTGTTTGTTTGTTTGTTTTGTTTTGTTTTGTTTTTTACTTTTTTTCACTTCAAGTTTTAGAAAAATAACTGGCTAATATTTGGTGTGCACCAGTTACTATCTGGTATCCACCACTTACTATCTGGTATGCACCAGTTACTATCTGGTGTGCGTCAGTTATTATCTGGTGTGCGTCAGTTACTATCTGGTGTGCGTCAGTTACTATCTGGTGTGCATCAGTTGCTATCTGGTGTGCATCAGTTGCTATCTGGTATGCACCAGTTACTATTTGGTATCCACCAGTTACTATCTGGTGTGCGTCAGTTATTATCTGGTGTGCGTCAGTTACTATCTGGTGTGCGTCAGTTACTATCTGGTGTGCACCAGTTGCCATGTGGTGTGCACCAGTTGCCATCTGGTGTGCACCAGTTGCTATCTGGTGTGCACCAGTTGCTATGTGGTGTGCACCAGTTGCTATCTGGTGTGCGCCAGTTACTATTTGGTGTGCGTCAGTTACTATTTGGTGTGCGTCAGTTATTATCTGGTGTGCGTCAGTTACTATCTGGTGTGCACCAGTTGCCATGTGGTGTGCACCAGTTGCCATCTGGTGTGCACCAGTTGCCATCTGGTGTGCACCAGTTGCCATCTGGTGTACACCAGTTGCTATGTGGTGTGCACCAGTTGCTATCTGGTGTGCACCGGCCATCTCCTTTTTTTTTTTTTTTTTTTTACTTCAATCACCCTTTGGGGACTGTGTACGTTTCAGACCAACTCTGAAAAACAAATACAGTTTTCAAAATATAATAATAATGTAATAATAATAATATATTTTGTTTACTGTATATGGCGTCTGTCTAGCCACTCAATGTTTCCTTACAAGTACAAACATATTATAAAACAAAAAGTTACAAAAATGAAATAGTAGTTAAATTCATAAAGTAATGATTAAAAAAATCAGATTTCTGGCTATGCTAGTCTGAAGAAATGGGTTTTGAGTTTTTTAGCAAACTAATCTCTAAATATATCTGCTTTGCTTGTGTTTTCTCACTTTTTTGCCAGTAAGTTTTTTTTTAAATAAGTTTTTAAGGTTATTTTTATGCATCAGTTTACTTTGTAGAAGCCGAGTCCAAAGAAACGACTTTCAAAAAGGCCTCCATGTCTCTCCTGATACCAAAACTTCCATTTCTCCCAAAGGTGGTTTTTTCATCAGCCAACTTCAAAACACTCATCAGTAAACTTGTTCGTCTCTCTGAAGCAACGCTCCAGTTCATGTTCGCTCTGAAGGAACGACTCGGACTGTTTTAATTTGTCTGCACAAATGTGAAACAGCGTTTTTGAAGTGACTAACCGTCAACCGGACTGGATTTATCTCTAATAGCGGAAGATTATTTCACTTCTAGGAGGCTTCCGCAATTCTCAGAATGAAGAAATTCTGAGAAACAGACACAAAATGAGTTTCATTGATGATTCTGATATGACTCAAGTAAATGACACGACGGCTCCAAGAATCTGCACTCAAAGACGCTCCAAAGATTCAGAATCAGGTAAACGTTTGAGATCTGAGCCAAGACGCCATTTAAATTAAATGTATTATTATTATTTCGTTTTTGAAAAAACATTTTTTGGTTGGTTCAAAATGCGTGGAGACCCTTAAGTAACATTGAAGTAAAAAAAAAAAACTGGTTAATTACTGGTGCACACCAGATAGTAGCTATTTTCTTTTGTTTTTTTTTTTGTTTCAAAAAATTGAAGTAAAAACTGTTTTTTAACAATTGAAGGTATGAAACATTTTTTTCTGGTTACTAACTGATGCACACCAGCTAGTAACTCTTATTTCTAATAGTCAAAAAATGTTTTTCAGAAATATTAAGTAAAATGTTTTTGTTTTTAAAAAATTGAAGGTATACAACATTTTTTTTCTGGTGCACACCAGATAGCAACTTTTTTTTCTATTTTTTTTTCTAAAAAAGTGAAGTAAAAAAAATGTTTTTTAAAAATTGAAAGTATGAAACATTTTTTTTCAGGTTACTAACTGTTGTACATCAGATGGTAACTGTTTTATTTTCTAAAAATAAGAAAAAAGGTTTTCAAAAAAATTTGAGCCTAAAAATTTTTGTTTTTAAAATTGAAAGTATATATTTTTTTCTGGTGTACATCAGATAGTAACTATTTTTTTATTGATTTTTTTCTCTCTGAAGAACTGAAGTAAAAAAGTTTGTTTTTAAAAATAGAAGGTGCAGAAAATTTTTTTCTGGTGCACACTAATTTTAACAAATTTTTTTTTTTTTTTTATGAATTGACGTAAAAAAATTTTGTTATTTTTAAATTAAAAGTATAAAACTTTTTTTTCTGGTGCACAGCAGATAGTAACTAAAAAAATTTCTAGAAATTAAAGTAATTTTCTTTTTTTAATTGATGGAAAAAACTTGTGGAAGAAGTGGAATAAAGTGGATGTGATTCTAACTGTTGTTTGTTTTGTTGTTTGACCTAAGCTAATAGCTAAGCTAACCCTCTAAAGACATAGTCGATTAGCTTCAATAAACTATAGGTCTTAAGGGGGTAAAAAGTCAGTTTTGTGCGTCCGAGCCCAGTTTTAGTCTGGATATTAAATTGAAGGACTTTAGAGGCAAAAACCTCTAAAAGTCTAATTTATTTCTTTATTGTTGCGCAAAAAAGACTCAATTTACAACTAACACAAATTGGGCAAATTTTAGCCCAACTCTTGTTATTTTAGCTAAAGAAAAATAAAATATATCAGTTAAAAAACATAAATTTGGTTTAAATGTAGCCAAAAATGTAATCGATAAATTATTATTGGACCAAAAAGTAACCTAACAATGTATTTCAACATGAAAAATCCAAGAAAGAAATAACCAAGTAATTTAATATATAAACTAAATGAGCAAATGTATGAATTTTACTAATCTAAGATAAAGTTGAAGCAGCTGAGGGAGGGAGGAGCCATCATGGTCCTCCAATCTGAGCTCCTCAAACTCAAAGAGATTTGTTGGTTTCATTCTACGAAGACGATGCAAAGATTTATGCGTCTCAGTCATTTTCCCTCCACATGGATGATACGGGAAGAGACTTTAACTGCATTGGAAATCTTTTAGAAAAAACGTCAAGCAGTGGTTGGATTTCTCCATCATCAATACGGAGCTTGATGGCTCATGAAAACGCCTCTTTGTAAACCCAACGTGACTGAAAACGTTGGAGTTTCTTTTTATGATGAAGATGCAGTTTAGACAATCTAGTTTGTATTCAGAGCCAACAAACTATCATTCCAAGTCGTCACATATTGGCATTTGGTGAAGGAACCCTCCGCGTCACTTTTTGGCATTTTAGACGAGTCTAAAACTCGTAATTTCCATTCCAATTAAATCAGGGGTCCGGGCGTGGACCAGTACCCTAACCTGGTCCGCAGACCGGGAACCCCTCCGGTAGCGTCTGGTACCAGGTGTTCCAGTACTGTACGTTATTGCAACATTCCGGGGAACCGATTCACTGTTCCAGTCCACATCCGGTACTGGGTTTAGGTTAGGGTACCGGTTTGTGTCCCGGAGGTTGGGGGGACCTGATTTAATTGGAGTAGCCAGCAGGTAAAAAACAAAAAGTGATGCAGAGGGGTCCATAACCAAGTGACGACTTGGGAATAAGAACGTGTCGGCAGAGCGGCTTTTGAGATGTGAATGTTGGTGTGCCTGTCCCCACTTCCCGACATCACCCATCTGTTTACACCGGGGCCCGTGAAACGACTTAATCTGGTGCGCCAAACAGAAAAAACTGATAATGTAAATCCCTATAATCGTGATGTTTTCTCATAGATGTCGCACTATAAAATTGTTTATATGTCAATAAAAATGTCTTTTTATTTTTATTCACTGTAAAAGTGAAACATTGATTCAATGATCAAAAGCTCTGTAATGGTGAGATTTAAACAATTTTCGTGTTGAGAAAACCATCAACTCAACATTTTCATTTGACGAAAATTCACAATTTCAAATGGAACAAATTACAGAACTTTAGTTCATTGATCCAATGTTTCATTTTTTTACAGTGTGTGAGGTTTTTTTTGAGCATTTCTTGACGGTTTTCCCTTCAGAACATCAAACTGTTGCTGCAATTGACACTAAAATAAAAACTAAAGTCACAATTTTGAAATAGAAGCCCCAAAATGTTCATTTGAATCCAAATTAAAACAGGTTTCAATCCAGATTTGATGTTATTTGTTTCTCTGATGAGGTGGATTACCCAAACACATCACGCATCTGGTCCTGGTCCGGTCCTTAGAACCCTTTGTGGCCCACAAGTCAAACCCCTGATTTATTCCCCCCTCTACCACTAGCTTACAGCCCCTCTCAACCTCAACCGTACAATAGAAATAGTGAGCGATGTCAGAGCTTTTGAGTGGTGCAGTTTTAAGTAGGGATGTCCCGATCCGATCACGTGATCGGAAATTGGGCCCGATCACGTGTTTGAAGACTTGATCAGAATCAGGCTCCGTTGTCTGATCAGGATTGGATATTTCATTTATTCTTATTCTGATCAGAGCTTTATATTTATATTTCAATCTTATTATTCCAGGTAAATCCTCCACTAGAAGTCTGCATGTCATGAACAGATCACAAAATGATATTCCCGGAAAACACAGCAGAAAACGGCAATAGTTCCAGCAGAAGACTGATGTAAACAGCTAGCTAGCTAGCCGATCACAGATTCAGACTTCCAGGATCAATAACTCTTTTGAAAACGCTTTAAACTGACAGTTAGTGTCTCTAAACAACAACCTCTAAAGGAATTTAAACAGAAAAAGACAGAGTTTTGTTTCTTTTTAATGTTAAGGTCTTCCTGCTGCAGACAGATGCTAAAAAGCAGCTGCTAACTGCTACATGCTAGCGCCGTGATTTAACCCCTTAGGACCCGAGCTGTCCTTTGATATGCCTGTTTTTATTTATCTGAAAGAGGAATAAAAGTTAAGAAAATGAACTTCTCTGATAATAAAACCAAAAATGTGATGTTTTAAGAACTTAAAAAGGAGCAGATAATCTTAAAAAACAAACAAAAAACTAATAAATGAAAATTAATAATCATATGAGCTAGTCATAAACACTCATCAAATTCATACTAAAACACAGATAATTTATTTTTAAGAATTCTAAATCAGGACAGGAATCACATTTGGTCAAAAATGTTCAAAAAATAAATATATTAAAGTTAAAGTCACTAAACTTTCTCACATGACTAATTATCACTTATAGAAGAAGAAAATGTGTTTTTTTTTTCTAGTTTATATTTGCTCTATTTTTACTTGTTTATTAAAGCTACTTCACTGAAGTGTTTTATTTAAGTTTCTAATGATAAAAGAAGGTTAATGAAATATAAATAAGGGACAACACAAATGTATTTATTCAATTTGTTCATTTTTTAAATGTGTTACGAAAGTATCGGATCGGGACTCGGTATCGGCAGATACACAAAATCCAAAGACTCGGAATCGAATCGGGACCAAAAAAACCTGATCGGGACATCCCTAGTTTTAAGCCAGATGCCTGGAAAACAAAGACGTTCATGGATCTGTTTGGGGGCGGAGCAAGGAATGACGTCACACCTACACATTTTATCCAACGTGTTGATCTGTTTCGATTTAAATCAAAGAAATACTCAGAAATTCAATTTTAAGCTTAATTATGTTTATATATTTCCTCTATTATCAGAACATTTTCTTCAGAATGGGAACAACAAACTCTTGACTTTTATTCTCTTTGGATTTGAATAATCTTGGAACGTGAGGTCATATAAATAATCGATAAATCGAGTCTCTGTTGCTGGATGAACCGCTCCGAGTCCCGCTCCTCCCCCCTCCCGTCTCCGCGCATGGTACGCTCCTCCCGCCTCCACATCTCCGTCTGAGCGCCTCATTCATTTCCAGCATTTCCGCTGCGCGCGCGCACAGGTCCGGACCGACCGTCTCTCCCGCCGCCTCCGCGTCTGCCCGAGCGCAAAGCTGGACCGCTACATAATGACGATGTACAAGGGGAAGCGTCGCAACCACCGCTGTGAGTGTTCGGGCGATGGCCGGACGGCGTCCGCGCGCCCGTCCGCGCGTCCGTCCGTCCGTCCGCGCGCTGCGTAAAACACAAGTTGGAAGGAGAGGCGCGCGCGTCTCCAAGCAGGAGGAAGTTCTGTTCCTTCAGTTCTGCTGTCGTGCTTTCATGAATGTGGAGGAGATAAATCACCTGCTGCGCGCAGACGTCCTCCTCTTCCATCGTCCGGTGACCTCGCGCGTGATTGAAGTCCAAGATTGAACAGGAAATTGATCTGCTGGTGCTTCTTTAGATCAATCCAACATCGATGAATTCAGATCTTGTTGATTTAAAGGATTTTTGTGTTTCTTTAGTGTTAATGATCAGTTTATGCTGGAAGAAGTGATGCTGAAACGAGGAAAGGTGAAGTCAAAAGAGTCTCAAAAAGCGGATTTATAGTGTAGCTCAGCTTCAAGTCAAGGCCCGGGGGCCGGATCCGGCCCTCCAAATCATTTTATTTTATTGTTATTATCTTGCGTTTATTTCTAACTTGTATAATTTTGATAAAATATATTTTCATGGAGAGTAAAATATTGATAGTTATTTAAAGTTGATTTATTCTGGAACAATATTCCCGACTTTTTATTATTTTTAATCATGTTAACAAGTTACGGTTTTCGAAATTTAAAAATTGGCATTCTGCTAGGTTTTTTGACTATTTTGGCATTTATTAAGATTTTTTGGGGGGGCTTCTTTTGGAGTTTATTTTAAATTTCTGCTGCATGCTAGCTGTTTTGGCTAATTTAAGCCTTTTTTGCAGTTTTTTAGGCTATTTTTGAGTTTAGTTACTATTTCAGCTCCATGCTAGCTCGCTAATTTAGACTTTTTTTCTTTTTGGCGGGGCGTGTTGGAGTTTAGCCAATATTTAGGCTACATGCTAGCTGTTTTAGCCAATTTAAGCTTTTTTTTAGGCTGTTTTGGAGTTTAGCTAAAATTTAAGCCACATGCTAACTTTTTTGGCTAATTTAGGCTTTTTTATTGTTTTTTTAGGCTATTTTTGAGTTTAGCTAATATTTCAGCTACATGCTAGCTGTTTTGGCCTATTTAGTCTTTTTTTGGGCTGTTTTGTAGTAGGCTAATATTTCAGCTGCATACTAGCTGTTTTTCAGTTTTTTAGGCTATTTTTAAGTTTAGTTATTCAGATATATGCTAGCGGTTTTGGCTAATTTAGGCTTTTTTTAAGGCTGCGTTGAAGATAGGCTAATATTTAGGCTACATGCTAGCTGTTTTAGCTCATTTAGACTTTTTGCTGTTTTTTAGTTAGTCTATATTTCAGCAACATACTAGCTGTTTTTCAGTTTTTAGGCTATTTTTAAATTTAGTTATTCAGATATATGTTAGCGGTTTTGGCTAGCCTAATTTTTTTAAGTGCCTTTGGCTAATTTGGCATTTAGCTAATGTTTTAGTTGGCTATTAGCTTTAGCATTTTTAGCTATCAATTCTTCAACTGCCTAGCATCTTCAGCTGCTAAATTCAGCTTACAGCGTTCATACTAGCATAATCACAGATAATGTTAAATATCTACTTCATAATTATGTTAAAAAGTTATGCTTTTAAAGTGTAAAAAATTTAGTTTTTAATGATTCTATAAATGTTTATCCTGTTTGTCCTGCAGCCTTAGGAGTGTTTTGGGTTTTACCCCCTTGTGCGTTTGAGTTTGACACCCCCGTAGACGAAATCCAGAAACCCGCCGAGCCCCAGCGGACGGAGACGCATCCTGCTCGTCTGAAACGTGTGAGAAATCCGAGCACAGAGGGGCGAGTGTTTACAAATACAGCCAGGTGCTTCCAGGCAGAAGAGGGAGAGCGTGAAGACGGAGCTCAGACTGATGAGGAGCTTGTTTAAGAACTCTGCCTGACAGCTATTAGGCCAGAGCGAGTCTGTCGGAGGCTGGCAGCAGCTGCAGATACAGGAGGGGATGCTTCCTCCTCCTCCTCCTCCTCCTCCTCCTCCTCCTCCTCCTCATCCTCCTCCTCCTCCCTGGTTTGGCCTTTGCTGATGACAAACAGAAAACCTAATGGTCCAAAAATAACAACCTTCACAGTTATTGTAGCTTCAAGACGAGGACGAGGATGCGGCTCCAACCTTTCATGGAGACCTTTTTGCAGGAAAACTGTAAATGAACGGATCAGCGGGTCGGAAGGTGATCCGAGTGAAGATTAGAGAAACTTCAAGCCTTTTCAGATTCAGCCGCAGTTCTGCAGATACAAAATTTACAAAATCTATAAAGCTAGTTTGGGGTCATACATATTTAACACCCAAAATAAACAACTTTAAAAATATTGATTTTTAGCCAAAAAAAATTTAATGTCAAAATCTTTTTGCTATTTTAATTAAACTATTTTCAGCTTCTAATATTCAGTTTTCAAAAATCAAAATTTCAGTTTTAAAACTTTTTTTCCGCTTTCGACTTTTCTTTTTCGGTTCTGAATTTTTTTAGATTCAAAACCAAAAAAAAGGAAGGCATGCACAACTGAACACATCTCTTTTTTTTTTTTTATTTGTCTCGTTTGTGGTGTGAAGTTTATGGATCCAAATATTTAAAATATGTTTAAAAGAAATGACAAACGAATCTTTGCAGTGAAGCTGGCTGTCAAAATGAAAATCTTGATACTTTGTCAAATATTTTTGAAGCTTTATTTATAAAACAAAAGCTGACAGAGTCATTTATACAAATAAACAACTTTAAAAATATAGATTTTTGGCCAAAAAAAAAGTTAAATGTCAAAATCTTTTTCGCTATTTTAAATAAACTATTTTCAGCTTCTAATATTCAGTTTTCAAAAATCAAAATTTCAGTTTTAAAACTTTTTTTCCGCTTTCGACTCTTCTTTTTTGGTTCTGAATTTTTTTAGATTCGAAACCAAAAAAAAAAAAAAAAGGAAGGCGTGAACAACTGAAAACATCTCAGTTTTTTTCTTTTTCTCGTTTGTGGTTTGAAGTTTATGGATCCAAATATTTAAAATATGTTTAAAAGAAATGACAAATGGATCTTTGCAGTGAAGCTGGCTGTCAAAATGAAAATCTTGAGACTTTCTCAAATATTTTTGAAGCTTTATTTATAAAACAAAAGCTGACAGAGTCATTTATACAAATAAACAACTTTAAAAATATTGATTTTTGGCCAAAAAAAAAGTTAAATGTCAAAATCTTTTTTGCTATTTTAAATAAACTATTTTCAGCTTCTAATATTCAGTTTTCAAAAATCAAAATTTCAGTTTTAAAACTTTTTTTCCGCTTTCGACTCTTCTTTTTCGGTTTTGAATTTTTTTAGATTCAAAACCAAAAAAAAAAAAAAGGAAGGCGTGAACAACTGAAAACATCTCATTTTTTTCTTTTTTTTCTGTTTGTGGTGTGAAGTTTATGGATCCAAATATTTAAAATTTGTTTGAAAGAAATGAGAAACTAATCTTTGCAGTGAAGTTGGCTGTCAAAATGAAAATCTTGATACTTTATTAAATATTTTTGAAGCTTTATTTATAAAACAAACGTTGACAGATTCATTTAACCCCTCTGTGATATATAGCACAAGGTCATCGGGATAATCTCAAACAAAGGCGCAGCTGGTCATGAATCAGTCATGATCGGTGGTGCTTTTGGCTGGTGTTTTCCTCAGATTTTGCCCTCGCCGTGACATCACTTGGCAGCACGGTGGTGCGGTTGACACAGTCGCCTCATCAGAGGAAGCTTTTCCCTTCTCGCCGCTCGGCAGGGATGTGTTTGTGTCGAGTTTGTGTTTCTCGGGGCGCCACCGTTCCTTCCAGCCTTCACTGGGATCCATTCAGTCTGATAGTCTTTATGTTTGAGTGGTAGCAAGAAAAGGGTCGTCAATCTCGAGCTCTACCATATCTAGGCAACAATAAATAAAAACATCTGAGATAATAAACAAAATAGATGTGCAATTAATGCAGGTAACCTTGTAACCGTCTCCCAGAATGCATTGGGCTCTTGTGTTTTCGCCGCCAGCCTGCAGAGATTTGCATGTTTTCAGCGGGAGCGCTCCCAGCTCAGCAAACCCCCAGAGCCGAGTGTTAGAATGGGAAACAACGTCAATCTACTTTGAAGATTATACTTTCTATTTCCATACTAATGCACAAACATTCAAAAGCATCCAGGATTTATTGTGCTAAACCGGGCTGTCAAGGTTCCTCAAGAATTAAGTCTTTGAGCAAATTAAAAGTAAAAAAAACAAAATAAGTTAATTTAAATAATAGTAGAAGGTTTTTTGTATGTGTATTGAATGTTCAAAACGTATTGCTGTCAGATTAAGTCTACAACCAACTTTTTTTGACCTTTGACCGTAGAAAGGGGCGGCCATGTTGAATTTCCCTCCAAAATTTCACCTTTAGTAGCGACAACAAATTTAAACTCCTCATAATAATTTTTATTTTTCCCCCTTCGAACTCCTTAAGCTTCATTTGGGAAGCTACTTAGGAAAAATGTTGTAGATTTTGAACGGCGTTAGCGTAGCGAGCTAGCAAAAGTGGCGTTGCTAGCATTTGCTTTTTTGCCAGAGTGTTGTTAATGCAACAGTTAGCTCAAGCTGAATAAAACAATGTCGTACAATATCATTATTTTAGGAATGTGGGCATGATTAGTAAAAAAAACCTGCGTTGCTAAGGAGATCCAAAAAATTATTTTTGCAGATTCTTCTAAAAAGTACTTAAACTTGTTTGTCACCCCCGAGTGACCAAAAAATCAAATGGTTGCTATGGAGATAAAGCCAACACATTTTTTTTAACGCATTTGTCCCATGCAGATGTGATGAAGTTGCAGGAGGAGAGGGGGAGGGTAAGCGACGTGTAGCAGCTGCTCACCCCAGCAAGGGTGGGGGAAGGGGTAACAAGGGCGTGGGCGGGTAGTGCCAGGGGGCGCATACAGCTTTCATTGTTCATTGCAATAATAGTATTTCATTAGGAAACTGGCAAGCAGCATCATGAGACCAGAAGGGAAGCAGATAAAAATCTAGTCTCAAAAATCAGCAAAACTGCCAAAAACCTGAAACTCTTTAAGGATGCAAGAACCATGAATTACCCTTTTGCTACCGCAATTTATTTTTTCAAATTTTTTAATTACAGTGGCTTTTTTTAAAATTAAACCTCAGAAACATTGTAAAGTTTAAAAACCTGGTCCTGCTAAATGTGTTTAACAGTTGAGGTTGTACCTGGAAACAACGAAATAACCCGCGCGTAACTCTTCAACCGTTTACCCGATCACCGTTCATCGGTGTGATCAATTTCCCATTTGTGGGATCGATTAAAGCTCCAACTTTCTATTTATCAAAAGCAGATTTTCATATCGGCTTTGCACCGATATGCAACACATTACTAGCATAAAGTGCTGCTAATGCCGCTTTATTATTTTTTAATTTTCTTTTGATCGCGTTTTCCAACATTTCTTAATGATACGTTCAAAGAGGTTTGTTGCCATGACGACCCGCTTTAATGAAAATTGTGTTTTTAAAATGTTTTTTGTGGCATTTTTCTGATGACAGAAGACAAATATAAAGAAAATTAAGCTTAAAAAGTATTTTTATATTCAGATTGTTGTGAATCAGGATGAATTTCTTTGAAGAAAGAATTTTCAATGAAGAAAATATGCTGGGCGGAGCCACAGTCTCCCTGCTCCGCCCCTTTGTAGACAAACGGATCCATGAACGTCTTTGTTTTCCTCATCTGAGCTGGAATCTGGATCACAACTGTACTGGATAAATACAGTATTCCTAATTGCAATAATAAAAAAAAATGATAATAATAATTTGTCATTTTAGCTTAAAAGTTTATTGGAAATTATATCAGGATACCAACTTTTTCTTTATATTGAATACATGCATAATTAAAGCCGCAAGCGGCGTTGGATGGCCCGCAGTCGCTACCCGGGCCACCCTTCTCCCTCGCTGCCTGCCCTCTCCCTCGCCGCACCAACGCCGCCGCACGCACGCCGCCGCACGCACGCACGCGCCGCCGCACGCACGCACGCGCCGCCGCACGCACGCCGCACGCATGCCGCACGCACGCGCCGCCGCACGGGCCGCAGCCGCCCTTGACGGCGACCTTTGACCCCGAACTCACTTGCTTAGCACTCACTGTGGAACCCTAAGTCCTCCCTATGCTTTCTGTGTAGCTGGTCTGAGATGAATGTGAGGAATTGATTAAAAAAAGCACTTTTTTCAAAATGGCGGCTTTTCTGTTGGTTTTATCTCCATAGCAACCATTTTATGTTTTGTTCGTCTGAGGTCACCGAGCAGTTTGACGTCAAGATCATAAGGATCGGAAAAAGTACACTTTGGATTACCTTAGCAACGGGGGGTTATTCGCTAACCACGCCCACATTCCTTATATGGTCATATTCTATGTTATTATGCCTGTTACAGCTTAAGCCTGGGATCAAGATATCAAAGTCCCATAGGAATGCATTGAAATATGAGCGTGTATTAAGACTACGCCACTTTGCGAGCTCGCCACGCCCACGCCGTTCAAAATCTATAGCTTGTGACACCATTTTTCTTTTGCCAATGACTTCCCATTGATGCCAAAAGCATTAGGAATTGAGTGATAAAAATCCCTACAAGTGATATGTGATTGAAGCTAATGCCAACGCTTGTTTTTTTGTAAATTCAAGATGTTGGCCACTTCCCAAGGTCAAAGGTCAACGAAACTTTAGGGGTTGTTGAAGACTCATGCTAGCGGCATGTGGGTCAAATTTCGTGAATATCGGACAAACTAAACGTTCGTTTCACCTTTTTGAAATTCCAAATTTTCAGATTTCGAAACAAAATGGCCGCTAAATCGTAGGTCGTGGAGACATCCCATAATAATGTAAAAAATAGCCATGGTTATATCCAACAAAAGCATATTGGTTTCATTTGCGAAATCTGAAATAAAAAATTGAAATTGCTGAGTCAGCAATTTTTTTCGCTACGGTTTTTTACGTACCAGAGGCGCATGGTACGCATCTCGGTTTCAAAAGTGATGTCATTTCGTTCAGCTCGGGCCTCCGAACGCGTGAATGCCACTTTTAGGCAAATCGGGCAAAATATGTTCGACCTAGCTAAAACCGTGTCGGTCGCGACCTCGCAACATGCACGCCATTTCATATTCTACAACTTCTAATTGCAACATTTTTCTCACAGTAGGCTCCCATTAATGCCTAACTAAGTTACAAAACAGTCGATAAAACCCCCTAGGAGGTATTTCTTTTTGTAGCTCGTAGCAAACGTGCTTTTTTCGTTAATTTCAAGATGGCGGCAACTTCCCAAGGTCAAAGGTCAATCAAACTTCTTGGGTGTTTGTAGTCTCCGGCTATGGACATGCTTGTGAAGTTTCGCGAAAATCGGACGAACAAAAGTGCTGGTTTCCCATATTGTTGAAAAACGTGAAAAACGCCATTTTTCTGTTTTCGCCGCCAGATTGGTGCCAAGGCGTGGGTCGTGTGGCCATCCCATAATGATTTCAAATGTTCTAGGGCTTATCCCCAACACGTGTCATTGGCCGTTTTTTGCGTTTTCCGAAATATTGTTTTTGTCGTCCCATAAGCGAAAATCTGCCCATTCATTTTTTTGGCGAGAACGCTCGCGGTGATGTCATCGTTTTGGGCGGGGTAACGCGCACTATGCCAAAAATTCATTTTCAATTTTCCCTAGGTGTGGTCCGATTTTGAGGTACTTTTCGTTCATGTGGCGGGGGTGTAATTTTCGTTCAAAGGCGCAGAAATTTTACGTTTTTTCACTCTAAGCAAAAACAATATGGTCCTTGCAGTCAGTAGACTGCTGCTGCGGGCCATAAATATTAGGTGTGAAAAATGACTTCAGTGTTTTTAAGTTAGCTCAGCGTTTCCTTTAGTTATTTGTTAATACGATTAAATTAGATGTTTCTATTTAGTGGCTGCAGTGAAGAGATGAAAGAAAGTCTGTTTTTAATTGAAAATCAGGTAAACAAAGGTTGGATTAAAAGCAGACGTTGCTAAAGTGAAAGCAGAGCTTTTAATTTGCAAGTTAATGTTCCGACCATCACCTGGGATCTCGACCTGCGCGTCGTGAATGAACGGGTTACATTGAAGAAGATCCATTATGAAGCTTAGAGGAACGCAGGGGGAGGAGCCTCTCCTCCACATCCAGTCGAGGAGGTTTGGACAAGCCGTCTGAAAGAGGTGGCAGAAGTATTTCTCACTGATAAACTCCTCATCTCTGAAGATCAGGAAGGACAGAAGTGTGACAGATCTGCTCTTTATTCAACTCTAACCAAGAACAAATGGAAGAAAATGAATGAATGAAAACAGCTAAAAATGAGAGAAAGGGAAGAGCAGTTAGATTAAGAGTTCTGTATGAGTTATGCTAATTCAATTTTCATTAAAAGTGTGTTTGTTTATTCAAACAATCACAAGTTAGTAACGTTATGAAAAATTATGACAAAGATTAAGCACAAAAATACTAAAAGACGATGTGTTAAAGTGGATTTGGAGCATGTTTGTCAAAGTCAAGGCCCGGGGGCCGGATCCGGCCCTCAGGGTAATTCTATCTGGCCCTCATTTGATTTTATTGTTATTAATGACCCGATGTTATCTTGCGCTCATTTATGACTTGTATAATTTTGGCAAAATATAAATATATGGAGAGTAAAATATTGAAAGTTATTTAAGGTTTAAGTTGATTTATTTTGTAGTAATAGTCCTGCCTTTTTATTATTGAGAATTATGTTAAAATGTTACGGTTTTGAAGTTTTAAAAATGAGCATTCTGCTAGCTTTTTGGACTATTTTGGAATTTACTCAGATTTTTTTAGGCTATTTTGGAGTTTAGCTAGTATTTCAGTTGCATGCTAGCTGTTTTGGCATTTTTTTTTATTAGGTTTTATTAGAATAATTTGGCATTTAGCTAATATTTTAGCTTGTTATTAGATTTAGCATTTTTAGCTATCAACTTTAGCGTTTTTAGCTCTCAATTTCAGCATCTTCAGCTTTCAGCTCTACCATCTTCAGCGGCCAAATTCAGCTTACAGCATTCACACTAGCATTATCACAGGTAATGCTATTTATCTTGACCATAATTATGTTAAAGTTTTAAAATTTTTGTTTTAGAGTGCTCAATAAATGTTTATCTTGTTCGGCCCGCGACCTCAGGTGTGTTTTTTGTCCTTTGTACAAGTTTGACACCCCTGGTTTAGAGGCAAAAAGTTTAAACTGTGTCACTTTTTGTTTGGATAGCTTCGATTCAAAACAGTCAAAATATGGATACAACTGGATAACTCTGATGTAGCTCGATATTTTTGTTGCACCGCTAATTCTGCGTCCACATTGAACATGATTTGTGCGTCACGTCTAAAGCTGAGTCCCGGCAAATTTCTATTAAAGTCCTACCGCTCTGCAGAAACTATGTCCAAGAAAATGACAGGTTTTCTAAGCATTTAGGCTGCCACGATTGCTCAATTAGTCAAGACTATGTTGACTATTATAACTAAATGAATAGTTGATTAGTCATGTTTTTGTGTTTGATCTCAAAACTACGGTATGTGCTTTCTAATATCGCATTCCGGGTCAGCCGTGATGTCACAGGAAGTTCTGGGAAGACTCTGGTACCGTAACGACATGCTAACGGAGCTTAAAGGTGGGAAACATGAATCTTGTGTTCCGATCTATGGCGGCACTACAGTGATGCACGAACACCATAAGAGGAAGCAGGTTGTGACTGAGTGTGATAACGCGGAAGAGGGATCGTTGACTAGCTAAGCTAACGTTAGCACAAAAACTTCTTAGATACATTTTTTCCGTGCGTCGCTACATCGGAGCGAAGCTTCTCGGATGGTTACATGTGATCCGATTAGTCGACTAATCAGGAAAAAAATCGGATTATTTAAATTAATTATAATTTTTTTAAATTATAAAATATAAAAATAAAAAAATATAATGATGATAATAATAATTATATACATACCACTTTTCAAAATGAATCAAAAAATGATCAGAGTGAGACATCAAACACAGTCTCTTTGGGTCCCGCCCACAATTTGGAGGTGAATTTCCAATGATTTCCTGCCGCTCTGCAGAAACTATGTCCAAGAAAGCAATACAGTTTTTTGGATTTATGCTAAATGAGCCGTCGTAGCGAGAAGACATCTGTCCTTTCCTTTAGTGAGAAATGCCTCTAGTTTCCCCGGACGTCCAAACCTCCTCGACTGGATCCTCTGGATGTGGAGGAGAGGCTCCTCCTCCCTCTGAGTTCCTCTCATAATGGATCTAAAAGCTCCTTCTTTTAATGTAACCCGTTCATTCACGACGCGCCGGTCGTGATCCCAGGTGATGGTCGGAACATTAACTTGCAAATTAAAAGCTCTGCTTTCACTTTAGCAAAGTCTGCTTTTGTTCCCATTGTGCTGAAACCTTTATTTACCGGATTTTCCATTAAAAACAGACCTTCTTTCATCTCTCCCGCTGCAGCCACTATAGAGAAACATCTCATTTAATCGTATTACCATAGTAACTGTAATCCTGAGCGACCCTCTCATGCGGCTTTTAGTTTGACAAGATGGATGTAGCAGCTCCTAAAAAAACTTCATAAACTGAAAACAATAAATAATAAAAATATGAAGATTTTCCAAGTGATGATATTAGGTCCCACAAGAGAACCTCCATTTTTGAGACCCCAATTCCAACAACCTCACCTCAGAGGAGCACCCGTGAGCGGTTACCTAGCAACAAGGGGGACCTGCAAGTCTGCCCAGGAGAAAGTGAAGGTCTAGTAAAGAGGCTGTTATGAGGCCATATTAGCTCACTTCTATTTTACCAAGAAATGCACACTGCTCATTGAACCGCCTTCAAAGTCAGCTCTGGAGGTGCAGAACATCTGAGCTTCTGCCAAATGTCCTCCATGCATCTCAAAGCTTGTCAAAACAGGAGTGGATGTGAAGAGTTTGCTGTCTGCTTTCCAGACTTGAAATATTTTCTGCTTTGCTTCATTTTTACCTTTTTTTTTAATGTGCTCACGGGAAGGAATACAAATCATGCTTGACACAATCCTTGGTGGAGCTGTCAGAGTCTGCCGCTCTCTATTTAATCCGTTCCACACGCTTTGGCCGCCACCTAAGACGCCGTTTCAACATATCCCAAATTCAGCCGCTTCTCCGCAAAACTTTCATCCATTTTTTTCTTCCTTTATGTGGGCAAGAAAAGGCTTTTATTGGTGATGAAATAACGTGACAGAATTGTCATGAAAAGCGACTCCTTTGTTCCCACCAGCTGTTTGACTGGGACTTTTTCCTCAGGTAGCATTCAGGATCTGAATGCAATGAGAAAAAGCCGAACACAAACAAGTAATAATTGACACCCGGCTCTGTATACGTCCCCGCATTCGCCCGGCCTGGCAGAATGCGGTTACATTTCTTGCTTTTGTTGTTGAGATGGAGAATATGCAGAGTGACAAGGCGTCGCCGTGGAACGATGATGGGATTGGGTCCTATATGCAAAGCTCCAATCAAGCAGTCTGACAAATAGAAATACAGATGTCAATCATTTTTTGAATTGAACGTTCTGAAACAATAAGATGGCCCCGTTTTTCTTGCCTCGCCACATCTATTTGCATGCAGGAGGCTCGTTTGTTTTGAAAGTCCTACATTATTGTCAGAAATTCACTGTTTTTCAATTAAATTACATTTTATTTATATGGGCCAATGTCACAAAAAATTGCCTCATTAGGCTGGTAATTATACAGAAGCAGAAATTATGAAATATAAACAAAAGTTTAAAGAAATTTGATTATCTCTGCCCTTAGACCCTCCTTCTCTTTGAGAAAAAACTCCAAAAAAAAAACTCATTCAGGAAAAAAAGAAGAAACCTTAGTGATGTTCACATGAAGGAGAGATCCTCTACCAGGACAGACAGGTGATTTATCAGGACTAATTAAGAGCGGTTAGCTTATCTATCTCTAAAACTATGTATTTGAATAGAGTTCAACCAGATGGGGGGGCGTCCACAGCCAAAACGGGAGCAGAGACGATCCACCTGGAGGCTGAAATGCCTCCTGCTTCACCGGAGGGGGAGTGTTGGGCACCAATTAGTAGTATCTGGTGGGCACCAGGTAGTAGTATCTGGTGGGAACAAGTTAGTAGTATCCGGTGGGCACCAGTTAGTGGTATCCGGTGGGCACCAGTTAGTGGTATCCGGTGGGCACCAGGTAGTAGTATCTGGTAAGAACAAGTTAGTAGTATCCGGTGGGCACCAATTAGTAGTATCTGGTGGGCATCAGTTGGTAGTATCTGGTGGGCACCAGTTAGTAGTATCCAGTGGGCACCAATTAGTATTATCCGGTGGGCACCAGTTAGTGGTATCCGGTGGGCACCAATTAGTAGTATCTGGTGGGCACCAGTTAGTGGTATCCGGTGGACATCAGTTGGTAGTATCTGGTGGGCACCAGGTAGTTGTATCTGGTGATAACCAGTTAGTAGTATCCGGTGGCCACCAGTTAGTATCTGGTGGGCACCAGTTAGTATCTGGTGGGCACCAGTTAGTGGTATCCGGTGGGCACCAATTAGTAGTGTCTGGTGGGCACCAGTTAGTGGTATCCGGTGGACATCAGTTGGTAGTATCTGGTGGGCACCAGGT
This sequence comes from Oryzias javanicus, assembly GCA_003999625.1. Classification (NCBI taxonomy): domain Eukaryota; kingdom Metazoa; phylum Chordata; class Actinopteri; order Beloniformes; family Adrianichthyidae; genus Oryzias; species Oryzias javanicus. The sequence continues at coordinate 4,016,983 of CM012456.1, read as the reverse complement.
AGTTGTATCTGGTGATAACCAGTTAGTAGTATCCGGTGGCCACCAGTTAGTATCTGGTGGGCACCAGTTAGTATCTGGTCCTAACCACTTAGTAGTATCTGGTGTGCAGCACTTAGTGCTATGTGGTGGGCACCAGTTACTGTAGTAGTATATGGTGCGCACCAATTAGTTGTATATGGGGCGCGCTAGTTAGTATGTGGTGAGCACTTGTTACTGTATCAGTATTTGGAATGCGACAGTTAGTAGTATCTGTTGGGCACCAGTTACTGTAGTAGTAGCTGGTGTGCACCATTTAGTAGTATATGGTGAGCACCGATTAGTATATTGTGGGCACCAGCTAGTATCTAGTGAGTACTAGTTACTGTATCTGTAAGTCTTGTTAGCCTCAGAAAGTAACTGTTTTTTTACATCCATTCAGGGGCTTTGTAGTGATGTAATTTTTTCTTATTTATTTATTTATTTTATGATTTGGTTTATTGTTTTGTTCATATGGTGGTGGTTGGGGGGGGGTTACTGAGTCTGATACTAGGTGTGACGGGGGTGGAATTTTCTCTCAAAGCCACAGTGAGAAAGAAAATTTCAAAAAGAATCCGGTCCTTTAGTCCAGGACTGCTGGAGGCCATAATTAAAGGTTGTGGATTTCAAAAGACATTTGTTTCAGGATCTGTTTGAAATTCACAACAGTTGCTGTGGCTGTTTTCCACAGGAAGAGCTTGTTTTAACTGACGGCGGGGTATTTGTCTTCACGCTCCATCCTTTCCACTGTGTCAAGCTCATCTGTCCAGCAGCCCAAATCGTACACCTTTTGAAGTGCATCCTTCCCAGCATGCTCCAGGCTGCTGACTGGGTCTGCGGGTCCCACAGAAGGACGTAATCTCAAACCAAGCCTTAATCTGTTCCACCAGAGCCTGAGGCAGTCAGGATTAAGAGCTCATCCCACCGGACTTTGGTTTGTGCGGCACCTGGGAGGTGAACCGCAGCAGGGCAGCGAGCTGAGCGTCAAACCGTGAGGCTACAAAGCAAAAGGTGTCGCCATCGCTGCTGAGATGCAGCACGACTGTTACAAAAGGATGTTTAGGGAACGTTTATCTGAGTCAAGGCGCTAAAGATTTAAAGCATCCCATATTTTTTGAAGCTTCTGCATTTAAATTAGACCAAAGTGAAAAAAAAAGAAGTTTTTTCAGGATTAAATAAAAACATGCTAACTGTTAGCATGTATGTTTTAATCTTCAGATTGGATTTTTCCACCAGGTGGATTTCAAACAACTTAAAAATATCTAAAATATGTAAATTGTTTAAAATAACAGTAAATTGTAAATTTATTTCATCCATACTTGTAAAAAACAAAATAATTTAATGTAAAATCCTGAATAAATTTAGGCCAGTAAAGACAGAATCGACTATTAAAATAGTTGACGGCTAATTTAATTGTCGATTAGGCGTTACTTTACATTATATGGAATTGGAGTGTGTTAAAGAGTAAAGTTACGATGCCATTATGCTTTAAGACTAATTTGGGATTTATTAAAGGGGTCCTACCATGATTTTCTTAAGCCTTTCAGAGTGAACTGTATCCACATATGATCACATATTACATTCATTTGGACCACTAAGAAACAAATTATTTATTAAATATTAGTTATATTTCATGAGTTTTTCACACCTGGAAGTAAAACGACTCGATTCCTGAAGCTCCGCCTACCGCTGCCCCTGCAGTCCACTTCATCCCAGAGAAATCCCTATCTCTGCATTTCTCCCACGAAAATAATCCAAACTTCATCCAAGATGGATGCACGTACGATATATCTGCTTAGTGCAGGCCCGGCTATTGCGTCACTGCTGTGCAACACACTCCGGCACCAGTTGGTGTCCTTAAAGGTGCGCCGCGACCAAAGTAATGAACACCTGTTTGAGCTGGAATTTACTGGACACAACTGGAAGATATACGGTATTCTGAATGAAAGTATTTATGCTGATCATCACCAGCTCAGGGGAGAAATTGAATGTTATGTTACACTGGGGGCGGAGCTATCAAAGCAGACTTTTCCTGGAGTGAGCTGTTTGCATCGATCTTACGTCAACACGTTTCCAACCGCTCGTTTTCGTGGGTATGGGAGGGGCTGCTGCAAACAGGGCAGGTTTTTAGATGATTACTCTTAAAAGCATGGACGGATCAAAATATCACTTATGGGGTTCTTTATAGTGACGAATGAATACTAAAATGCATTTAAAATCTCAAAAAGTAGAATTTTCATTGCGGGGCCTCTTTAAGATTATTTTAGGCTATGTTTTTTGAATAACTAGATTTTTGGCTAAACATTTCAACTACATGCTAGCTATTTTGACTAACTTAGGATTTTTCAGTTTTTTAGGCTAATTCAGAATTTAGCTAATAATTCAGCTACATGCTAGCTAGTTTGGCTAAGTAAGGATTTTTCAATTTTTTAGGCTAATTTAGAGTTTAGCTAACATTTCAGCTACATGCTAGCTAGTTTGGCTAAGTTAGGATTTTTCAGTTTTTATGCTAATTTAGAGTTTAGCTAACATTTCAGCTACATACTAGCTAGTTGGCTAAGTTAGGATTTTTCAGTTTTTTAGGCTAATTTAGAGTTTAGCTAACATTTCAGCTACATGCTAGCTAGTTTGGCTAATTTAGGATTTTTCAGTTTTTTTAGGCTAATTTAGAGTTTAGCTAATATTTCAGCTACATGCTAGCTAGTTTGGCTAATTTAGGATTTTTCCATTTTTTAAGGCTAATTTAGAGTTTAGCTAATATTTCAGCTACATGCTAGCTAGTTTGGCTAATTTAGGAATTTTCTGTTTTTTTAGGCTAATTTAGAGTTTAGCTAATATTTCAGCTACATGCTAGCTATTTTGGCTAATTTATTATTTTTCAGTTTTTTAGGCTAATTCGGAATTTAGCTAATATTTCAGCGACATGCTAGCTTTTTGGCTAATATGTTTCAGTTTTCTAGTCGATTTCCAGTTTTTCTGCAGTCACTGGATGCTTAAACACTGCAGAGGGACCTCACATAAATAAATAAATGTTTGGTATTAAATCATTTGAGAAATAACACGTCTAAAGGTTGAGCTAAAATCATTTATGTTTAACTTTCCTGAAGATTTAGTTATTATAGAAAATATTAATTTGTTGATATTGTTTTTCTAATCTTTAAAATGTATCTGTCTGTACATTGAAAATGTGATTTCTGTTTCATTATGTCTTCGTCTTATTTACATCCGAACAACTTCATGTTTTGACAGACTTTATTTCTTTCAGTACAAGAAAAACTTAAAGCTGTCATCATCCAATGTTTCTGTCTAAAAAATTACCTTCAGGCACATTTTCTTGTCAGACTCTGAAAAACACTCAAATATTGACAAACTTGTGTTTTTATTTGAATTGGTATAAAACAAGGCTGAATGGTAAAGGAAAACGATGTTGCTTAATGGCAGCCCGCAGTGCACAAATGAAAATGACCCGGGTTCGTTTGTCTTTGCTCTCTGGTTGAATGTGAAAGATGGCAACATGTCAGATGTGATTTTAAAGTTGAGCAGGAAGCGGTTGCGAGCCGTGGCAGCTTCAATGAAATGTAATCTGCGGTCCGCCTGAACGGGTTTGATCTTCAGAGATCCTAAGAGCTGCACCTTTGATATGCAGATTGTCCCGGTCTATTTCCTCGTGATTAGACAACTCCCCACTCTGCTGAGAGGTGTCGGTAAACAAGTAGATTTTCTGCTTAAAATGTTTCTGGAAGAAAACGCTTTGAGAAACATCCCCGCTGTTTGACCTTGACTGCGGCTCCTCGGGCTCAGAAACATGGTGCTAATGTCCAGGAAATGAAAGAAGGAAATGTAAACACTGAGACGCTGGAGGACACCATTCCAGCAGCATCCTATTTTATTGCATTCCCTTTGAGATTTTCCACCTGCACGATGCTCTTTTATCAGTTCATATGTTAGTGGGTCACAGATGAAAGGAGGATCTGTGGAGGCCCACACAAGGCGGCACTCCGCCTGCAGCTCGTGATGGCGTGGCGCCGGGCAGCCGTATCTTCATCTGATCTCTCACGCTTTCCTCGCAGACCAGTCCAGCCTGTCAGTTCAGCACGGGGCTCAGATCAAAGATGTCTGGGATTAATCCGGCACCGAGATGAAATTCCTCCATCATGCCCTCTGCGGACGCCTACCACCTTCTTCAAAGGCTCCTTTACTTTCTCTGTCCAATTATTACCACGTTTATCAGAGTATAAGTCGCGTCTTTGTGCATAGTTTGGCCAAGGGTGCAACTCACACTCAGGAGCCACTTATCTGTGAATTTTGTGTGCGTATATTATATATATATATATATATATATATACTTTTTATTTTGATATATATACACATATATACTGTGTATTTATATATATACATATAAAACAGAATATATATATACTGTGTATATATATATATATACACAGTATATATATACATATATACTGTG